>BOPP01000146.1:3120137-3190797 GCA_017312745.1 Gryllus bimaculatus
CTTAGTGATATCTCCGGGCAATGGGATCTTTTTGGGTGTTGAATTCAAATCCAAACAAGAACACAAATTCAATTAAATGGGGGTTTAATACTCTAGAAAACCTTTGAGTTGTTTACAAAATCACACACGAATACAAAAAAACAACAGTATGATAAAAAATGTTACCTTTTCTTTATAATGCACGATTTACTCAATCTCTTTGCGCATATGAACACCTTGGGAATTCCCTTTGTTTCGCTTACTAACTTAACAGCAATTATTATTCACATTACCCAATGACACTGTTCAATTTAACAATCAATCCAAATAACTTTAATACAAAATATGCACAATTCGTAACACCATCTATAACAATTTCTCTGTTGACGCAACATAAATTAAATATTGATCTATTGTCAATTCTTTAGGAACAAATGCTTTAAAATGGCAGGAATCTCTGAATAATACATAGATTTTTTTTTGTAATAATCAGTATAGTCTCTAATTGTATAGAAACAGTTATGCAGCAGAAAATACTTTACTTTCAACTTAAATTTGTGAACCGACTTCAATTATTTAATGTCATCTGACAGTGCACCGTAAAGTAACGTACATGTATGTGGATTTCTGATAGTGAGCTGTCGATATTGACACTTGATGAACATGATTTTTATGATGTTTGTTGTAATTATAAATAACAGTATTGCATGAAAATATGTTCCCACCATTAAGTAAGTCAATTTGAAAAATATTACAGATTTGTAAATATATAGGCAAGACAGTGATACGATTCCAATCTCAGTGAAGAGAGGCTTGCAAGGGTAATGCAGATGACATTTTTTCATTATTCGAATAATTTTCTTTTGCAGTCTAAAGGTCTGAGTACTACACGAGTTTCCTCAGAATTTTATTCCATATCTAAGGAATGTACAATTGCAAAATACATGCAACTAGCTGCATGAAGGCTGACAGAATTTGATAAATTCTGAATGCGTAACATAATGAGCATAATTTAGTGTTTAATTTCATTATACGTAACTTCAATTTGAGGTTTGACTGAAATTGACAGACCTAGAAATTTTGTTACCTGAACATCACCTAATGGCATATTATTCATTTTCAATGGAGTATGCGATTGCTGATTTGAAAGGCAAAAATGTATTAACTAATGAAGGAAAATTTGTTTATTTATTTATTGTCAAAAACAGTTAAAAACTGGACATGGCATGCTATGGACTGAAGTGTATTTTGAGCATGTTTTCTTAATCCTGGGATCCCTCTCCTAACCAATATGCAAGTTGAATTCTGAGTACAGAAGGAAACGAGGGTTTTTGGGAAGAATTGTATGAAAATATTCACTCTGGTGTAATAAAAAAGATTGGTAAAGGCAAATCAGCTTTTAGGGCTATTATCCCTCATTGGGATCGTCTTGAAGGAATCAACTTCCTACCAAGACAACTCTGAGAATGATAATGTAAAGAACTATATTTCCAACTGAAATCTACAAGACCTGCACAGATAGTGAAGTTACATATAAGTCCAGAAGCAAAACACGGAGCTATCCAGGCATTTGCTTAAAGGATCAAGGAAACTGGACAAAAAACCTGATTGAGATGGGGGTCATTGACCCAGAAGCTGAGGTACAAAACATGCTACATGTTTAGAATTATACAGTCCAAATAGTTCCCCAAGTAATGAAGGACTTCACACAGCTGTTAACCATGTGCCCCCTTGCTGGTACCATTTTGGCCTGTAATTCATGTCAATAAACATTTTACTGTGGAAGATAATTTTTATTTTACTCATTTCTTTTTGATGTATGTAAATTTGTTCCCTTATCTTCTAATTATACATAAAAATCTTATGCAGATAACATTACAATTACTAGCAATGATAAACATTTAATAATACCCGAAAAAATTACAAAATCAATTAAATGATGCTTTCCCACCAAATATGAATGAATTCATTTTAAATTTACAGGAAACAAATTGGATGCTTTACAATGTTCATTCTAACAGTAAAAATCTATTCACATTCACATTGAAATAAAAATGAAACCGTAAAACAAATTGAATGTCTTAATTTGTAGGATAGTCCTGATCCATTTATCCTGATACAAATTTAACTTTTATTAAATATGTTGATGAAATAGTAAGTAATAACAGAAAAATGCTGAAAAAATATTGATTTTTTGAAAAGTTAGGGATTTTAAGAAAAATGAGACCCATGCTACTTTTTAAGTGTTCTTCACACACAAATCATAAAATTTGGAGCCATTTTTGAGAAAATTTTGAAAATGGCTTATGTAAAGTACCCTCACTCCACCCTTAAATCAAAACATCTGTTTAAAACTAACAGGGTATCAAGAAAGTTCAGATTGGTCACAGAATATCAATTTTAGAGAAAAATCATCTGAATGACTTCCGTGTCTGCAGCGTTAACCTCTGACACTTTGCTATCAATTGATTTTTTGGTACCATCAACCCACTTAACATTGATTGTAACTACAAAATATTGGAAGAAAAAATTTACTATTAATATAGGAACAAGATTTATCCACTTTCTCATTACCAGGGCTCAGCAAGAGAATTTCTGTCAAAAAATCAACATTTTTTTCTTGTTGCTTTACTACACTTCCTCCGTACTGCACAAGCAGTACATGAAAGACTTAACATTCCCAATTTAAAAAAAGGTTATGAGGGAAAAAAGAAAAGAAAATAAGAAAGAAAAGCTGGAAAAAAGTGGTACACTCATATTAAAAAAACCTGCAATTAAGAGGGAATTTTTTTAGTACAATATTTCTTTTGTCTTTCTCAAAATTTCTTATAACCTGCAAATGTTTAAAACTATGCAATTTTTAAGAGAATAAAATAAAAATCGAAGATGAAGGTGAAATAAAGGACAAGGAGAAGAAAAAGGAGAAACTTTGTTGATGTACGAGTTGGACATAATGGGTTAAACGAAGTTGTTTATGCCAATCAAATGTATGTTAGTTTCTGGTAAATGTTTCAAGCCTTCTGTGATTCAGAATCTGTCAAAACGAACTATTCCTACTATTCACATCATACCTTATCCAACTCTTTTATGACTTGTATTAGAAACCTAATTACTATTTTTTTTTTATTATTTTAATTACAACTCTAATGAATTATATTAAGCACACACTGCATGAAAATATCATCCATAGCCTACCTGAAGGTGCATCCATATCATCAATTATCTGACCAGTAATACGGATACGTCGATGAGCCATTACAACCAAACGCAACTTATCTCCCAAATCCTGCATCTCATGAATTTGAGCAAATGTTCCAACAGAATAAACATCTTTTAAATTATTAACAACATCTGCTTCATGTCTGCAATAATAATTTGTTTTGTAATTTCGTCATTGAAAATTAAACAGGACATTTTAACAAATCAAATTAACTCACTCATCACTCTTCTTCAAAAACAAGCCCGCATAGGGCTGATTAAGTTTTACCTTCCTTCGTATAAGGTCTATTAGAACAGGATTAGTTATCTGAAACAGATGAAAAAAAATATTTGCAGGTATCGCTCTAGTCTCTTTCACAAAAATATGGTAGAATTACATACTTCAACCAATTTGATGAATCTTGGAAATACTGGATTTCTGCTAATTGCAATTAAAGGCAATTGAGGCCACACTTCAGGGACAGCTACTGTTGCAGGGAGGCTGTGGTGCGACGGGTACTCTTCTCCACCTTTATGTGACGATTCCTGCTTGGGTTTTCTTGGTTCTTCGCCATCTGATCCATCAGACCGTTGACTACAGAACCTCACCGATACACTTACTGAACGATTATACAAACTATTCCTCCCAAAAGAACGTCTAGTGTCAACCGATTCTAAAATTTTAGTCGAAAAACCTTTATCACTGCAATGTACAGCATTAGAAAGTAATCGAATGTTATGTTTTATACCACATAAACGCGAATAGCGAAAATACGTAGCACGGCAGGCTATATTAGTTATCATCATATTAATTTTTTATAAAGGTTGTTACTAGCTCTTTCAATCAAGCAATCGCAATTATAACGTGAGAGCAGTTAACATTATGAGAAGTAAGGTTAAGTTGCCCACTAGCGTCAAAACAAACTGGCGCTACAATTTGCTCATTTGTTGTTTTGTAAATGCTTCAGGTTCCAAATTAATGTAAATTCGTGCTACATACAGTACAATTGCTCACAAATTTTCCTGATTAATTACGGCTACGTTGGATTTCTAACCACAAGCCGGTGTGATCACAATTTGACTGACGAAATCGCACTTTGTACTTTCAGTTTCAGTGCGAAACACTCAGGAATTCCTTTGCAAACCACGAATTGACGGCAACAAAATCTGCAAAACAGATATTGCTATTCTACAAGTCGCAGGAGTTTACCGAACATCAGTGGCGCCCCGTCATGCTAATAACTAATTTTCTTTAACAGCATTCAACTGTCTTGCTATCGAGATAATAGACGTATTATCTCGGATGATTTCGTTTAAATTCAATGACGCATGTAAATGCATCATAATAATAATAACAACAAAAAAAATATACTAACATTATTTAGAAGAATAGGGAGAAATACGCAAGTATTCAATTAAGAAAGCAAACCAGGTCAGGCTCTGTTGAATTCTGGGATTAGGATTTCAGGATGGCAGTAAATAAATACATGTGACAAGATACTCAATAAAACTACTAATTTATTAAATGAAAGCTTTCTAACGACACTTCATATAGTAATATCACTGTAGAAGAAAGACAATTCCACAACTCTTTACAATGTCATGACCCAAAATTTATATTTATATGGGTAGATTCTTTAACATCAAAAATTCCTGTTTAATTTTGAGAATGCAAATCATTCAAATCAATCCATGATTGATTCATTTTTATCTCATAAAATACAAATGGAATGACATTGACAGACATAATTGATATCAAACAGATGAAATGGGAATGAACAGCAATACCATTAACAGTATGAATGTATTGGAACATTAATACATATTAAGACAACCTGTTCTAACAAGTGTCTCACAAGAGGGTCTGGTAGAATTTTTTTCTCTGTATATATATATAAATAAAACACTGTTTATTCCATAAATAGAAGACATTGTACAAGACATACATATAATCACTGGCAATTACAAAATGTAATTACTTTCCAGCACCTATGTAGGTAGGTAGTTTGTAGGTATGTGGGTAGGCACACCTTGCACTCCTCCTTCAAATGCCATAACATTATACATGTTAAAACTTATAAATGGTAAATTAAAATATTTATATCCCAATGTACTGTCATATAACAGTTGATGTTCATGTAATTTTATCCCCAAAAATGCAGTAATGGAAGGGGGTACTTCGCATTTAGTATTTCTACAGAAATTTGATACAGGATTCTCCTTCACAAGGTAAGAAAGAAAAATTGCACTCAATTTTTGTAAGAAATTAAACCTTCATACTTAACTGCTATATCTCTTTAAATCATAATATATATATATTTTTTTTACATACAAAATATTGCATTATACAATTGTAACTGTATATTATATTTCTAATACAAATCAAAATGCTAACTTCATTATTATTTTTAATATAGTTTTTCAGACAAATGCTGATAAATTGTTTACGTGGTTTAAAATGTTCACTTAAAAAATGAAATTAATGCATGTCCAAACTTACGTAACTATTAAGTTAATTATTGTATTCTCTTTGCTTACATAAGTAAAAGAAATTTAGAAGCATTGTAGAAAATTTCAGTTTTGTTCCTTAAAGTTGTGAAAGAAATGTGTTTAATTTTGTAAGATTGAATATTCATCTGGCAGTGAAAAGCCATTCTTTAATTTTCAGAGCAAAACCAAAATATGTGAAATTTTTCAAGCACAAAAAATATAATCCTAAAAAAAATGTAAAGAGCAATGAATCATGGCTTTTCAGTCTTCAATGTAACTTTTTTTTAACGGAAGAGAATCTGTAATGGAAAAATGGAAAGGAAAACAGAAGGCACTGAAGAGCAAGCAACAACCGTCAGTTCATTATAAACAAATTGTACATTTACAATGAATTAGTTCAGAAGTATGCCATAAAAGCATGTAAACAACAGGATTCCTTTACAGGAATAATTTCAATAATGAAGTCATTTCCTTTTCAACTGTTATAAGGCAGACCTACTATACAAAATGGACGCCAAGCAATTTTACAGTTTATAACCATTATTTTCTTGCAATACAACTGCAATAGACTTCATGATACGTACAAAATTCTAATCTATATGCAAAATGATGGATTCTTTTCTTCTCCATCTCATACTGTGAACTTTGATATTAACACACCGCATTCAGAAAGAGAAATTTAACCCTCATTATACACAACAATATAATATATATATATATTTATATATAAAAAAGACTAAAGCCTTCTTCAATAAAGAAAAGGAGTAACAGGAAATGAGTATTTCAAACTCCACACCCATGCAAATATTTTGGTGTATAACTTATGCAACTTACTGTTTCAACTACGTTTTCAGTCTTTTCCATTGTGTTGCATTTGTACTTAACACAGACTTGGAAAATGATCAATTGTCCATGTTCACTCTTTATATTACACCAAGATAACCTTGTAAACCACATTCTATGAGGGCTCATTGTCAAGGCATGAAATAGGATTTCACAAATTTGGAGACAAAAACTGATTGAGAATTCATTGGCGTCTTGTTTGAGAGCCAATTAGCAAATCACAAGTCACTTTTTAACTTCCATTTTTACATAAAACTTTTGAAAACACAATGATCCATTTATAAACTATCAATTACTGCTTTATGTACAAAAGGGACTAAAAAACCCACTTGACTGGAGTTTTCTTATTTTTTGTCACAACTGCAGTCTTGAAGCAAAAAAGCTCTTCGAATATTGAAATAAAAAGGAAATGTCAAAGAAAAAGTATGGGTCACAAGAGCAAATATTACAATGATCAATCAAATGCTTCAAAAAGTGTGATTCAGCACAAGCTGTTTCTGAACACAATGCTCCTAGAATAATCAGCTCATTCAATGACACCACTGTACATAAAATACTTTCAAAATTCATGTTCTTCAGAATATTTGTTCTCCTAGAGTCATAGTAACAAGAACAGTAATTCTTCAGATCACACTATGAACCAATGGAGAATTACCTCTCTCTCTGTCACACACACACACCAAACATACATACACACAACTAAGAAACATACATACATACATACAAACATATACAAAAGAAACAAGATACGCATTTTGTATTTAGCTCAGCTAATGCTAAAATCTCTTTGAGAATGCAGCAATGGTAGCTGCCACAATACAATAACTCCTATTTTAACATTATACAGTTCATAATATTGTATTAAATTCATTTGAGTCTTACAAATGGACCAATCAGCAAAACAATGCATTACACGAACACATATGAGATTACCAGCTCTCTTTACAGTCCATTTCACAACAATGAAGTATTTCAAAGAATACCATTGGTGAGATACTGGAAGCCATCATACAGCTTGGTGCTTAGAGAATGGATGCTGGATTCCACCAAGTTGTCAACAAGTTGCTGAAGCTGCTCTTCAGTCAAGTTGAGGTGAAATCTGTTCTTAAGAGCTTGAAGAGTTGCTGCTCCCGATTTAAAACATGGCAGTTGAGACCCTATAAACCAAACATTTCTTGCTAAAAACTTATTACTTGCAAGTCCAAGGAAAGTAGATCAGGAAACGAAGGACAGGAGGAATACTGTACCACAGGACAGGGAAGGAGAAGTTAGGACAGTCTTCGACTGAGAGACACTGACATGGTGGAAGCATGCACCTGTGAAACATTCCTTTGTAACTAGATATGCACCTAAAGAATGATACAACACATCAATCTGGAAAAGATACAAGGGAAAGGCAGAGGTTAAGGCCAGAACTAATATCTAAGATAGAAACTACAATGAAGATGTTTATTTCTGTGAATGTGCCTGAAGGATCATTCAGTACATACAAAATCAAAATAATATCAACATCAACAACAAAAATGTACCTGATCTCATTATCTCCACAAGGCTTAGAATTTTGTCCATATGTTTTCTTGCAGCAACAAGACCTTGTAAAATGAGAATTTTGAAGTACTTAAACATGTCAGAATCCAATCCTCCCATTACCTCCACAAATTCTGGAGTGAGTTTGAATGGAGAAGTTTCAAACCCCAGATTGCGTGGTGATGTGGACAATATGAATCCAAAGTCTATGTGAATGAGATGACCTTCGTTGTTTAGTAAAATATTACCATTATGTCTGCAAATAAAACAATGGGTAAGATTAATAAATATAATTCTCTGGAAAACTACATCAATTCTCCCGTTCTAATTCTCTAAAAAACTGAAAAAGAAGTTCAAATACATTCCTAAATATGTTGAGATGCTACATAGAGCAAACTCACTAAAATCTATTACTAAATAATTTCAGAATACATGCAAATGGTTTCATGTTCTCAAATAAAACTAAAATATGATAAGATCTGCAGGGAAATGCCCTTTTAGGCTTAGTTCTTTGATTCACTTCTAATAGCTGAAATGCAATGCTGAGTGTTCAGTTATATTTAACAAGGGATTCCAGAATAAAGAAATGAAATTGCAATGTTCAATAGCTCTTGAAGGCTGGAAGTGATAATGAAAATAGAATGTATTTTTTATAATTTATGTTTGTTTGAGAAACACAATAGAACATTTTTCTCTTATGGTAACTATTCACATATAAATTCAAGAGAGTCTAACTCGTTACATTAATTAACTCAGGTTTCCCTTTCACTTAATTTCATCATTACTGAAAACATCGGTTTTAGGTAAAATAAACGCCTGAAATTACAGGCTATAATTATTATCATGCAAATCCCCATCATCTCATAAAATTGTTCAATAACTCAATGGTGTTTACTCACACTTAACTCTGAAGTATTTAAGAACCATCCATAATTTCAGGTTTTATTATTTACACAAAAACATTTGTGGATTTGCAATGTACGGAAATTATCCATAACAAATTTCACTTTTCATGTGAGCAAGATTATTTTCAAATGCTCACATCACTTTAACTTAGATGTATCCAAATAGCTAATTACATTCAACATTAATTATGTGGGAAATTACCTGTCTTTCACTTGAACTAAGTAACAAATCAAACAATAAGCAGCACAACTTTGCACAAAATTCCTCTGTGCAGTCAAAAATGCTTCAGAATTATGAGAACCATACTCCCTAGCAAAGTACTGCAATAATGACAGCTGGCAATGTTTTTTGATTTGATGCAAAGAAACTGTGTTGAGAATAGGTTCTATCAAACCACTATCATTGGACAGACACAATATCCTGAAAGAAAATTAAGCACTTTTTCTTAAATTATGTAAGATACACTGCTAAATAAAAATGCATAAAACAGGACATTGTCTCATGAAAATTAAACTAATTTAAAATTCTCACCGATAAGGTCGAACCCACAAAGGGACATGCTCCATTTCCCAAATCCGCTGAAGCATGGTCAACAGTTGTGATGCTAGTAATTCCTGTCGCAAGTCATCTCCACACTTGACAATCACTGAAAGCAATCTCCATGAAGCCAAGTGGCCATATGGAGAGGCTTCACGAACTCGTCGCTCCTTTTCACCCCATGGCTCTTTCAGGGCAGCAGCTGAAGGGTCCTCAGGATCATGATTGAAGGTAGCACGTCGGGAGTCATGGAGTGATTCGGATAATCGTCGGCGGATATCCCCAGCAATAAACACAGGTGGTTCTCGAGAATCACTTGATTCTTGGCTGAGCTGAGATATAGTATCACGGTCCATTGGCTTACGTAACTGCATATACTGCAAAGTTGTGATCAGCATTTCTGAATCATACTGGCAAGAGACAATTGGCTCATTTGACAAGAAACAAGTAATAAAACTTTATTTAAAAGTATCATTTCATGGGCTCACCTGCTGAGAGATCTCATCATCTTCCTGTGACCAACAGTCTCCTGTTTCTTCATCTGGATTGCCATACACACTGAAGGCACACAAAGAAGTACTCTCTGCTTGCACTTGTCCTTCTCCAGCCAAGTTTTCTTCAGATTTTGTGTGGCGAAGTGAATTCATAATTTTGGTAGGGACAGGAGAGGTATGAATATCCTCAACTTCCAGCACTTCAACATAAATTATGTATGGGGCCTAAGAAAAAAAAATTCTCAATGAACAATGCAATATATTGAATCACTTTACGTGTCCCATAAAATGGTAGTTCAAATTACAGTGAATTTATACTACACAGAGACATGCACTATCATGAAAATACTCACTTTATCTTTGGAATTGAGAACAGCAGAAGTCTGAGGAGGAATCCTCACAATGTGGTGGGGCACACTACTATGAATAGGAAGCCACACACGAGCTGGAAGGTTTAGATTTAGTGTACTCAATTCTGCAAGAAGACGTGTTGTTTTAGCCTCCTTTGTAGGAATGGTACTAAGCAGTTTTCCAATGGATATGAGAGCTCTGATAAATTCCAATTCAGGAGCTAAACGTGGGGCCTATAACCAAAAGAATGCAAGAAATTAAAATTCTTGTATTTCTGAATGTCAAAATTATATTCAAATAGCATAATACATGTACGCAAAACATTAAAGGAAAAGAGTTGAAAATACTACAAAACCTATTTAAACACAACACAACGGTTTTGGATTGTTTTCTATTATGTCGGTTTCAGTTTAATACAGAATCACTGTTTTAAGGAACTATAACTTATGTTTATCAATTACTACTTTTTCCCATCAAAAAACTTAAAGCTTTAAAGAATAATGAATGCACATAATAAAGAGCTTTATTCAACTTACTACACACTTGACAACTGCTGGGAATTTTGTAAAATGATAGTAACAACGGCACGGTATAAAAGTTGCGGTAAACACACGTGCACACACCAGCATGTTCCTCGTAATATTAGCAATAAATAATTCCGCTGCTGGACCAATTCCTTCACTGTCCCGCACCCACCTATACGCCTCAGAATACACACACAGGATACACAATCTTAATTTGATTTTTATTTTACATATTGCATTCTTGATGTACTGATGTATTGTGTTTCAAGCAATCAACAACCCCTAACTGAAATTAGCGCAATTAGGTTTTCTCTCTTAAAAATAAGATTTAAATGTAATATGAAAGAAAAATTGAAAAAAAAACAATGCCGTAATTTTGTATAAAATTTTATTACATTGATTTTATATTACCTCCATACATTCCATTGGGAAACAATGAAGAAATGAATATTTGAGAAGTTCATTGTTGAACGATGACATGATAGGAAAGATAAGATAAGTCTTTATTTACTCAACATTAGTGTTAACATATGTTCTCTATGTTCAATATAATGATATATTCAACTTTATTAAAGTCTGAAAAAATATAAGTATGCCTTAAGGTAATATATCACAGTTTTGAATGCATTCAGCCTCATCCTCATCAACATCATCAACCACCACTTTAGTGGTGTGCCTCTATCTCTGATCCCTATTGGTTTGAACTTCCAGGTTAATTATGGATATCTGTTGTTGTTGTTCATTCTCTGTAAATGATCTTTCCATCTCCTTTGAAACTGATCTATCTCTTCTTCAAAAACATTTTGGTTTTCAATATCTTCTGATGTTTTATTTCTAAGTGTGTCTCATATTGTGATTTCCATCAGGTGTCTTAGAAATCTCATATGTGTTGCGTGTAGTTTTTTTTTTCTTTTTCGTTACCTATGTTTCAGAGCCATACACAATCTCAGTTTTAGTAGCTATATTGTAGAGATTCAGTTTTGTTTCTGGTCCATGTTCTGCCAATGTGTTCTTAATGGTTTACACATATTCTATTGTAGTTATTAAGTTTGTTTCCTATGTCTTCTGAGTTTGGTTGTGGTAACTTACGTATTCCAAGCTATGAAAATTTATTTACTTGTTCCACTAATTTTCCATTTTATTATTGCCTCCTTGTCTGCGTTGTATTCTACAGCTGTGAATTTTTGCCATCATCAAAGAATATTCTTGGGCCACTTTTGTCGATTAAAAAACTGCACTTTGTAAATTATCTTCAGAATCTATTACAATAGTTTGGTTATCAGCATAGAAGAAGGTATCTATTTTCTTGCCTCTTTTGTGATATGAATGCGATATATTCGATTGCCTTTAGTTCTGGATGTTCAATTTGTATGTGAAATTATTTCTGCTTGCCTATATGATGTGCTGGAAATAATGTGAGCAGTTACAAATAATGCGAGAAAGTACTTGCTGTTGGAGCATCACGAGTTTCATTTTAAAGTAGTATGCTACTGTTAGTGTTACTTGATTTTTTATATTTAAATCTGATTGTATGTTAATATTATGACAGATACAGTGAATGAACTATTATGCAGACTGTTTTCTCACCTTAACAACGTAGAACAGAGACAAATTTTGGACAATGGTCAATTTACTCCTTTATGTTGAATATGGTTATACATCGTGGTGGCAAGAAAAATGCAAAAAATTCAATCCTGAGTGGCATGATTCACACACATGGCTATCTTGTAGAGAAGTTAAAGCAAAGCTTTATTGTGGACCCTGTCTTTTATCATTAATTAAGGAGAGTTCTTGAAACAGAGATGGATATTTTGACGTGAACAAATTACCAAAAGCTATTCAAAACATGAAATGTAGGTGGTCTTGTGGTGATGGGTAATAATGCTACTGCCGAATCCGCTGCTGTTCATTAATCAGTTTTGTCTACCCCGAACATTTGTTCATGAGCTGCCACTGACTCAGAAGCAGAGATTTCCATAATTTTTTTTGTAATTATTCAATTTTGCTGCAGAGATTATTAGCGTCATTTATGAATAGCAAGTGCTCCACAATTCTAACGTTCGGCAAATGGACTAAGGTTCTGACGTGGTCACAGGGCTGCATGCGCTTGTCGAAGTTTGTATCCCAATTACATCAATTCTCAAATTTTCGTTTTTTGTCCTTTGTCCAAAAAAGAAAATTTTTTCTTTGACAATACTTACAACTGCAGGGCATTTTTTAAAACCAAATAAATGAAACATATTCCAATTTAGCACACAAAAGATTATTGGAGGGTATCAAATTTGAAACATCATTAAGTCTCTTGGAAATTTGAATCATATATTCAAGATTTTGAATGCATCATTTGTGGTATTAAATATGTGATGATGGTAAGTCATTTTATGATAATTGTCACCTAAGTCTTTTACAAGATATATATGTTCTAGAGATTCATTATTCATTGAGTAATTGATCCTTAGATAAAATTTGTTTCTTGTATAAGTAATGAAACATTTTTAAAATGTGATAAGTTTTCAAGGGTTTCAAGGGTCGTAAGGATTCAAAAAACATTTGAACAAAATTCCCTAAAAGTTCAATTTTTTTCTCCATAAGTAGTTCTATTCTCTTTCATATTTCAAAAGCCTTATTTTGATCAAGATATTTGAGACATGCAATTTTTTTAATGTGAAAAATGTAGTAAGTGTGTAATGTTTAATCAAACACCTAAAAAAAGAAAAGGAACATTGATTAAAGAGAAGAAAAGTAAACTACCACGTTAATTGAAACGTTCTTTAAATATTTTGTCAAAAGTTTGGAAATATAACCGAAAACGTACATTTTGTGTCTTTGTGTGCTTATGAAATGGCAAATGATAAAGGCTAGAAATCTGTTACCATGGCAAGAAGTTTAGATAAACGTGTTTATTTTCCTAAGATCTTTTATGAAGAAATCATAAGAATACAAGTAATTTTTTTACCAAAATAAGATATGTACATTTTTGGCATCATCAGCTCAATATCTTTGTCTGGTAAAAAGTGTTTAATTAAAAGCCTAAATTCTCAAAAGCACCTAGCAGTAGACAACAAATCTTCAAATCCACATGCGTTCTTAACAGTACAAGTTAACTTGAACTCTTAACACCAAATGTATTTAATGAAATTGTGTGCGTTCAGAAGAGTACAAGTTGGCAACTCCACCCAAACATCCATTTAAAAATGTGGCTTGCAGTGCCATTTACTGTGCCCCATGAAATTAGTCAAAAGTTAAATTCCTTGGATCCATGACGGGTGAGAACATTGTCCATCTACAGCACTTGCCCTGCCAAAGTCAATACCCCCAAAATAGGTGAAGTTTAGGTTAAGAATTTTTGCTGGTAAATTCAAAAATTCGAAGTTGTCCCAAAGTATTTCACTGCATTATGCACATTACAGCAGGCATGGTTCCCTCTCCACCTACAGTTTTAGAGCAGCTGGGCAAAAGGCTGAGATTAACAATTCGGGAAACTCAGGTCAGGATTGCCCTATTAATGAAAACATGACCCCCCAACCATATTAAATGTTTTAGTTGGGCACTTGAGGCTTTGCAAGTTGGGCACCCTTGCATTAACATATTCTCATGGTCGAAAGTGTGCTTTATATTGCATTGGTGATATGGTACATTGACACAGTATTCTTACCATTTATTATTAATTGTTATTAGGGAACCCATTTGAAAGTCCAATATTGCACTACATACTGGTTTCTCTATTGCAAAAAATACTACGTACCATTTGCAAAGAGAATTTCAATTCACCAAGGGCATATAGTTTTCCTATAGTAGGAAGAAAATATGGCTTAAAATTGAACCCTCCAGGACTATGTGCAATTGGCATTTAATTGGGAAGGTAAGTAAATAATGTCTCTTCATTCTAGTATAGTAATTCTTCTCTCCAAGATTGTTATTGATGGTATGAACACAATCAATCCTGATCAATCCCATGAATTTCATATTGTGGTAATTTTGAAAGTACAATATTATGATCAATGATGTTGAATGCTTTAAAAACATGTTTAGATCTTTAAAAGTTCATGAACCCAGGCCCAAATTTTTGGAAGACATTTTTTATTGAATAGAGGAAAATACTCTTACAAACATGGCACAAGGCCTTTTTATGGTGCATTATTTGCATCTTCAAAAATTAACAGTTTTTACTTAATGAAATCTGTTCTTAAATTAATACCTTAAATAAAGTCACATACAAGTTTTTGAAAATATGACTAGTTCCATGTAATTTGTGCAATTTCCAAAATTGCAAAGTCAAATGTCCTGTTCGCAGTATGACAATGCCAAAGCCACGAATCAGCTGCAGTGAAATTTGTCTAAAATGGAACCTGTACAAGCCAAAAACCTGCCTGAATTGGAAAATTTCTCCACCCTGAGAGGTTAAATGGCATTTTACAATATAAAATGGAATGTGTCGAAAGCGGAAACAGTACAGTTTCTTATGTCCTGCAGGGGGGTAAACACTTTCATAAAACAGAATTTCTATGAATTTAATGCAATTGGTAGAGAGACGCAAGATATTCTTTGTGAAATGAATGCATCTGCAAGTCTGTTTTAATTTCTGTGTCCAAATGATACGAGTTTCAGTTGTGGCAGCCACTTAACGACGATGAGTTGCTTCAATTATCAGCATAGAATTCGACCTTGGGGATGCTTGTCCCTCAAGGCTTACGCTCTAGTGGAATCCCCTCTTTCCCAGCCTATGAGCATGGGAAGGTGCATGAGCATGGCTTGTATTCACATCTACCGCCCCTACATTGACAAACGTTACTCCTCAGCCAGAGCCGAACTAATCAAGGCGATGCGAGGGTATTCGAAAGACAGTACTCTGGTTTGTGATGCATTGTGCATAGAGAGAGTCAACAATCATCCGGGTGCAGCCACTAAGCAGTGAGGTGGTGTGTTTTTATGAGTTTCACTACCAGTTGAACATTGGTTGAGAAAAACCATACCACCTTTAAAATTAACATTTTTCAACTTCAGAAAACGTAATTGAAAAGGTTTTAGTAAGCGGGAAAACCAAAAAGCAAATAACTGTCCAAGAAGTTTGGGGGAAAAAAAAAAAAAAAATTATTTTAGTGCCCAAGTTGTGAGTTTTTTGTTTTAATTATCAGAAATTCATTCAATATGCATTTATTTCTCCCATAAATATGTTATATGTTACTATATTTTTATAATTATAATAAAGTCATGTAATTTACTAGTTTCAGAACGGAAATATCAATAAAACAAGTGTCATAAAATGGACAACCCTGCATACATAAAACGGAAACTTCCTTAAATCGGAATAATTTTTTTGTCCCGATCAATTCAGGTTTAGATAGATTTTACTGTATTTGAAATCCAAGCTATGCATTCATCCTTGCCAGCTGGGTATAGCTAGCAAAACAATGTGCCTTCCACTAAGAAAACAGATTGAAAATCGAATGTGCTGTGAAAAAATATATCCCAGTTCCTTGATTAATATTCAAGCAAGTCTTAAACATCTCCAAATGAGCAAAAAATCAAATTTAATTTCGACGACCTTGCCTTTCAGACATGACACCATACAGCACAACACAAAATTCAAGAAACCAACACGGAAAATACAGAGAGATTGGAATTGCAGACCCATGGACTAGTTTCCTATCAATGGGAAATGCAAACTTGCCCTTCTTGCCTCACTTACAATCTTCTTCAACAATACGAACATACAACATGCAAAGTCCATCATTCCTACACCATCAACCATGTTCATCACTCTTATTTCGGCAACCTCCTCAAACCTATCCTTCCATGGTGGTATCCGCACCACAATAAGAGCAACACATACATTTTGATTGTCAAAAAACACAATTGGTCAAGGGTACAAACAAGAGAAATGTAGGTTTAATAAACTGTTAAACTTTTGACGAACAGTAATTGCACTGGTGAAATTAGCTGAGATCATTAACTACATAACTGCTGGCAAACTTTATAGTGCACACCATTAGATTATTTTCATGACTAGTTTAATCTGCCATAAAACTCATATATAACTGATCTACCTGAGAAAGCAGAAGTAAAGTTGATTAATCATCTTACTACAGCTCAAACAGAATGGACGCTAAATAAATGAAATTTGTTAAAAAGAGACAAACATCAGCTACACAAAAATTAATTGAAAGTGAACTTAGGAAATCAATGAACATTTTTACAATGCATAATTTTTTCCGGAATGAAGTTAATGTTTTAAAATAATCATCTTAGATCAATCTTGACCAACTGTAACTAGTAACACAAAAGATAATAAGATTATATAAAACTCACATTGCAAGTACAGTCAGTTCTTTTCCCTTTCAAATCATTGACAACACCTTGGCAGGAATCAAAACATGCACAGCCATTATCAAATGCTCGTCCTGAGCTCAAATCTCCCAAGCAAATTTTATTGCTAGAACCTGAAACAATGAAGTGAGAATGTCCACTGAAAAAATCTTACTAAATTCCATTTCATTTCTATTTCAGAACAAGATCGTTTAATCTCTCACCTGTAGATAACATTCTTCTATGACCCTGATACAAACCGGAAGCATCGGAACGTGAACGTTGATGAGTCTTTTTACTGGGAGAAAGTGGGCCAGAGGGAAGAGGTGGGGGGGTAGGAATCTGGGGTGGTGGAGGTGGTGGGGGTGGTGGAGGTGGTGGAGGCGGGGATGGTGGAGCAATAGAAACAATGGAACTAGCACCGATTTCTTTCAGTTTTGAGGCATCTGGAGGGGAACCTATAGTGCTATTTCGCAGGCGGCGGGTAATATCTACTTCCTTCGGTCGAAGCTCATCAGATAAGATTAAGTTCTTTAACTTTGTGCCATGTGACTTCTTTTTAGAAGGAAGATGTGCATCTGAACTATAGGAATCCAACAACCATGCACATTTAAGTGAAAAATCTGCTGACTTTCGGCATCTGAAAACATTTGAAAAGCCGAACATGAAGACAGTAAAGAATTTCAGATCACAAAAAAATATATATATTTTTTTTCAATTTTGAATCTAATAATTTTAACTCTTTAACAAACTATACAAACAAATTATTTCTCTAATTTTTACCTGTATATTAGATATGGATGGATCACTTCAGCCACATCATGCATTTGAATATACATGCTCACTAATTGAGGAAGATAAAAATCAACATCACTATCTGGAAAGCTGAAAATTTTATTCCCTGAAAATAGTAAGAGCAATAGTAGTAGTAGTACCAATACTAAAACTAATAGTAATAATAATAATAATAATAATAATAATAATAATAATAATATCAACAATAGGTGTTGCTATTGCTATTTACAACTTAACTGTTCATAAATTGCATTATCAAGCATTTACAAACTTACTACGAAGTAAATAAAATAAAGATGCATTCACATCAGGAAGATACATTTTGAAATACCATTTTTTTATAAATTGTCATGAAAACTAAATGAAAAGAGGAAGCACCTAAGAATTAAAACTTTAATAGCAACCAAAGAAGGTGATATGAATTTATCTTTGAATTATAATTGTAAACAAAATATCACCTACAAAACCAATAAGTAACAAACATTCATGTTAGTAATCTCAATGCTCACCTATATAGCTCTGCACACCTGGCTCCTTTGAATTGAAGAGATATGTGATAGCCATGGACATATCAAAATGTTTACTCTCAAACAGTCTCAAAAGAAAACCTTTTGCTCCTTTAACAGTAGATACAAAATTTTTTTCCAAATGCTTTGTTTCTAATGCAACACTTCCACCACAGCACAGTGAGGACGGGGCAGGTGATGAATGACATGTGGAAACACTGGACTCATCATCAGCACAACTTAGATTCACATCATGCACTGTGCAGCTGTTCCCCTCTTCCATAGAAGTAGCAGATGTCTGAGCTGACTCCTCCACTTCCATGGCTTCCCCCTGCCCCTTGGGCCTGATCTCCTCAGGTAGCTGGCGCACACTTGTTCCAGGCAACTGCTCCACACTTGACTCACGTGTTGCAGCATTTGCATCACTGCTGTGACCACTATCTGAGCCACACAAAATGCCTGAATCATCAGAACCCAGACTTGCGATTTCTTCTCGATCCAATGGTCCCTTGACTGCAGGAGTCCCAGGTGAAGGTGCTGTTCCACTGGCACAAGACTCCTCTTCACTAGCATCAGATCGGGGTAGTGCCAAGGTGCGTTCGCTGCTCTCACATTCTGGGCTGGGTGTCACGTCAACCTCAGGAATTCTCTGGAGCGCCGAATCCAGGCTGCGGTTACGATGATGCATAGTTAGAGTAGTTGCTGTGGTTACCTGTGAAACCGGAGGCAGCAGGATGCCCATGGATCTGCACAAAAGAACTTACATAAACACAAGTTCTTTTCCACACAACTTAAACACAAAAAGCATACATACATGACTACCACTTTAATGGTAGTTACAAATCCAGCAGCTTTTATTTAGAAGCATTTCAGTGCAGAGTAAAAAAAACTCAAGGCAAGTCATTTGTAAAGGGAAAAAAAAAATAAAATAAAATAATAATAATAAATAATAATAATAATAATAATAATAAATAATAAAAAAAGCAATCAGTGTGTACAAAAAGGCACAGTTTCAACATACAGTTAAACCTCATTTACATTATTTGCACAACAAAATTTCTTTGAGGCGATTCATTTCCATATTGCTCTAAAGTACATCATTATAACAGAAGCAAGGTTTTCAAGATTCTTATTTAAATGAACAGTACAGTTCACAACAATCAAATGCTTCCGAGAAACGTTTTCGTCTCTAGGCAAAACTGCACTTGCTGATGCAATTAAACTGAAAATCCTTAAACTACTGAAGCTGGTATTTTTCCAATTGAACCCGCCTCCACCAATTTTCTTTGAAATATTTCCCTTGTGGAGATCTTGCATTTAAAACATCAAGGAAACTGATTAAATTACATCCTATTGCAACTCAATTGATTGGGATTTGGGTTTTCAGAATTTGAATATTGATGTTGTGCCTTCTAAATTATTGGATTCATTTCTTATTCTAATATAACTTTTATTCAATCCTATCCCACAATGGAAGCTACTTTAGGAGCATATTATGGTTTAACGGAATATATTTGACAGTATCCATGAACTGGGACTTTATTTTGAGTTTATATCAAAAAGTTAAATAGCAGCAAGACTGACCTGTACATTTTTTTAAAATTTACAGGACGTTATTAAGAGGTGAATGAGGGTGAAATACATACTTAAAAGTCTTTAACAAGATTTACATTACTTCTGGAAATATTTCAAGGGCCTATGATTTACTTAGAGCTCATAAAAAAGATGTTCCTTCAATATCTGTTACCGTATATACTTGAATATAACCCGCCCGCGAATATTACCCGTACCCTAATTATCCGGAAAGGAATCTTGGGTAAAAAAAAAATCACTTTTATTGCAAAAATGTCTGTACTCGAAAGGCACACCGATTAACACTGGTCTGAAGTTTTTATAAAGCTGCGTCTCAGCACCCGCCTTCACAGTGTCATCATGTCAGGTATTTCGTGTCTTAATCGGGCGTGCTGCTTATGTTGCGACTGTATCACGCGGTGCTTGACATATACTGGCACGCCGAGAAGACAGGCCCTACACGCCACGTCATGAAAACCGAAGTATAACCCACACATATTTTGTCTATTCGCAAGTCCCACTATCATTTATGCAATTTTCTGAATTACATACTTACGGCTTTCAGTATCAATGGACAGTATTTCTCGTGAAATCTTAAATTTATCAGTTCCTCCTAATCCAGGGGTCTTGGTGGGCGAGGGGAACCGGCCTCTGAACCCCCAGTGCTTGGGTTCGATCCCGGAAGGGCGGAAAATCCACAGTAGCCATGCCATATTTGTGGCATGTAAAAGAACCCTGGCGGTATGCCTCGCAAAATTAAATTCCTCCGATAACATTCACCGTAACGAGATCTCACTTTCCCCCATACAGTTCCGATATAGTAACTGAGACCGACATCTGACGGAGAAAGTGAGAGTCAAATTTCAGACCCATTAGGGGACTGCCCGCGAGGCGCGCCTGTTCGATAAGGTCCCCAGAACCGTGTCGTAGGTACGCCTCTTAAGAAATCCGGGTCAAAAACTCAGGGAAGGCAACAAGAAACTATCCTGAATAATTCATCCCAAGAAAACCCTTAATGGGTCACATAACTTCCGTAGACGGAAGATATGACCAATGAAGAAGAAAATTTCCCATCCTATCATATCTGCTTTACTATTTAATCTTCCTAAAGTTGGTCGTTTGAACATCCCCCCACGAAATTAGATTCATGGTTGGGTGCATTCTTGTTCACATAGAATCAAAATTAACAAAGTTAAATATCATCAGGTAACTGGGTCAGGTCTCTTATCGTGGTTCTCTCAGTTTCTTTTACATTGACATTGTCTTGTGAAGATTAGAAGAATCAATTCTACAAACCCTTAATCTATTCTTGTACAAAAGATATGTTGATGGACTTCATTCTACAAGATACTGAAACGGCAAACTTTTAATTCCTATAACATAACTGTTCAGCTCATATTAGAGAGATCGGCCAATGGACTTCTTAATCATTTAGATAGTTCTATCGTACCAAATAATTTTCATATAGAAACAAATTGGTTTCAAGAGGAATGTGCCAATGGTCACATGCTAACATGTTTTCAACTCACCCTCTTCACCAAAAAGTTGGTGTGGTGTATAATTCAGTTGATACAGCAATTAATCTTTTTCATTCCAATTCTAATTTGAACATTGGAAGTTGTATCCTCACTGACAACTATCCTTTTTTTCTTTTTACTATTTTTATTCATAAGTATCTTAATACTTAGCCAATACATAAAAAATAAGTAATAAACAACTGTTAATCCGGCTTCAGAATTGGCTACTCTACCAGTCTACGTCACACAATCACCTTACCATTTTTTTCTTAGAATAAATAATTCTCTACATAAAATGTTTTCTAACAAAATTTGACATAAAAAATTAGGAATAAATTGCCACTTAAACTCTGGTTAGAAACTTCAAGGATAATAGTATATCTTTAACTGATAAAAAATGTAGTGTATTGCCTTATATTTTGTGATTATTCTGTCTCCTAAGTGCGACAAACAAAACGTGATCCCAAGCAAAGAATAAAAGAAACTCCATTTCTCGACATCACCTTGATTTTACAAATTCTTTTAATTTTGACAGCCCTACTATCTTGGATAATGAACCCATAAAATATTCAAGATAATCTCAGAAACACTACACATAAAAACACACAAGATAATAATACCATGATACAATAAAATCTTTTCACAAACATTTATGACAACAATCTTTCTAAAAATACCGCAAAAAACAAACATAACAACAACAATTTTTTTTCATTCGCATTTATAAATGAATTGGTGTACTTATTAAATTTATTCTTTCCACCTTCCAACGCCATGATTTTTTTTTTACTGTTTTTCATTGTTGTTTATTCAAAATGTTCTGTTTTATACATTGATCTGCTCTCTCTCTCTCTCTCTCGCACTGTCCATACTTGGCTCTCTGTCCTTAATGTGAGGAAGGTATGTTCTTATAATGGGAATTTTCCCTTTTTTTGTGTTTGGAGCTATCCTTTATGAAATAATTTTTTATGAAGTTCCACAATTTTTTATAAAAATAAGTGCCAAATTTAACACGTTTTGCTAAGTTCTCTCCTATCTATTTTATATTTTGTACATACTACTTATATATTTTTTCAGTAATACTTCATACGTTTTCATGAATTTCATTTCAGATTTCTGAATACCTTTCATTATTCATTTTATTCGATATTTTCAAAATTTGTTCTCATTTATTTTCAGATGTAAACATGTAAATTATATATTTTTGTATTCAGTTGAAGATGCACTTAAGCTACATGTGTTGATGTGTTGCTGCTACTGTGTTAAAAAAAATTGTGAAAACGTTGAGAAAACTAATGATGTTGTTAATGGTGATGATTATGTAATATTATAATATCACAATGTTTATCCTACAAACACTTCAAATATCACTTGGAAACTTCTAACTGAACAAACCATGAATGTTTTCAAACTGTAATTACCTTGGTATCCCAGAACCATGCCTTTACCTAACAATCTGCAAACCTAACATGAACTAATCACATCTGTAACTATTTGCAGAACATTATTCAGGCAAGCAAGGTTAATTTCATATTAGTTTGCCTTGACTACTTCAAAGAGTTCCCAAATTTTGAAACATTGTACCATAATGATGATCAAGCCTTTTTAAAATAAAATAATAATATTCTGAGATCACTACAAAATATCTCTGAAACCAAAATGCAGCTTACAAGTGCTTGTGGTATAATGGTCCACTTCAAAAGCAATGTAACCCTATTACAAGGACACAAAATGACTTATTTACAATTCTGAAGCAACAAACTCTACTGCTTGATTATGGCTGTTGTAATAATTTTAAAAAAAATATTCACAACGTTAGCAACAAGGAAAATTTCCGAGGTCCAAAATAGCTTGGACAGTTATATAAGTCTATCACAAGAAATAATATTTTGCTGTCATTGATACAGCTCTCAGAGGTCAAGAACCAACAATTGTTCAGTTTTGTCTCTTGTTCATTCAGCAATTATAAAGGTTCTATATGAAACCAAATTCATGATATCAACTTCACAATTACCCAGAAATAATAATCACAATTTTCAACTGAGGCCAAGATGTTTTTGTAAAAGAAGTCTTGCATCAGTGATGATCACAATATTATGCAAAATGTAACCAGAATTTCAAGCAATGTTCAAAGTTCCAGAAAAGTTGGGTCACCTTTTGATTGTTGCATATACTTGCATCTTCATGCAAAGCTGAATGGTGTTTTAGCTCCCTTTCAGACTGAAATGTACTTAAGAAATGGCATAACAAATGATACACTGTATATGAAATATGTTTAATACGATAATTTAGAGTCATTTGTATCCATAATTGTGTGATTATTTTTTCTCCCCAGAATCAATTATTGAGTTCAAGAATAGCTTCAACGCTACTTGATCTCTTCTTATCTACCCAGTGCATACTGTTAACTTCAATAAACCAATAAAAGAAAGCATGGCTTGAACTAAAATTCCACTGACATCTTGGTGTTTAAATAACTTCTTTTGTCACCCCCCCAACAATTTTTCTTATCAGAGAAAGCCATGTTTAGCAACATACAAGAGCAGAAAAACTGAGAGTCAGTCAGTAATTGCTGTAGGCAACCACAATGTAGGCATCACATTTAGCAACATATCAGTTGAAATAGAAAACTGGACATTGCTCAAAATATTGAGAATGAAACTGTATGAAAGATGAAGATGAACGTTCTTTCTTCCAATGTTTTTGTCTTCTTGAAAGAAGAGACTGGAAACCAACGTTCGATGCATGATTTAGTGTAGTATCTGGCATCATCAGAAACAATTTTCAAAGCAGTGCGAGAAATATACAAAATTAATAATGAATTCCTTTCCCTAATGTAAGCAAGAAGCACTAGCCACAAACAATAATAAATAACAAATACAGTAATATAAATAAAAAAAGAAAGTGGTGACTCTGTGCCTCTCAACAAAACCACAGAGTGTGTAATAAATAACAAGGCCACAATTTTAGTGAGTAAAAATCATTAATGCTGGGAAGAGCTTATTTCAATCTTCACTAACATTTATTACACATGCATGCACACATTCACCTCTCACCTCAAAATTAACTACTATATTGGTATTTAGAACTATTGAAAGAAAGGTACCCCCGGAACGTTCCTTAAATCATATGACAAACTTTATATTATACAGTTTAACTATGATTCTAACATAAAAAATAAGATGTTTGAAAGGTTTCTAAGCCCCCCTCCTCTTCGGCAGCAAAAAACATTTTCGGCAGCAATTTTTTGGTCAAATTAACATTATCTTCTCTAATTGAAAAAAATATGAAAAATAAGAAAATAACTTGCTATAAAAATTTACTATCAATAAACATTTTTTGATATTTTTTCAATGCCAAATTCAAGTGCAAACAAATCCTTCGAAAAAAAAAGCTGTGTAATACTTTACACTGAAATAAGCAGAAAAAAATATCAAACCTTCCTCTCAAAATACTGATTAAAGTGAATTTATTAAAGGTATGTTTCATTGCCAGAGTGTGGGAAGAAAGAAAATAAAAGGAATGAAAAGAAAAGAAAGAAAGAATGGAAGGAAAAATACTCATACACACACACAACTATTTTACTGTTTTTCTGCTTTTAAAATCACTTACAACTTTAAATACACATCGAAAATGACTGCAACAATTCTGAACATTTATTATAGTACTTATTATTGGAGAAATTGAAGCTTGTTGAAGCACAGAGCACCCTTGACATTGTAATTTATGGGAATTTGTTACTACGTATTGGCTATTCTGTGTAGGAAGCATTCACTTATCATCGACAATGTCTTGAACCTTCACTGTGTATTGCTTAATGTTTGCAAGCTCTTTCACACATATTGAAAGGGAAGTAAAGTTATCATACTTATTAAAAATAAACAAACTGACCTTGCACACGCTCATTGAAGTGCAATGTCACCAGAGAGCACTTTTAACACAGGAATCTTTCGTTTAGACGCATGTTACAAAAGATGTTTCTTCCAAGAACAGTGACAGACAAACCAAAAAAATCAACTAAAGGAAGCATAAAGGAAAGAAAGCACAAAGAAACAGAATTGTTACTGATACCCCAGAAAAAAATATATATGAAGAAAAACTGAATATACCATCATCATCTACAAAAAAAATCACCAAAGAAGACACTTGAAAAAACAGAAAACCCTTATCATTTAACTATTACTGTTGTATTTCACTCTCTTAAACTACTGATCATATTTTATATTGTATATATAAATGTTAGATTTTCTTTTTTATGAGTTTATAGTTTGCATTTTTAACATATTTAATCATGGGTGTTATGTTCATTTGATTATAAGATGGTAGTGAGAATGGAATTCAAAGGAACACATGTCAATTTTATATTTTTGCAGAAAGAAACAATGTTATAAAATTGTGTGTGTGTGTAGGGGGGATGCATTGAACTTCATGTTCAATACTGGTGCACTATAATTATATTTTGTTGAATTTCAGATATAGTTCCATATGCATTACATATGCCCTTTATTTTTCAAGATATACTGTGGTAAACAATGATGAAAAATAGTCTAGTTCAGTCTAGTCTTCATTCACAGGATATTTTTTTCCCTGGTTTTCTCAAACACTGGTAATTCAAATTGTTTATCAATTTCACAACATTCTAATGGAAATGAAAACTCTCAAGTTTGAAAAGATTGCATTCGCATCATTATTACTCTCCTTGATATCATTTTCATTGCTTCAATTAGACAACAATCAAGGAATAATCAACGTCCTCGTCAGAAAAATTCAGCTCCAATTCATTATTCAAAAACTCTTGAACTTCTAATGTTGAGAGTTACAGTGAATTCATGTTTTCTAAAGATCTGTGTATTTGCTAATATTACAAACACTACTTACAAAGAAAGACATTCTGGACGTAATCAACAGTGCCCACAGTATGAATATCCAATCGCTTTCTAGAAGAATTCCAAATACTTTCACAAAATAGAAGTACACATTAGCATTTGTCCTGCGACCACCTAATGATATTAAAAAGTATATTTTAAGTGCATATGAGCGTCACAAAGATGTTTATTGCCTGTCAAAGGAATTTGAAGGAAAGAGGATGATATGGTACAATTTAAGTAAGTTGTTTAAACTGGCAGTTTGCATTGTTGCAATGAAATCTACAGTGGCAGGACAAGTTTAGTTTTGAGGGGTAGTTTTCAATGGTCAGGTGTAGTGTTCTATTGCCAAGCCCAGTGTTATACGTTGTTTAGAGTAGCAGAAATTTTAAACAGGTGTTTATGAAGTGCAATGCATTGAAACAATGAATTGGATGTAAACTGGCTTTCTTAAGCAACTGGAGTTCATTCCAGAAACTAATAAAAGATTTCCATGTGTATCATCTAATGGATTTATAAGGAGAGTTTCCCTAAAATTAATATCACATAAAATTTGTTGGCAATTATGCTTTGGACATATTTACAGATATTTTGTTTCTCACAAGTTCTGAAAGACCAAATCTGGTGTTTATCATGATCTTGGAAATGTGTGGCAAAGTGTTAACTAGGCAGAACAAATAATTTGGTGAGAGAAACTACACAAGGAATGCAAATGCATATACTATTTTTGTAGAAACTGAAGTTGTGGAGCTTAGAAGTTTATTCCACAGGCCTCAAAGATTTGACTGCAGAAAAGTTTTGTAGATTTCATTGTGGGTGTTTATTTGTAATTTTATGGTGAGTATATGAAGAGAGACATACTACCTGACATTTACCCCTTCCCCATTTAAGAACAGTTTCAGTTTGAGATATTGTTTGTAGTTTCTAGTTCCACTGTGTCAGTCATACATTTATATTTCATGAAATCAGCTAATCTTACTATACACCACCTCAGCTGACTCTTCACAATATACTTCCAAGTTGAAAATGAGGCCCACAATTTACATACAACAAACTTGAGCACATTTAATGTGGAAAATAATTTCCCATACATTTTGTGCCAAAATACTTTTCATGGTCATACAACTAAAACTCAGCCAATTGTCTTACTTTCTCCGGTGCCCCAAGGGTAATGACAACTTTATTACCAGTGACATAAATTTTTGTTACTATTAATATGTTTAGGTAACAAGGTAAAAAATACATATGTAGTTAAGACTGAAAACAAATTTGTGTTTTACTGTAAGTTTATTCTGTACTAGTGTTGACTTTGTATTTGTTTGTTTGTTGTGAAGAAATAGGTTAAAGAGTTGCCAACACAACCAAAAAAAGTTTGCACTTTTACTGCCAGTTGACTTCATTTAGCACTTGTGTTGTTGTTTTTTTGTATTTGTTTATAACAACTAAATTTGAGTTTTTAATGAATATTTTGTTACATAAAATGGTATGGTAATGGTATATACGACATAAAATGGTACATTTTATATAAGAATTTAAAAGATTATTAGGATTTTAAGTTTTTTTCAGGACTTATTTCACATGTTCCTTTTTTTATTGCTGTTTTGTTTTTAATTTTTTAGGCTGAGGAAATTTAGCAAACCCTATCCACAATAATAGTAGTAGAAATTATGAAAATTACAACTGGAAACACCAATCGTGTCATATGAAATGCAATAATTCTTTATCTGCAGAACATTTGTGCAAGTTCTTAGAACTTATGCAGAATGTAAACAATGTAAAATTCTTCATTTCTTAAAGACTTCAACCAGCATTCATTTCTCTAGACATGAGTATCCGTATGTCATTTGAAACAACATTACACACTACAAAGCAGGGAAATTAAACTTAAGAAACTATAGATATTTAGAAAGAAAAAAGAAAACAAAAAACAACAACTAGACATTCTTTATCTTTGGCTGTAAGAAAGTACCAAAATCCTATACCCATTGGAAACACCAAAGTCAGGGCAAATAATTGACCAAAACATTACTATTAGTAAAAAGATAAGAATAAATCCATGTATTTAAAATAATAATAATAATAATTATTATTATTATTTTGTTGTGAATTAACCATAGTAACAATATTTGAAAGACAAAATATACTATTGGTAGAAACATTTTTTTTTGTTGAGCATCTCCAATGCAGAATTATTTTTCTTTCATAATGCTGTCAGCTTTCACAAGAAACATATTGAGTTCATTAAATGTAGCCCTGACTATTACAACTTTCTAATTTTAAAATGTATACAAGCTTTTGAAAATAACTGACAGTTCAGAATAATGCAATTAACTTTGTTTAAAACAGAGTGACTTCTGAGAAATCATCAGCTGGTCATGGTCATCCAATTCGGAGCTTAGTTACAACTTAAATTTTTGGTATTGAAGCTCCCGATTGTAAAACTTGTCACAGCTGATGATGTGTCATAAGTCACTCTATTTAAATCGGATTATTACTGCAATTGATTGCAATATGAAATGTACATATTTGCAATATCAGTTTAAATTCAGTTAAGTTTAAGATGTATTTCATAAAGCATTACTAGGACTCGAGTTGCTTTAAATACACAGACAAAATAAAGATGTAATGAAAGAATAATTTCCAACACTTATTCCCATATTTCTAGATGCAAGTATTACCTTTCAAGTAAATTATTTTCGCTGTCTGGGTGACTCAGCGTCACCTGGTCAGGCAAGATTATTTACATGACTCAAGTCGCAGAAATCAAAGACTTCAGTATTACCTTTCGTTACTCAATTTTTTCTTGAGAATGAAAAATATAAATCTACATACTCTATTTCACAACACAACAAAATTGAAAGAAAATAATTTTCATTCACATAATTTTCAATGAATTAATACAATATTTATATAAATGTTTTTAATTTTGTAACCTATCTTTCAATAGTTAAACTGTAAATTTAGGAGAACTTATAAAAAAATGATAAAATGAAAGATGTAAATACCTGAAATCTAAGCTGAGGTTACGTTGATGATTGCTGAGTCGAGTGCGGACATGTAGGGCAGGTCCACTGCGCCCATGGACAGGGGGAACATTGTTATGACAACAGGTCAGTTTCTGACGTTTGATAAAGGCTATGTCAGAGCGCTTGTCTGGTAGCAAAGTACCAGATGCTCCAACAACAGCTGATGGAGCCAAGCCACTCATGGTGGAGGAATTGATTAATTCGATAGGTCATCTGCTACCCATGTTTTCTATGTTTTTCAGTGCAATGATGTCAAGACCTGGGGAAATTTCATAGAATTCAGAATAACAAATCCCTGAGCTGTTATTAAATGGAAAATGGGGAAACACTCTAAAATATAAAAAGAATCCACTTCTCATTTGCCATGGCACTAAAATTAAAAAATATTGAGAAAACCTTATACAAAAATTAATACAATGTTCCTTATAAACCAAACAAAACTGGAATGTCTAAGAGTTTATCAGGTTTGAAATCACTGCTACAACAGTATTGATACCATAATGACAAGAGCATCTAGCAGGTAGCATTCCTTCAACATGTGTTACTGATCCCATCATAACAACTGAAATATTATGGATAAACAAATATCACATTTGTATAACAGAATTAAAACTAAATATTTAAAACATTTCAACAAAGTACGTACATGTATCATCAAGGAAATGTACTGATTACCATCAATTAATATAAATGGGTGTGCCCACAACTCAAATGCGAGACCGTTTTATTACAAAACCACAAAATGTTGATATAAAGCAAAAATTGTTTTTACTCACCGACTAGTCGGAATTTTCATCCAACTTATACACTGAAATCGTGTTAGAAGATACACCAATTTTACTTCCGTGTTTTCAATCGACTTTCTACAGCGGACTAGTTTGTTATTAAGTGACAGCTAGGTTGATTTAATTTTCCAAAGAACATGAAGAATATCACTCACTGGCGTACGCTAAAACCAAAACAATATCGCATTCAGGTGCACAAATTAAGAGCACTTTTCAGCATTACACATTCTGTATTTCTAAATTTTCTGTCCATTGCTTTCTACAAATTCTTGCCACGACAGCCATATTAGACGAACACGATAGTCGTACCAAGCTACTACAAAATTTCCTATGCGAGGCAATCTCGTAAGAACTGTACGTTAAATTAGTTTCTAGAAAGATAGTTCAATACGGTTAGCAATAGGCTATTTCAGTGGTACAAATTCTTGAATTTCTTTAATTTCATCTAATGAAAGTCTTGTTTGAAAGTAGTTTTTTTTTTGGTATGTTGGCGAGGCTTGGAAATAGGTGGGGGGTCACACACTGCTGCAGCTGCCCTCGAAAGCTGGATTTCTAAAATGCGTTTGAGCTCTCCGGCTTGAAGTAAACATAGTGAACCAAAATACCCCATTTTCATGAGGGATTTGGGATGCGAAATAAAATTTAATTAGGTCTCGTTCATCCCCATGAAACATCTTCCATTTAAAATTGCTTAAGAGTGACGCAAATATTTAAGGATTTTTCATTTCATGTCTTTAATTTTATTAGTATAGCACTTTATCATTTAACAAAAAAAAGTTGTTTACCATTACTATATCATGCTTCCAGCTCAGTAGTTTTAAAAGGTAAGCAAACGACAGCAATTAATCCTGTCAGTCTGCTAAGTGATACATATGAAAAGATAATAGGCTGGGGAAGAAAATTAACACAACAAATATTTCTATTATTTATTTATTTTCTCTCTCTCTCTCTCTCACACAGTAAGAGAATATAGAAAAATAATAATACAAGCAACAATTTAACTTTCAGGTATCTCCTTCATTTCTACTTCTTCAATTGTCATTTCATCAAGCATTTCTTCCAATGTAATTTGAGGTAATGTGGGATCATCTATCTCATCAGTGTCTATGGGTATTAGCTTAGAAGTGTCTTTGAAAATGTTAATATTTTGGCGGTATTCTCGATCTTCTTCAAGGTCATCCAAAAACTCGATGTAATCACTGCAAATAACACCACAATTGATATTTATTACAGAAAATACTATTACAACACATTTACATTACAACAAATACATACTTAGTTTCCTTCTGAAGATTGCTATATTCCTCATTCAAATGTTTCAGCTTCCACCTTCGTCTGTGTTGACGTGCACTTTTATTAATACCGTAATATTTCTTTACTAACACCACATCAGGAACCTGAGAAGGATTTAACTTCTCAAAATTCGAGTCATTTACATTACTATCTCCCAGAGCGTACCTAAAATTTGAAAAAGGAAATTACATTGAGTTGATAAAAAGAAATGTATCTTCTCAGGGCACTTAGTTCACCAATTCAACAAGTACAAAAATAGATCAAGTTTGACTTACAGTTTTTCAAATTCTAAAAATTGCTCAGTGCCTCAAATACAAAACTTAAATAAGGTCTTAACAGTACATTTTAAATTCTTATTCACATGAATAAACAAAAAATATGGCCAGACACACTTAACCTTTTTGTAACTGTTTTATAAATAGGTCAAAACCATGTATTAAAACTTGAATTCAAGCAAATAAGACAAACTCACCCAAGAACAGAATCTCCCGGTTTTAAAACATGTCCCAAGTGAGATCGAGTGTGTACTGTATTTTCTGTACGACCCAAATCTGAAGCTCTGACAACCCAAACATCTGCCAGTACATGCTGAACAATGAAAAATAATAATATTAATAATAATAATAATAATATAATAACAACTAAGAAGACACTTTGCCTGAATTTATTTTAAAAAACTTTTTCACCAAACCTTCTGAGAAATGGCTCCTTGCCCAGGAAATGTCTTTTGGTCATAATTTTTCATAATTTCTACATCCATAACTATGTATTCAGTAAGCTGTTTAGGATTGCATATAGAATAGAATGGATTTCTCCAGAAGGCAACAGCACTAACTTCAGCAACTGAGAATGACCATGAAATTCGAGCATTAAACAAGAATCTTTGAATCCACATGCAGGAAAAGAAAGTAAATGAACACATGATACAGTTTTCAAATGTTATCGACATAAAAAATAAAAATAAATATGTTAAATATTTTTTGCAAGAAAAACAATACTAGCAATTATATTTAGTAATTAAGAAAAGAAAGTTATAGTGACTTACTCTGAGCTGAAACAGGGCTGATGATGTGCACAGAATTTGTGACCCGGTACACAAGACAAATCTGATGAATTCCCCCTAGATTATTGCTAACCTTTTTTGGCAAACAAACAACACTGTCTTTGGACAGAGGAACTAGTTCAACACTGAAAAAATACACAAATCAAACATACAAAGTTCAGGCATGAGAATTAAATTCAAATACAGTTGACTCTGATTATAGTGAACTTCTGGAAATAACATTTGCAGTTCACTATATCCAAGGATGTCAAAATTAAACAGAATTTCTCTATAACAATTGATTTTATTAACATAGAGATACAGCAAAATACATGAACAGGATTGCAGCAAACTGAAAATTTCAACATCTTTATTTGTTCTTAAAAAATAAATTTCTTTTCCATTGTTTGCTTTGTACTTTTTCATTAGTAATTTCTCTAGATCCTTCTCCACAGTTAGTGCTCTCTCCATTATTGATTCTCTATTGTCCTCCAAGACTAAGTATCGTAATGCAGTCTTCACACCCTTCAATGCCTCTTGCACTGTTGGAATAACATCCCATCTCTGAAGGTCCTTTTACTCCCGAGAGAAACTAGATGTTTCGGTAGCGGGATGGTGCAAGCAGGTAATGAAACCGATCACTTTTCTGCGCGACAGGGCAGATATTGCCAGCCTGTAGCTATCACGTGCTTCGTATCGCCTACGTAGAACTTAACACACTTTGACTTGGAGAATATCAAGTTACATCAAGATTGACACTGAAGAAAGCAATAGTGCATCGTCACGGCCAGTTATAGCCCACGCAGGACACAACCTCAGTTTCCGCAGTGAAACTGAGTAGCATAAGGTCATGGTGCCCATTCTCGGTCCCCTACTTTCGTCGCCCCACTTTCACTACTATTATGGCCTTTAGCGGACATTTTTTCAAGCTGCCTGGGTTGAAATTTGTGGCACTGAGGTGATTATTATTTTCCAGGACGTTGTATTTTAGATGTTCACTATAGCCGAGGTTCAGGTTCACTAGAACAAAGTTTTCTTATGCTTGTTTATAATGTAAGTAAAACAGAACCAGTGACCTAAGTTCACTGTATAGAATATGTGACATATAATTTAAGAGTATGAGAATGAAAGAAATTGCAGGAAAAGGGAAATGAAATTTGAAAACCAAAATGGAAAGAAATGCCTGGACGTTAAAATCATTTCAACTGCACCATTTATCAATTTTATCAACATTATTGAAGATAGAGACGTTTTTCTGATAGAAATTTGTAATTAGACCAAGAAAGGTCGCACAACACATAAAGTCCTTTTATATATAGTAGTTTCAGTACAAAAGGAGAAACTTTCAAAATAATTATTAACTTTTTTAAAAATTGCTCCTGTCGACTGATTGAAATGACTAAAAATTACCATGATTTTCTCACAATTGTGTTAAAGTTGTTCTTTATACTTCCTGATACATTTAAGAGCACTGAACCACAATGCATGCAAACGACTTTGACTAAACATTTTCTTTTTAATTGCTCATATTGAATTTCAGTTCTCGATGCTTTCAATGAAGTTAAATGTAATCAAATAATGAGAAAATAGCACCTCAAGAAAAATGTAAGCATTTTAAAAAAAGTAACACTAATTAATAAAGAAAGTAGCTGTTATAACAACTTCAATTTTAACATTTCTTAACATAAATCCCAAACAATAACAAAAGTGTTCCAAAAGTATAGTTTTATTTAAACACATGATATAATTACATTTCTATCCACATAAGAGCGGGCTAGTTTGAAATGCAACAATCTTCATTTTTTGTCACTTGTCACAAAGACTCTGCCTTGGCAATGACCCTGCATTACTTCCCTACCCCATCCCCAAGCATGGGGTCCCGCAAGGTTCAATCTTAGGTCCTATCCTCTTTTTGATATACATAAATGAAATGCCCTCGTCTATTAAAAACGGAAGAACAGTTGTTTGACACAAATGTTCTTTGCAAAAAAGAAACAAATAGTTCGATTTCAGAAGTTTCAAATTGGTTTCATAATAACAATGTTATGAAGGAAATGAAGTTAATGAAGGAAAAACTGTTTCAATACATTTTTGCATTTCTAATCAGCAATCACACGCTCAATGGAATATGAACAATGGGCCCAGGCTTGAGATTCTCTTTATTCGCCTTCCTCCTTTCCAAATGTTATACTTTCCCAGATTAGTTTCTAACTGTGGTGACTTTTCTCTTACTGGTCTTACCTTAGTTTTTTTAAAAATTATAGGATTCTTACACATTATACAGTAAAACCTGTCTAAGACAGTATTGTTAGGGTCGAACATTTTTTTCCTGTCTTGTACAGATTTCCAGCTTATTCAGGTTTGCATTATAAACTGTCAATTCAGAAAACACAATCATTCAAAGATGGAACAGGTTATACGAGTACTTTATCTCTCCTAAAAACTAAACGTCAAAGAAACGAAAAAATCCAGGGAGAGTCAAAGAAAATTACTTACAAAATTGCAACATGAAGTCTAATGAAACAAAGAATTCCATAAAAGTAATAAGTGATAAGCCAAAAAACCCTGGTTGTATTTTGCACAGGAAAAAGGGCATCTATCATTATAAATGCAATGTAAATGTATACATATGGGACGCGTATAGCCAAGGAATACAAGTTGTTAGGATGACAGATAAACAAATTATAATAATATAATATTCCACGCTTGATGACCAAACGCTATTCATTTGGGGAACACGGCCCTGAGGACATAACATGCAGGTGGGATGAAGGTGGCATTGGGAGCCATGGTTCTGTGAGAATATTGAAATCATGTGAGTGAGAAGTGTGTGAGAAGAGCATGCCATTGGTCTGTGTGTAATTGAGAAACAGAATCCCCAGATGCAGAATAATATAATAAGCACAGAGATGGGGTGCCACTATAAATTAGAGCTAAGGTACAAAAAGAGGATAGATCTAAGATCTATCTTGGCATTATGTTTGGGGAGCATGAAGGTCCTTTTTATTGAGAATTATCCCCAGAAGGAGGGTAGGTGCCAGGAAAGAACAAAGTAGGTCTTTTATGCACTTTTTCTCAAAAGAAAATGAAACAAGCATCAAACAAAAATACTCTAGCATCACTAGTTTTCAAAATGTATAAATTAACACCAAATGAATTGTTTGAAAATGTCCAAAATATTATCACTTCTGCCTGTTCAATAATAATAATTATAATACAAAGCAATGAGCAACAACAAAGAATTCTTTTGCTAAAATAAAACAACACATACTTTCTAGCCCATATTATCACGCAAAAAGTACTCAAATTTTCAAAAAATTGTACATGACCTTATTTCAAAACCTACTTTTAAGGGCGAGATTTCAGCAAGGGAAAAAATCTCCATCTTTAACATTTTAGTGGTAGGAAGACGTTGAAAAAACAACTTTTGCAATTTTCAAAAAATCAGTTTTTTTTAACAAACATGAAACCTGCACCATTCTCTTAAACTTTCTTCACACCATGGAGCAACAAAATTTAGTCACAATTGATGGTGCCATGTTTCTGAAAATGTCCGAGGGGCTTCATGTAAAGTACCCTCCAAAATTAAAATATTAGTTTCAAAATCAAGGGCCGCAGATCGATAGAGGATTGTTAAATTCAGAGAAAATCAACTGAATGGTTTAGCTGGTAGCATTCTTCACTGACAGACTGACTGTTTTGCTGTCATTCAATTTTTCAGCATTAAGGATCCACAAAACATGGATTCTGGCTACACCACATGTTAGAGGATTTTTTTTTTTTTCTAATTAAGCAACAGAATTTATCCACTCAGTCATTACTATGACTCTGTAATATGGGGTATTCTGCTGAAAATTCAAGTTTTTCCCCCCACTCAGCATTATAAAACTGTCTCTCATTTCCGAAAACAAATTTTCTACACTTTTACCCAGTTTTCCACAGCATTTTTTAAATAATTTTTCACTGATAAGACTTGTAGAGAATTTAACACTATTTAAATAAAACATTAAATCCGAGATTGAAGTCCCTAAAAATGGAATGTCCCACGGGTCTAGCTCCAACTAATAATCGGCGTTCAAAATCTGTTAATTCCCGTCATGCAGCCATAAACCTTTCCACAAGAATCACTCGAGTATAAATGAAAGTGCAGCCAATGCACTGCCCTTTCAGATTTTTTTGTATGTAATACTGCCGTCGGAATAATTGCATGTCACTGTTCCATGATTTTTGACACCTAAGGGTTTCCATGCATTAGTATAAACTGTTGGCAACCTTGAATGCATACATCACTAATTTTTTTTCTATCTTACATATACGCATTACCTCTCACTTGCCTATCAGGCCCCATAGCTTTCGTAAGCAAGTCGAGCCTGCCTTGGCCATCAACATTCACTGTGGTTAAAAAGCTACTGGGATCAAGTTAGTCACTTTACTTTATTTAAAATTCTTTACTCCAGGACAGCCAAAGGAAAAAATCTCTGAATGGTTAAATAAAGAATAGTTCATATTTCTAAAATTTCTAAGATTAAAAGCAAAATATTAAAATGCCATCATGTTTTTGCAAGGGGTGGGTGGTGGATAGACGCTCGCAAAGTAGTTGAAAATTTGTATTTTGAATCATAATTATCGCTCTAATTCATTCTGTAATGAGGATTTCATCATCTTACCTGGCTAAACACTCGTAAACTATACGTTTTCAAGATTTATACAAAGTATTTCATGTCTTATTTTGACATTTTTACACCTTATAAATTTGAGCTCTGACTACAATGAATGCAATGAAAAGGAGTTACTTACCTATAAGTGAACTTGTAATTATACGTATTACTGTGCGTGTCATGAGAGATAAGTTTCTTGGATTGTTGATAACGACATGGTAAAACAGCTTGTAAAAAATCAACCAATTTCCGAGCATGAGCTTCTGTATTAAAATGAAAATTCAATCCCTCTGCAAAAATACATTAAAACAACATTAACCAAATAAATCTGGAAACTAATTGGTAGGGGTGGATTTTGATGACCTAAAACATAGCCAAAATTTATCATTAAAATGCTCTGGAAAAAAAAAACAACCTAAAAACAAAGAAAAATGACATAAAAAATGTGAGCAAAACCAGTTTGGATGAACATCACAAGCTGTTAGATTCAACATCCATAAGTAACATTATGTTACTGATGTAATCATGGAGTCTTCCTTTAGTTCAATTGAACTCAGCTTGCAAACTTTTAGTTTGGACTTTTCTATACCAAAAAAGGTCTTTAGTTATCCCGAAATCGGTCGAACCGACACTGGCGCTGATAGACATCACAGGATTCTTAGATTTCATACTCGCAACAATTTCTAACCAAACATCGAATAGGCTACTCAAGAATTCTGTATAGAACATTTGTTGTAAATCATAAATATTATTTGAAGGAAGTATCATTAAAAGGTAATTAAAATCAATGAAATCACCAATAAATGCATTAAACGTGATGGAAAAGGTTAAAAATGACTTATTAGTAAAAATCGATGAAAAATGCAAAAAATAAAACAAATCACACACAATAAAAATGGGTCCTTTTCGCACCATAAAATTAAGGTCAATACTAAACGCATTGTTCTAAAAAGAAATGACATTTTTTCAAAAACTGACCCCTAAGTAATGACACTTCCTTTAGAAGTTTTTAAGAGCTGGCATTAGAATACAATATGTCTCTGACGATGTTCAAGACAGAAACATGGTGGAATATTGAATAGGAGATACTCTTGCTCTTTGAGAATACGGATTAGAGGATGCATCAACATCATGTGGCAGCATCTATTTTAAGGTATATGAATAATTTGATATCCTACTTCGGTAACTTGCGTCAAGTAGCAGTGCAAGCATACGAGACTTCTGCCAATTTGTAGATGCGGATCTTCCTGGAATGAAACCATGTTGTTGTTCAGGGATAATATCATTTTAAAATGCACGATCTAAAAGCCGTCGAACAATTATACTTTCCATGACTTTACTCACTGTGTTTGTTCAACTTATTGGTCTGTAGTTTCTAGGTAACTTTTCGTCTTCTGTCTTGAAAACTGGCAGCGTTTTTCCATGCAGAGAGTAACTTCTCTGATTCTAATGACTGTTTAAATATTCTGTTCAGTAAAGAAGCTAGATGTAGTTAACAATTTTTCAGATACACAGTTGAAATGCCATCAGGACCAATGGATGTGCTTGCATTCAGTCCACACATTCTCAGGACAGTTTATGTTTGAAAATTCAATATTTTTAATAATTCCAGTACATTTCTCTTCATTAATTGGCAATGGGCCCTCTGATTTAACAGTATGTACTTTTCAAAAATCATGTGAAAAGTATACTGCGATTTCACTTGAATCAGTTTTCACAGAATCTCCATTCAGAACAATCGCAGGAGAACCAGTTTTGCAGTTAGTCTTTGTTTATAGGAAAAGAATCTTTTGTCATCATCCTGAACAATTTACTCTTCGTGTTTTTGTTTACAGTCTCACATTAGAGATGTGATTGTTTAAGATGTTCCTATAGATGGCATAACTTTGATCTGTTTTGGTTCTTCTATAATTTGTCCATACTCGATAATTGAGTCTGCTTTGTTTTATGATCTCATGATAAATCCTTTGTTTATTTAAATTTATTCTATTCTTGACATGTGATGAGTGAGTATTTAAAAGACTCCTAAATGTTTCACAAAAATTCTCATAGTTAGTTTTAACAGTTGTTGTTTTCAGCGTCTCTGTTAATATCTGTATTTCGTAATGTATGGTGTTCAGTAAGGTGTCTCATTATTATGTAATCTGTAGGAAAGAAATTATATTTGGAGATAGATTTATAAGAAACACTATTATTCATAAGCAATTCTACTTGTAGCAATGTCAATCACCAAGTGATCACTTTGACCAATATTTGGCCATATAATCAGGGGTGTAATTAAGTCTTTGTCATTAGTTAACCTTAAATCAAGAATCATGATTTACTCTGCATCTAGTAGGCTCAAATAGTGAGATTTGCATCTATATAGAGTTTAATAAATCTCTTTCAATTTCTGGAATAGCTCCACGTTTGGTCCATGTAATTGTGGGAAAATTGAAATCTCCAAAAATAATAACTGGTATCTTCAGGTGGCATATCATAGCCATTTTCTCAATTAGTTTGAGATCTGATTGCTGAGGTCTTGTATCAGGTGTTAATGGCCTACATATTCCCCCTACAGCATATACTATGTTCCCATATTCTAGTTTCAACCAGTGCGCTTCCACATCAGGGTTTTGTATTTCTCACATATTTGTCACTTTCTCAGTCGTACTTCCAATTTTTTGGTTCAAATAACATTATTACTCCCCCTCCTCTCCTTTTTTAATGTATTTAAATACATTTACATTTAAAGGACATTGACTAGCAAAACATCATTAATAAGGTTTACACTTGGTGTATTTTAAACTTAAAAAAGTGAATAACAATTAATTTTAGTCGTTCAAGAAATATAATTCAAAATTTTTATTCCATTAATGGCAAACATCTTTCAAATGTATATACTGTGAGTAATAGGGGTAATATTTCATGATAAAATGAAATTGAATGACCATACAGATAAAATAATCAATAAATCCAGTCAAATACTAGATTTGTCAAAAGGACTCATCATGAATTAAATTCAATTAGAGTACTGAAAACATTATACCTATTGCTCATAAGACCCTTACTCCTTTTCTGCTCACCTATTTGGAATCCTTTCTTTGATGATCATATAAAACATCAAAAATAGTGCAACGTAAGTTTTTCAAAATGGCTACTCATTATCTTGGATTATCTGATTGACGTTAAATTTATTTATAAATTAGGCAATAGTAATATTACACTTCCTCAGTATTGGGAGAATCGAGATTTAATGTGCCAAATGGAATGAGAAGGAAAGTTCTTCCACTATTTTACACTTGGAATATACACTTGATGTATGGTACTGAGTACTCTGCGATAATCCCATAACGAGAAGGTGCAATTTTGTAAAGGTATACGGAATTGAATTAGCATAAATATAGCAATGTTCAATAAGACAGCAGAGACTGTTTTTGTAAAATTGTATTTACATGTGGACATATTGTGTCCATATAAAAGAATCCAATCTGAGCAGAGTGCACATCTGTCAATTTTTGCATATACCTTATTTCAGAAGGTTCCACAAAAGTTGCCCCTCCTATTCTACAGAAAGATGAACATGGTGTATTTCACTTTGTAATATCGATTGAAAGTTATCAGTGAGAATTCTGAACCTTTATGTGATATGAACACTATTTTTGCCTACCACAGCTGATGAATTCCTAGATGGGCAATTTAGAGAGAACATGAACTTTTTGATGTTGTAATGATTAACATTTCATCTATATAGTTTCAAAGATCTTAAAAATTTAGTAGTATTGAAATTCTTACCATGAATTGGTTTAATTCCTAAAGTCTGTTCATGAGCTTTGTGTTTCAATATAAGTTGTTCTAAATAAAAAAAAGTTTTCTTGTTATCACATTTTTGTCGAACTTGAACCTGAAAAGAAAGGACTTATTAATCAGATTAATTTTATTACTGAAGAAAAACAAAAGTTATCTTCTGATTTCACATACAAGAGCCCGCCAATAATCTTGTGCTTCAACATGATGACAATCTTCACACATTTGCGAATTCACAGTGAACTCAACAACAAAAACTTGCTGCAAGACTGCTCCTCCTAAGACCTCACCCTGAACTGTTAGTTTCACCTATGACAATAAAAAAATTTTATTTTGCAAAACTGACAACAATATACTTGATAATAATCAAAAATGTTCTCAATTATTTGAATACTGAATACAAGATAACAATTTTGACCCTCCAAAACAACAATTTAAATCTTGCAATTCACAAGAATTGCATAATTTATCATATACAACTTAAAACGACAATCTTCCAGAAATACATACCTTAATTCGTTTTGAATGAGGTTCAGTCCATACAAACCCAGCATCAACCAATCTTACCCTATTCAATCCTTTTAATTTAAAAAGACAGACACTCAACAATTCTCGCGATTCCAACGAGCATGCAACCCATTCACAAGGTGGTTTAAGGTACCTAGAGAAATTTTTTAACATGAAATGAAACTGATGTTCCAGAAAAACAATTCACTGTAATTGTATTTGTGAACTACCTTTCACATCCTTTACAAAAATGTATTATGGCTTGCTTTGGAATCCCCTCTGTTATGTCAATCCGAGACCGCAAACATGCCACACACATATTCGCAGCATTTGGCTCAATAACAGTTCCACATTGACAACATAATCTGAAAAATGTCAACTTGTACATATGAAGGGCCTCAATTCTCTTAAATAAATATATATTAGGAATTAAAACCAGGCTACTTTACATTCTGGGTGTGGTCTCTTCAATTCCATCAATATACTCCATCATATATTTATTTTAAAATACAAGTTTTGTTTGACGAAAATACTTCGTTTACAAGTTGTACTCTGACTCGAGTATAACTTCACCTAAACAATCCTTACAATAACTTGCAGATACGCACAACATATAATCACAAGTTGTGAAATGTCGAATTACAGTACACGCGAACACGATACTTCCAGTTATTCATGACGTAGAAATAATTCAAAATTTAGATGACAATTATTTAAATAATACAAGCTCACGCAGATAACCAAATTTAAAACACTAGTTCTACGACACGTGTTATATGCAATAAACCACTCCAGAACAGCCACAGAGCACTCATACCAACTCATACATAATGACATATCTCAGATCAGATATAACCTGGTATAACCAGTATGTTCAATCGTGGCAAACGTGGCAAACCTATTGAAGAAGTTTTTTCGATCACGTGACGTCCGCCATGTTCTTGGTATATCATCCAACGCGCGAAATACAAACGAGTCCGAATAGTGGCAACCAGGACAGCCCCAGAGCGCCTGTTGCGGCTGCAATTCTGCGTCATCGCCTGAATAGGTTAGAGATCTTCGCACGAGGGCAGAACTACAGCTCGATTAGCTTACCAAACTATTTGAATAATTTGAATTACTTTTTCTACTTCGACGGTTTCTTACCTTAGAGTTTGTCGTTTTCGATTTCCATAATTCTCGGTCCTCCATTGACCCTCTCCAATCCTTTCTCCTCCATTACATCATGTATATATTCTTCCAGGTAAAACCAGGTCTACCTTCTTCTACGTCTTCTTTCAGGTATCCAATTTAAAATTGTTTTTGCCATCTCTCATTTCGCATTCTCTGGACATGTCCATACCATTAAAGAGCTTTATATTCTAGTCTTCTGGTTATGGTTGTTTGAAACCCCAGCTCTTTCCCAAACCACTTCGTTTCTTATTTTATCCAGTCTTGTTATCTGCGCAGATCTTTCCATAAAGTCGAGCTCTACCGACCGTATTCTTGTCTCTACGGCGTTTTGTTAACGGCCACATTTCTGCTCCATATAATATAATACTTTCCACGATACTGTGGAATAGTGTCCTTTTGTGTCTTGCCTTAAAACACTATTCAATATAAGGCCATGCAGAGCTTTGATTGCATTCCTCCCCATTGCGAGTCTAGTAGTTATATCTTCATTAATTTTCCTATTGTCAGTAATTTCAGTGCCAAGATATTTAAATTTCGAAACGTTAGCTATCTCGTCATCAGCGACATTAATATTAGAGGCATCTTATCCTATGCATAAATATTCTGTCTTTTTACGGTTGATTATAATTCCCCATTTTTCGTATTCTTCTTTTAATTTGCGAAGCATATACTCCATATCTTCCCGATCTGATGCCATAATTACCTGATCATCTGCAAAAAGCAAATAATGTATGCACTTGTCATTTATGGAAAGATGTCTCCCTGAGAAAGAATCTCTCCCTGTGTTCATTTTTTTCGATTTTTACTAATTCTTTAACTTTTCTCATTTCTACACATCCCTTTCGTGTGTCGTCATTCCTATTTGAAATCCATGTCAAATATATTTTTTTTTCTTTTCTTTAATCATTCTTTCTAAATTTTTGCTAAATTTCTCTACAAACTTGCTTTTTTCTTGCTCCACTCCTAGAACTTCCTTAGCTGCTTCAAAAACAGCCTCTTTTAAATTATTGTACATTTGTTCGGGACTTTTATCTTCTGAGTTTTCTAGCTTATTCTTAATTCTGTTTTGGTACAGCATCTCAACACTGAATTGTTTTAAAAGGTCTGTTTTAAAATTTACATCGTTTTCTTTAATTAAAAAGTCCGTATCTTTTTCAGTACATCTTCTTTTATTTCTAAAAGGAAAAACATATTTGCTCACTACCATATGATGATCAGTACCACATTCTGGTTGACGGTATACTCTCACATAATTCAGTTTAACTCTTCTTTCATTCTTCACCACAAATAAATCAATTACATATTAAATATTTCTTACTGGATCTATTCGTGTATATTTGTGGATGTTTTTATGCCTGAACAACGTATTCCCTACACATAGTGCATGTTCCTTACATAAGTTGATTAATCTTTTTCATTGTCATTAATATTTTCTTCTCCGTATTGACCTACTACTTCACGTTCCCTATTACCTACTCTGCTATTAAAATCCCCAATTAATATTATTTCATTTTGATACGGAATACTCGCTACAGTTTCGCTGAGGTCTTGAAAGAATTTATTCTTTTCATCGACAAGTGCATTATCATTTACGGCATATACCCCTAAACTTGTTATCTTATGACGTAAAACGTTCATGTCTATTCTTAGTATCCTTTCATTAATATTATCTATCTTTTTAATGAATTTTGTCCATTTACGTTTTATAAAGAAAGAGACTCCACTTCTAGCTCTAAAACCTTTGGGTACACCACTCCAAATATGAAGATATTCCTTCAAATTTTTTTCCTCTGCCCTTTTTTTTCTTCGTTTCCGTAAGTATAATTATGTCCAGGTTCAGTTTTTCAATTTCTGAGATGACCTCCGTCTGCTTTGTTCGTAGGCCTTGTATATTCCATGTTCCAATTTTCATTGTCAGTTTTCGTAGCCTTTGTCGTAAATTTAATTTTTTCAAAAAAAAACCTTCAGTTCAAAGCGATTTAAATATGCCTCGGACCGGACCAAAATTTAAAAAAATTAAATTTAATTTGAATTACGACGTCACAAATAGTGGTGCATGTTCAGAAAAATATGTATATGCTGACAAGGTAATTGGAAAATGCTCCATGAAATTGTAGATTATGTTAAAAACTATTATGATAAAACGAAAAAAAAATTAAGGACACTCTCTTGCACAAAAAGGCAGGGTTGTTAGCAGGGTTCTTAGCAGGCAGCTTAGAGCTTGAGTTTAACAAAAATGTGACATTACTACGAAACGCGAAGTAAATGCATTTTTGAATACTCTACGTGTTTTTCGAATTAGGTACGATTTCTTTTTATTTTCGACTGCTTATAGTTATGCGAAACAGGCATATGAGAAAAAAATGAAAGTCTAGAAATTTTTCGCAGGATGGGAATATTGCGATTTTTATGGATTACACTGAAATTATTTTGGTGTATCTTGCAAAGTTAAAGCTATTAAGGTTCTGGAGAATGAGTAGGATGATGCGCCATTGTCAGTCACTGCGGCCCGAAAGCGGTTGCGTAGTTTGGAGGGGGAGGACATTGCGTCGCGGGCGACATCAATTAGAAAATTTTATAGCGTGTTTTGAATTATTTATCTAAAAATTATAATTCAATTGTTCTAAATTATACTGTTCTTTCAATGTGCAAATATACGTGTAATTTTATTAAATAATATATCAACTATTCAGAAATATATATGGGGGGGGGTGAAAAACATCAGTTTTGCCCCGGCTGACACCAACTGAAATTACGCCTCTCCCCGAGTCATGTAATATTTACTCCTCTTAGCTCCGACCGACCAGCTGAAATCCAGGCAAGATACAAGTGAGAGCGTAGGCTTCCGCGGCCAGAGTCAGGTACAAGGCTGTCCGGATGACCCCGCGCCCATGGCGAAGGTGCCGACGGTTCGGTCGCCATTCTGCGACCTTCTTTTTTTTTTCTTTTTTTTTCACGCAAGGAGCAAATTTGTGCAGTTTTGTGAACGCACTTAAAGTGCAATGCGCGTTCACGGCCACCGCGGTGGGACCATTCCTACCCTTACGGGGCATCTAATGGCTATCCTTGTAACCATGTAAGAGAAAAAACAACGGTCAAAAAGGACATTAGCCTACCGGCGCGCGCATTGCGTGTTTTGTAATTACTATGTTTATGCCCCCAATCCCACTCTCTGTTTCAGATTGCTCTTACTCCAGAAAGTGCTTTCGGTCGCCTATACTTCGTCCTTAGATCGGGCTCGTATGAGGCGATCGCCGGAAATGAGTTCATTTCCGAATCAGGCTGCTTTCTCAAAAAAGTTTTTAGCTAAAGTTTTTAAGGGCATGTCTTTAGCAGTGGCACTGATGCTTCCGCGATGTAGAGTTCGATTCTAGTGTATCTAGGCGCGCAGCAGGGCGGCCCTGAGACACTCGTTTTGAACTACTTGCAGTTTGTTTAAGCTGATAGTTTTGCTGCCCAATTGCCCAACTCGGGCATGCGTAGTCCATTTGCGCCTAACTTACTTTACTTTAATGAAAGCGTGCAGGCATTGCCGTTGAACAGTTTTAGACTCCCGCCTGTTGAAACAAGCCTATTACGCCAATCTGCGACTCGGGCGTGCCGGCGCTTTGTGTCGCACATTTTCTCAGTGCGGTTGAACCAAGTTCTAAAGAGCTATCTAAAGTAACTTCTAGATTTATATTGACACCTATTTTATTGCTCCAATTTATCCGTCCCGCAGGCAAGCGCGACGTGGACCTCGGGCCGCGTGACAAATCTCTGTCTCCGTCGTGAAGAGCATCAGCTGATGCTCTTCTTCACATTTGAGCCTGTTGACCCGCCACAGGTTTCAGCCACTCTGGATTTGTAACAAGTAAACTCCAAATATTTAGGCTTCTCAAGGAGCTCGACTTACTCATTATTGACGTGAGCGATTCATCACGCCGTGTTGTCTGCGTACAAGGCGAGCTCTGTATTCGCAGGACTGGCGGTGGGAATATCTACGCTACGTACTAGGCCTGCAAGAGCCGTAGGAGCAATCACGTCTCCTGCGGCATCGCCCGTACTGCCGGCGGCGGGTAGCATTTTTGCCATTCAGCAAGCGATTACTCTATGAAACGTTTGTTTGCTAGGTACGATTGGATGAGTGTGTACTAAGGTACATTAGGAAGGTTCTATAGGGCCGGCGGGTGGGGGAGTTTATAAAAGGAGGTCTAAATGGCACGATGCCTAACCTTATCATATAAGGCGCTGGAACATTACGAGGAAAACTCACCTGTCAAATCGTGCCGCTCATGAAGTTGCTGGCATTTATGTTAATCGGTCCTGACTATCGCACAAGCTGATGCGTTTGCTAATGCTCGACGCGCGACAAGCCAAATCTGCTCCTACCTTTAAAAGTTGGTGTTTTTTTCTGTAACAAATCTTAGATTCCTTTTATTTTTTTAGGGGGGCCAATCTGAATTTTTCATTCTATTTTGCTTAGAGCTTTCCCGAGCGTGTTTAATAGCTAATGGGCGCTGTATTGCATTCGGCGCCATTATTCGGTTTTTTTCCCGGCGCTAACAATGTTAAATACATGAGCGTAGCTTCCCTGATTCGGGAATATTGTGAACAATAAAAATAGCATTAAACAGTCTCACTCGGATGCGACCACAAACATTGTGAGCTTGCTGCGGCCAGCCTTTTCAGAGACGTCTTAGTGATGCCGGTCGGCGGCGGGGCTTTTCATAGTCTTTCAGTCCGAGATGGCCGCTTCTTTACCTTCAGCATTCTGTAGTAGAACTCCGGCTTCGTCGCTGGCGCGATGCAGGGGCCTCATTACATTTGTTGCACTTCGACAATGTGCGATCGCGGAGGCGGCGCCTCCTGGATACGAGCGAAACTGAAGATTCTAGTTGATTCATTAGCTTAGAGAGTATGCCGCCTTCTCTCTGCAATTGGATTCAGCGAGTTCATCACTGTTGCTGGTCTGTAAGGCGGCAGGCACGGGTATAGGTTTCCTAGAAACAAATGCGTCGTTGAACGGCGCCACAAGGGAATTAATAATCTTTCAGTTTGAGACCTATCGAAACAATTGTGCCATTTCATTGATGCGGTGATCTCAGTTCTATTGTTTCGATTTACTACCTTTGTGTTTCAATCGATTTAGCTCGGCCGCTTATTCAGCCTGGATTGTCGCGTGTTCTGGCCCCACTTGCGCCCCATGTTTTCTCTAGCTATAATGAGATTTAAAAAGATAAGGGGTTAATTGTGCTCCTTCTATAGAGGAACGCTACTTCATCTTGCGCTCCTGCGTTAGGGGGCTGTACAGTTCACCAGACATTCGCGAATTTTTCTTGCTCCAGCATTCATCTGCTGCGGTCCTGTCAGGGCGGCTGCGTCTGGTATCGCGTGCTCCAGGCTACCGTCTGAAATTTCTTTCCAGTCGTGCGCCTCTCTCTGCGGTCGTGGGGTGCTTAGTCGACATAACGCTAGGCGCCGCGCCTGCATATCCGCTATCACGTGGAAATGGTCCAGAGAGAGGTTCTTGGCGGCGATGTTAGTGGTAGGAGGGTAGTGGATGTCTTCTTGCATAGCGCGAAATCTTAGGCTGTATCGGCTTAGCAATTTGCTCTACTAAAGAATAAGTAGCGTGGTTGGCGTATTTGGGTGCGTAGATCTCGCAGCCAGTTTGCATCAGCAGTTGCTTTCAGCTTACGGCGCAGCGAGGCAAGGTAAATACGCCGAACTCCAGGCCGTGTGTTTGGCATTAAATCGCCAGCCACTATTGTTGGAGTAGCGGCCTTCTTCAGTGCGTCGGTGCGTAATGCGTAATAAGATATAAGCGACCGGCCGCGGCGCACAAACGCCAAATCGGCGCGGCCGGGTGAAAGTATCGTTAGGTCGTAGCCTCCCCCATCCCCATCTTCCAACGTCTAGCCGCGTCGTAAAGCGCAATCATGTTTCAGACGAGCGGGGCGCAAACCGGGAAGACTAAATTTGGCCCCCATCCACTATCCTTCAGTAAAACTATTTCGACTGATCACGTCCTACGAACCTTGCTAGAATGCACCAAGTAAGAAATTATAATACATGACACTGTGTTAAGCTATCTGGTAGAATTTTAAATTAACTAGTTTCAAATAAAAATATTAATGGATGTTATCAGGAAATATACTTTGGAAATAATAAGTCATTGAAGAGGAATCATGTCAAATATTTAATCATTATTTATATACATATAAAACTCTTAACTCAATAAATGAAAATATAAATAATATTTGAAGATACTTTGCATTTCAACTTATCATCCATTATTTCATTTAATTATTATTTACATTAACCCCATGTTATAAATTCTCAAACACAATGAAATTGGGCACATCATATTTACATTTAATTTTATAAATTATTAAATTATAAAGAATCAATAAAAATGTGATTTTGCTCCAGGAAAAAACATGTCTTAGCACAAGTATGTGATTTTAATTAAAAGTGGAGCAACAATATAGTACAATTTTCTAAATATACTGTTTAACAATTATTTAGAAGTATAATAATATTATAAATTATGTACTTCTCATATTTCAGCTATCTTGTGAAAACTCAACAAGCACATTAAAACACAAGACACCATTTTTAATTTTGTAATGTAAACTAAAATCCTCTTTACAAGTAAAATTTACCATCTTGTTGCATTCATGGCTAATGACCTGTTAGCAACACTGACTCCATACATCTGAATAATATTCAACCAAATTTGTTGCCATTACAACAAAGCTCGGAAGTTTCTTCAGGTTTTAAAAACTTTAATCCTCACAATAATTTTTTCTGATCATTAGCTAAACATTAAAATCAAAATTACTCTTAATATTTAAATAATAATTAATACAGTGGATTAGATTTTTCCTGTAAAATTGAATACATTATGTATACTCTGACTTATTAAAAACACTTTTTTCTCCTTTTTACAATTTTTGGGGTGCTCTAATAGTTTAACTGAGGCTTTGGAATTCTGAGAAGAGACATCTCTTCCTATGGAAATGTCTGGGGGAAACTAGCCATTAATGATATAAAAATTGCCTTATTTTCAACAAAAATTGCGCAAAAAATACTATTTTGAAAAATAGTACATGACCTTATTTCAAGATTATCTTTAAAGAACAGTTTTCATTAAGGAAAAATTCATTATTATAATTGTGCAAAGAAGCCGAAAACAATTCTGAACTTTCGTAATTTTTAAAAAAATCGGGGATTTCAATGAAAATAAGACCTACACCATCCTTTCAAGCATCCTTTACGCTAACGATTTTTTAAAATGTCTTCGGATCCGAAGACAAAGTTTTATTTTAAAAAATTGTGCCATTTTTGAAAAAAAATGGAGTTTTATGTGTAGTACCCCCGAAAATCACAATACACGTTTGAAATTTAGAAGGTCTAAAGTTTATTTAAATCATTCCAGAATTATCAATTTTGAAGAAAATCGGCTGAACGACGTAGGCGCAAGATTTAACCACAGACGGGCGTTGTTCCCCAGTCTACATTAGTTTTTGAGTCCAACGGTTTTTCGGAATCAAAACATGGATTCTGATTACAGGCCTATATTAAATATAGGAACAATATTTATACACTTCGCAGTCTTCCTTCTTCGCTGCACTTGACTAGCAGTACGCCGACGCGTGTTACAAAGTCTTTACACGTAATTGCTAATGGCGCATTTCTGCGTTTTTTACAACACTTTGGGCTTGTGTTGTTAAATACAGAGTTCTACATACGCCTTGTTCACGTTCCTCGTTCTCGCGGCTACTATTCTCTCTCACCCTAATCTTTCCATTAGTTTCCCAGTTTCCATGTAATGGTCTATTGCGTCAGAGTAAATACAATGCAATTTATTGATTTCTCGACGCTCTACAACTCGCTTCTAAATATCTATTCTTACTCGCACTCTCTTAACAAAATGGCTACTCTCTCTCTTCACCGGCCTCGCTCACGGCACAAGTCCGAACACCTCGACGTCTTTTGCAAGCACGGCTGAGTGGTCAGTTGCCCGGCCTCTCCTAGAGGGGTGGCATGACGTCACGATTGACTTCGCGTTCGCCATGGACCGTCCGGCGGTCGAGCCGCGGGCCACAGATACCAGGTCGCGGTTTCGCACCTTCATCAGTGGCATGCCTGTGTTGCGGGGACCCGACTTGGCGTCACATAAGCAGCGTGGGTGTTTGTACGGTTCTGAGCATGACTCGAACGCCCCATATAAAAAGGTATCTCTGTGAAATTACACACAGGCCCACTTGTGGCCCACAGGGGAGGTGAAGGTAGGGTTCACCTTCTCGTCGCAGTCGGCACAAGGAGGCAGTTGTGTTGCGGACACAACGCTCCGGCCACCGGTACCTTCAGGAAATATCCTGATACTCGGTTGGAAAGGAGGCTGAGTCGACCTCTGAACCGCCCCGACTGCAAATCACCAGTTAAAAATCACAAACCAAGTCGGGATTCGAAATGGGGTTCTTTAGGTCAGAAAGCTAGCGCCCTACCACTGAGCGTTATAGATACACACACACACACACACACACACACACACACACACACACACACACACACACACATATATATATATATATAAAAATACACACACATATTTTAAAAAATGGATGTTGGTATACACCAGAGCAGTAAACTCCGACACCGAGTAGTCGATCGATGAAACTTTATGTGTTTTTTCACCCAGGCTTATAAGCTGTTAGTTTGGCAGTAAATACACTAGATGGCGCTGCAACACAAGATAGCGCTTCACTTTAATTCAATTTGCATTCAAACTGCGCTCCACCTCTGCTTCTTTATTTCTGAGCGTTGCCGTGTGACGCAGGACGTGGCTGGGGAGAACCGGACGGGTGCGCGCGAGAGACAGAGAAAGAGATTCAGAGACTGAGAGTGAGGCAGAGATATAAGACAACCGGAGACAGAAGGAGAAAGAGAAAGAGAAAGAGAGAGAGAGAGAGATAGAGAGAGAGACAGGGAGTGAGAGACGGTGAGAGAAAGGACAAGGGAAGGAGAACGAGGGAGGTGAAGGGCAGATCAACGTCTGCCGGGTTCCGCTAGTATGATCTATTTACGAATATCATTTTGAGATAGATTATAGAAAGGCAGACCAAAATTCGAATGCTGATGCTCTTAGCCGCGCGACGTGTGATATTCTAGCAGCGTGCCACTCTCCTCAGCTACAACCCACAGAGGATAAGGAGTTTTGCAAGAAAGTTACCATTAGCTTGTCTCTTGATATATGAATCCGTAGTTTTTGTCAAAAATGACTCACTTACAATCGGGAATATATTTTCAGCAAACGTTGATGTCCATAACTACAACACTCGGCGTAGTAATCACATTCATCAGGTGACAGTATCAACAGCTCACTACACAAAATTCACAAACAATACATGTACATTATTTTACACCACCTTGCCAGGTGACTTTAAACGATTAAATCCGATACAAAAGTTTAAGTCTCAAGTAAAATCTTTTCTGCTGCTCAACTATTTCTATACAATTAGAGACTATACCGAACATCCAAAAAGAAAGTAATATTAATTTTAACGACATTTAGTGTATTATTTACCATTTGGATTGTATAATTCTAAAGAACCTGTAACAAGTATTGTACTTCAGCTTCTGGATCAGTGACCCCTATTTCGATCAGATTTTCGTCCAGTTTCCCTGATCCATGAGCAAATGCTGAGATGGCCCCTTGTGTTGCATCTGGGAATAAATGTAACTTCAAATTAACTTCTCCCCACAGCATGTCACACATAGTTTTTAACTGTTTTTGACGTAAATAAATAAATACGTTTTGCTGATTGGTTCTAAGCCATTTTCAAAAAATTGTTTACTAATTTTTGTGTGAGACAATGTTAGAAAATCAAAAATTTACTGAATTTCCTGATACCTTTGTCATAAAAATATTCAGAAAATGTAAATGGAGTTACTACATAAAAAATCAATACTGAAAAGAACAACACAATGTACGTCAACATCTCTTACAAGAATCACATGAAACTCTTAGTGGGCCATTGCAGGATGTCGCGTACGTGAAGTTGAATTGAATTTGCCTTATTTTACGTGGCGAGACTCGGGCCATCAGGCCCGCTCTTCCGTCTGACCACGCAAATTTCGCTACGCTCCTTTCATCAACTAGGAGAGAAAGGAGGTATTTCCTGGGCGAGAAACAGGCGATTTGAATTTAGCTCAGAGGCGTCATTTAGGCTTGAGGATCTTTTACATGCAAGTAAATTTACGAACATGGGACAGCCGGCTTTACTTCCCCTCCGAAGGATTTTTTCGCCCTAAATCCACGGCTTCGATCGGGTTTGAACCCGCCTTGAACTTGGGTACAACGCAAGTCCAGTACGCTAACCGTTACACCATCGCCGCCACAAATAGCATCAATGTAGACATTAGTGATATCATTTTCCTTCATTGCTAGCCACAACTTATTTAATGGCACTGTATTATATGCCTTCTATAAGTCCACACATACCATATAGATAGCTCTACCTCTCTCAGCATTTTTCTCCATTAAACGTTTTAATGTAAGTCAATGTGTGACCTGCCTGCCCTGAAGCCATTCTTTTCCTCAGATTCTGTTAATTGGACATCGATTCTCCATTTTATGATGGGCTCACATTTACTTCCCAACCTTCAATTAAATACTCCAAAAATAATATTCTATAAAAATATATTTACTAATTTATTTACAGAATATATCACAACAAACTAGTATGTAAAATCTTAAAAAAAAGAAATGCTTTCATTTATCTTTTGTTTTCTAATAACAATAAGAACTGCAGAATGCAATGTCACATAATCACAAGTTAAATGAACTGCAATATTTCAGATTTAACATTTGTAATGAGAATTCATGTTATCAACTACCTAAACAACACTGATTTTAATTTAACATTTTTTAATATTAACAGGATAAATATTACAAATGCAACTTTACTTGAATGATGGATTGAAGAAATGCGGGTAGAGTGGGGGTATTACTTTTGAAACTGGCTACTAGATTTTATGAAGCAATGCCAATCTCTGAAGAATCCGTCATGCATTTACAATGTTCTCAATACTTTGCGTTCTAACTTTCTCAGGAGCTTGAGGTATAGCCTGCGATAGATCTTTATCTGCTTCCATCATTTCTTTAGATTTTGTGGAGAAAATAACGGATAAAAGTTGTCACCTTCAAAAGCAAATTGTCCCTATTTCACACCATTACGGGTGTGTTGGGAATGTCATGCTGTCAGCTGTGAGCTTGTTGGGAATGTCAGCTGTGAGCTTTTGCCTTCAACTGTTCATTGTGCCTTGGCAGGGGAAGCAAGGTCATCGTTCAAGAAAAGTTGCGCGAGTAATATTTTCCAAGGCAACTTGTACAATTATATTATTATAATTACAATTGGTTGTATCAAGTAGTCATTAATAAGAGTGCAGAGTAGTTCATTACACAATCAATAACAAAAAGAAATGGGCAAATGCTTTCTCTATAAATGAACACAATTGAAAACAATAACAATTTCTTTCCTTGAACACTTTTTTCTTTTCCACTCATCCCAAAATATGGAATGTTTCATGTACTAGATACTACTTCTCAAATACTACTTCAAATATTATGTTCATGGAATATATGGTACTTTTGACAAGTTTTTAAATAAACCTGCCACTTTCAGAAATGAGTTGTGTTAATACCCTTCATTATCACTAATGGCTTGGATCCTTAGATTCTTCATTCCTTTTGTTAATTTCACAATAATATCACTAATGTAACAAGCTTCCTTGAGTAATTTTTATCGAAGTACGACTATGATTCTAAAAACTGGTAAAATGAGTAAAAAATTTAAAAATGTGAAAATGAATATTTGAGAGTAATTAAAGTGATCAGCCAAACAAATTAACACATCTTAAATGTAGCTGAAAAAATTCATTTTTTATTTATAATTATATAGCCTTGTTGATCAATACAGCATGAACTGATGGAAATGTGTTTCAAAGCAATATCGTTGATGAATGATTACCAGGGCTTGAATGGTGATGATATGTCATATTTTCGTTAGTGCATTCTAGATGTAGATGACTTGTAAATGAACAATATCACAACATATAGGTGATATAAATGTACAGTAATTGGGTCATTTTTCTAGACCTTTGCATCATTTTTGTTATTTTTACAACTTTTTTTCTTTTTCATGTTTTTTGTTAGTGAGTGTTTTATGAATTTACGACATACTAAAACAAAATTTTCTTGCATCATCTGTTCAAGACAAAATACACTTCAGCAGTGGACTTTGTTCTTCGAACTCTCAAAATTAAAAATGGATAATGTTTAGTAACTTCCATGTCTGTTTTCAGAACTGACAGTTGAAAGGTCGGAGCCAAAGATTTCATTTCCTCCTACAATAAAGGTTTGTATGGAATATATTTTTGAGTATATAAATTTTATGTAAAATTCAATAACTAAATAAACACATTGAAACAAATTTTTGAGTATTTGAACAAAAAGTATTTTCCTCTTATTTTAGTCATTTTATAGGTAATTTTCCTCTTATTTTTATGTGAATGTATAGGTCATCAGAATCTGAGCCCTGCTGATTACAAGATGCTGGGCCTGTCCTTGTGTAGGTGACAAAGATAACTTTGACGACAAATGCAATTATCGATTGAGAGATTTTATTTACTATTTTATTCTTTTCAGCTTCCTACAGTAATGATTATGAGCTCATAAATCATTGGAGGAACTGTCAGATGCTTGCTGATTTTACAGTAGTAATGCAAATAGTTTATTTGTTATACTATAATACTAATATTAAATACGAATGAATGCACCTTTTCATCATTAATTTAGTCCACATACAGAAACCAAAATTTTTGTTTTTACGCATAAATGTGAGCAAGAGAAGGCTAGGTAATTCAGATACAATTAACTTGATAAAAAGGGGATTTATACATGATTGGAATTGTCATATTACTCAGAAGTTTGAAGTGTTTCCTTGTGGCACTATTAAATGGTTACATGATGCATATTAAATATTTGTAAATTTATTAGGTCTCACAGGACATAGAATTAAAATAATATATATATATATATATATATATATATATATATATATATATATATGTAAAACAGACATTATGGATGAAATATTTTAGTTATGTTTTTTATCAATGTTGACACTTAGACTATACTACTGAAGTAAAAAGTGACAAATTCAAAAATGTTTTGTCAATAATATTTTTTTAACTTAATAGGAAATGTTGGCTTGTTTGCTTTTTCAAGTGTCCATGCTGTGTTATGGGTGTGTCATGAACCAAAAAGAAAAAATCATTAATAATGAACAAGTGAAATAATAAAAATTCACAAAAAATTATTTTTGATAGAGTGGCCCACAATCAACATTTCCTGCCTCCATATATACAGTTTTTTGCTGAGTGTAATGCTCTAAAACTGCAGTACCATTTTCTCTCCCCAAGCCACTAAATTTGTAACCTCCAAATGGCACTTCTGGGGGATATATATTATAATTGTTAATCCATATGGTTCCAGCTTCAAGTTGGCGAATTACTCTCATAGCTCTCTGTATATCACTGTCAAATAAAATAAATATTAATATGTAATCATAGAACATCTTTGCTGTATTTTTTTAAAAGTATTTTATAACTAACGGTGGCTCCTCAAAATATTTTTCCTCATGCTAATACATATCCTATAAAGGCAGCAGCTATTACTGAAAATAGAGAGTTTCTACTATCCAAGTGTATATTACATTATAAGATCCATGACCTACATGAATGTAGAGGCAGATGAAGAAGAATGATGCGCTGTTAGCATGCATTGTTCATAGAAGTCAACCAAAATTTATATCTCGACAAATATGACTAATTCTATTAAATGCTATGTTAATGTCAGCAGTATACTGTACAGCTAGAAAGATAATTTGATAATTAAACATAATCTTAATAGGGAGCCAAAGTTTCATCATGTTGAAATATTAGATGGGGTTGGTAGATCAATTAGTGAATTATTAATAATTTTAAATAATGGGTTATTTGTTCGTTAAGATTTATTTATTTACAATTAATTAACTACGAAATTCTTTAATAAATTAGTTATTAATTTGAATGTCGTAAGGGACCTTCTTGAAGGGAGGTAATTTTTACAATAATAATTAGTGTGATTAAAAGATAAATAATTTTAATAATTGTTAGAGGGATATTTAGATAGTTTTAAAATTGATTTAAATTATTATTTTCTATTGCAATATTAATAATTTTATTTATAAAAGAATCAATTTTATATAGATGGAATGATAATGTATGATTATATAGAGTACTTGTAATTAAAATTATAATAGTGGATATTATAAGACTAGTAGTTATGATTTAATGGGTAATGGAAATATTTCATTTGATGCTAGTCTTCTAATGTAAATGAATAATATTAATATTCTTCCTAGGAAGTTTATGAATAGAATATACGAAAATCAGAATGAGTAGGAGATTGATCCTGTAATAAGACAGATTATTAATGTTTCTATAATAATATGTAGGGTAATAGCTAATGGGTGATTTATTATAATAAAAAAATATATTGATTGTTAATATTATGAAAGTGAATATAAGTATATCAATATCAGAGAATAGTTTAATTAAAATACTAATTTTGGGGATTGGTGATGGGTGAAATATATCTTTCTCTGAGGTTTTAGAAGATATTCTTAATTATGATTTACAATACCAATGTTTTATATTAAACTATTAAAACTTAATGTTTGCATTTTTTTGTTTGATAATGATAATGTTTTGTAATTTTAGTGGCATTTAAATTTATTGTTCTAAACGAAAACATATATTGATTATTTTATTGACTTAGGAACATATAGTATTATTTACTTTTTTCTTATTAGTGTTTTAGTAGAGAAGAATTCAATATGAATTGTATTTTTCTATAATTTATTTAGTATTTGTAGTTTGTGAAGTTTCTTTGGAATTAGGAATTTTAATTTCCATGGTTTTTCTCATGGAAATGATTATTTTCAGTCTTTTATGGTATTATGATGTTAAAATTAATTATATTATTTATATTTATGATTCCTCTTTCTTTTTTAAATGGAATATTTTGGCGAGTGGTTCAGTTTGTATTTTTTTGATAGCTTTTTTTATTTATATTATGTATTAATTTAAGTGAAAATATTGAAGGTTTAAGCAAATACATCTTTGAAAGGAAAGTTTAAGATGTATTCTAGGCTTCATACAACAAATTGGCATATGGTGGACAAGACATAACAAAGAAATAAATTGACTATACAAGGAGTCACCTGTGGTGACTATGTAAGATTGCAGATTACAGTGGGCAGGATACGTGGTGAGGATGGAAGATGATAGACTGCCATCGAAAGTGTTAAATGGTAAACTGTATGACAGTAGACCAACAGGAAAACCAAGAAATAGATGGGAAGATGCCATGGTAGGGACACAAGACAATTATTGGGAGTGCAGATATGGAGAGAAGCTGAAGACAGGCAAGGAGGGAGGAAATATATTCTCATGGTCAAGGTTCAAGAAAGACTGCAAAGCTATTGAAGAAAAAGAGAAATATAAAGAAAAAATTTTAAATAATTTTTGAGAAAATTCTGAATAGGTCCCATGGTTTTCATGTGAATAATCCCCCAAATTAATAGATTTGTTACAAATTCGGAGGGTCTCAACTTGAGTCAGATCAATAAGGGAATATTCATTTTGAAAAAAAAAAAAAAAATTTTTTTTAATTTAGGCACTTGTTCACAGACAGATATATAGACACAAATAAAAGTTTGAAAATATATACTTTTTGAATACCAGGGGACTCAAAATTGTGTTCTTCCATTAAAATTAGGACAAAAATTTCCTGCAGTATTACTTCTTTAGTACTATGTGTATGTATATGTATATATAAGTATATGAGAAAGAATAAAAATTCATTAATGAATCTTATTTTATTTATGAATGAATATTGTTTACCGTGTAAAAACTGCTCCTGCTAAACCAAATTTGGTATTGTTAGCTCTTTCTATCACTTCTTCTTCTGAAGAGAAGGTCAGAAATGAGAGAACTGCACCAAAGACTTCCTCTTTCACAACTTGCATTGTGTCATTGCAGTTTGTCAAAATGCAAGGAGATATATAGATACCTTCGTTCAGAGGAGGAGGTAAAGTAACTATTTCACCACCATATGCAACAACTGCACCCTGAAAAAAATTATTATTAAAAAATGTAGTTTCACTTTTTTCAAGAATAGCTAGATTACAAATTCTTACAGATTTTTTTGCATTTTTTATATATCTCAAAACTTTTCTAGCATGATCATTTGAGATAGTTGCGCCAACAGTGGTATCTTCTTTAAAAGGATCTCCAATTTTCAGCTTTTTTGTTGCTTCTATTAGACAGTCAAGAAAAGAACTAGCTATTTTTTCATGCACAAATACTCTTGTCCCATTGGAGCAAACCTACGAAAATATGATTACATCAAATATTGAATATTTTATTTATATATCTATTTATATGTTCATATATAATACATTAAATTTCTAGGATTTGGTGAAAGAATGATTAAAAACATTATTTACTTACTGCTCCTTGTGATAGAAAATTTCCCATTAATGTGGCTTTCACACTATTTTCCATATCTGCATCATCAAATATTATGATTGGAGACTTCCCTCCAAGTTCTAAAGTAACTTTTTTTATGCCATCAGCAGCTGAAATTTATATGTGTATATGTTCAACAAAGTTCTTTTACAATCCTGGACCCAAGATACAATTTTTGAAAAAGACACCAATAAGGATCAAAATGTTAAAAATAATAAATCATTCAAAAATAGTATTGTGTGTTTTCAAAAAAAAAAAAAGGTCCAAATATTTTTAATATTAAAAATGAGGTAATAAATAAAAGCGTATTCCTTAAAATGTATTTCTTGAGATTTCAAGAAAAAATTATTTTAGGATTAGCTGTTTTTTTTAATTTATTTTTTACATTTTAAATACCTGCTTTCATAACTTTTACTCCAGTATCCACAGAACCAGTAAAAGATACCTTGGCTACCGAAGGATGACTACAAAGAGCATTTCCAGTAGCAGCACCTCCCTTCCACAGACAAAAAAAGTGGAAATAGAGATAACACTTTTTCCATTCAAATTACAAAGAACATAATCAGTTTTAATTTCCCCTTTTATCTTGTTATAGAAATAAATATATAAAAATTTTAGTGGGAAAATTCACCTGAATAACATTGAATACCCCTTTGGGGAAGCCTACTTCTTCCAATAATTCAGCCAATATTATAGCTGTAAGAGGAGTCAATGGAGATGGTTTGAAAACCATTGTATTTCCACAGGCCAGGGCAGGAGCCACCTGACAACATACCATAGATTATATACTATGGAGACATAATTTAGCAAATTGTATCACCTCAGGTTCACAAAATTTAATTTGACCCCATATTATTCAACTGGTAGGTTCAGATTCTGCAACAGGGATGAAAATGCAATTAAGAAATTTCAATTATACTTTTCGTAGGTTTTTGTCCAGACAATTTTTGGACAGTCAACTATTTTTAAAATCATTAAAAATACTGACACATTAAACTAAATAGGTTTTTCTGTTTACTGTGTATTGTTAATGATTTTAAAAATTACTGACTATCTAAAAAATGTCAACAAGAAACTTAACGACAGTCTGATTGCTTTTGATTTTTCATTATAGCCCCACATTAACATTCATTCTCCCCAGAAATTTTTATTTTCAAAAAAGTTGTAGTGAATGTTAATGTTTTTCTATTAAAAGTAATAGTGATTTTGGTCTTCTAATATAAAAAATATACAACTCCCCAAACTTCTTCTCACATTTGTGATGCTTGCATGCTGGTTTTACCTTAAGAGGTCACTAATGATTCCAAAGAAAAAATGTCTATTAATGCAGGTGGCTGCTTAATGAAGGTAATGAAAATGTGTGAAGTGCCAGTATAATTTTTTTGCAACTAAGTGAAGCACATTATGTCATTTATTACATTTTTAATTACACTTAACATACAAAATACTGGAAGCATTTTTGCTCCAGTGCACTTAAACAATTTGTTTATAAAATCCTTCACATTCCAACATTTGCACCATTTTCTTTTTCTCACCACTGGCAGTTTCCTTTGAACCACAGATTCGATCCTAATGATGCTGCAATTCATAGCCTTAGGAAATTTGATCATGGATGAAAATCTTTAATAGTTACATCAAACAGAAATTAAAGCTCCAGGGAGATAAGCATCTCTATACATCATGGTTCTTAGTAATCTGACAATGCGTTCTAATGTACGAAGAATTGATCTTTGCCAATGTTGCTTATATTATAGCTTTATGGAACCAGATTTCTAATCTTCTATTACAGATTTATTGACAAAATGTACCTGGCCACTGGTGGCAGTGCTAGGTGACAACCTAAACGTCGGAATTTTTGTTTACACACATCTTATGGAAAAATCAATCTGTTCCACCAAAAAACGGTCATAAATAGTGGCAACCAATTAATCAATGTGGCTGCTCTAGGAGGTTACTTCATTTTCACTAGTACTTCTACCCCATAAGCCACATACCGCTTTACCTGTTCTTTGACAAAATAAAACACATCAAAACTATTTAGACAAAACTTGCAGAAACCCAAGTAACACACAAATAAATTTATATACTAACTGCTGAGAAAATGCTGACTTCAAATATACCAGTAATGATGGAATATCATGTTTCAGCAGCAAGAAGTACAGAATTTTTCTCTTAATTTTGGAGACCTCTTATATTATATATAACTATTTAAATCTTATTATCTGTATCAATTCATCACCAAATTTTAGGACCTACTATTAACCAAACAATTTCAGTTGAATAAAAGGAGTTTAGAATGAATAAAACAAAATATCTATAAGTCATAATCTTTATTAAAAATTGTTTACAACCCAACAGACCTTCCAAGAACAGGTTTGCAAAGGGAAATTCCAGGCTCCAATTCCGCCAACGACACCAAGTGGTTCCCGACTAACAATAGCAAACGAATTGCCTTGAAACGGAACATGCTGACCTAAATAAAAATCAGTATGAAAAAAGGAAGCTCATTGTTGTTGACAGATTATTAATAGTTAAAAGGAACAACAAAAAAACTCACCAGTTAAAGAACCTATTATCCCTCCAAAATATTCAAACGCATCAGCGCAAGAAGCAATGTCCACTCTGGCTTCCCATATAGGTTTTCCATTATTACTAACCTCTACTTGAGATATATATTCTAAGTTACCTCGAATCTTTTTACCAGCCGACAGTAATAATCTTCCTCGTTGTGTATTAGATTGCTGAAGAGGAAGTAATATACATAATTTCTTTTTTACACATGTGTTTAAACAGCATATGTTTATAAAACATCTGTTTTACCCTGCTCCATTCCTTAAATGCAAGTTTGGCTGCTAATACAGCATGATTAACATCTTTAGACCCCGATGCGGGAACGCAACATAACCTTTTACCGGTAGAAGGTTGTATAACAACAATATTATCTTCAAAATCAACAGGTGTCACCTTGCTACCATCCACATAATTGAATGGTCCAGACAAAACATTTGTGAAGGACCTATATTGAACTGTTCTAACTGTATTTTTCAATATATATTGCATCAACTTTCCTTGAAACACTTTCATTATGAGGTTATGTTGTGATATTCCTGCAATCACTTATAAAATAAATAACATCAAATGATATTCGTTGTGCTTACAGGGAATGCACTGTTTCAGATTCATCAGCACTAACAAATACACTGTAGACAACTACAGTGTATTTGTGTTGTTTTCTTTTAAATTCTAATCATACAGATACTGGCAAGGTCCACTGATTCAGCATTTCAATATTTAAGAAAACAAAAACAAGTAAGATACGAAGTCACACGTGAATTCAAAAATGCGCGCCAAATTACCTGGCGACTGATTACATTCAATGATCAATACAATGACCGCAAGTTTTCTAATTTTAAGTGAATTTTTGTTAATGCAAGTAAATGTCAAGGATGCCCACTAGTTCACTGGCAAATCTCTACTAGTAATGAGTGTTTCCATTTTTCAGTTTCTCAATAGACCAACGCAATTATAAATTATACTGGTCATCAGCGGTTTTGTAACAAAGAATGTGAATTCTTAACTAACTTCGACACTGAATTCGAATATGAAATCAGTTTTGGGGGCTCAGTTTTCTTGTGACACGTCACTCCTTATTTAGGGAAATGCTTGAAACTGGTGCATGTTGGTTATTTTGCTGTATCTTCTTTTAATTATTCTGCAGATGTAAATGTTCACGATCAATCGAAATGTGTACAAGGAATTTCTATCCATGACACTGATGAATTTAGAAAATTCCTCTAAGAAATTTACAAGGTTTGGCAAAATTGCTGGTTACAAGGTTAACGATGCATTCCCATGATTTGGAGGGAACCAACGAATCACACAATATACTGTTATTTGTCTGACAAAACTAGCTGGAATCACCTCCAAAACAAAGAAAACTGCAATAACCTAATTTACCATCTGCTATGCCTTAATGTCACAATGAAGAATTGCTGGCAATACCACAGTGAAGATGAAGGTAGGAGCGCATCTACCCGAGGCAAGGCTCAATGGATGCGAGTGATGTGTCGCATCCCCAAGTTATTCAGCTCTTTTAAAACTTTTGGTACAATATTCCTCAAGTATATCTCTCTATTCTGTCTGTATCTTTAGTTTATTTCCATGCGCTTTCCGGTAGGTATCTGTCACCAGCGTGGATGTAATAGGTCGAGAAACATCGCTTCGATAGCTTCGCTTTGTGAACGAGGTCATCGAACACCATTGAACACACTGCTGTATGCTGGCCTGGTGGACCTGGTGTTGGCTGTGTGCCAGATGCGAGGTTTCGGCCGACGGTGATATGATGCTGACTGTCGCTGATTGTCTTCTCATTGTTTGCTTCTGTATCCTCCCTTCCAAAGCTTCGCCATCGCCTCCTTTTAATACCTCCTCTTCTTTCAGTGCAAGGCTGGGGATCCCAGTGGTCACGTGCGTAAGACTGGAGCGACTCCAGAGCGGGGGAGGGGGTGGGGGAGCGTGTGTGCCAACAGTCTTGATTCAGTATACGTCATTTACGAGACGTAGGACATCAGTACTCACAAGGATCTAATGTACTCTACTATACCTTGTAATAGTTCTTTGAAGCCAGCGTTTTCACGAGTATTTTATGTATTTTGTTAATGTGTTGTTGTAATAGGGCTGAGTTTTTCTTGAAACTGCGTTATAAAGCATGACATGTACTTCCTCAAAGAAAAATCATAGTTTGGAAATTTTAACGCGATAATTAGAATCCAACAATTTTCGTGCGAAAAGATGGACATGATGAGATCATGGTTTGCAGAAGTAGATAAGTTACATGAGTCACGAAATGGTGAGTGAAAACTCCCAATGTCCTATAAAAGGTTTTTAAAACTCTAGTACGATAGAAGGTAACGGGAAATTGACCTCTAAACAATTAGATATATTGTTCATATTCCAACGCACTTTTGTGTATTATTGTTTTGTTTATTATTGTTAGAGAAAGCAACATTATGCTATCAGCAATAACTAGTTGTGAATTATGTGAGCAACTAGTGCCATCCAGTGCCTACCTAGTGCTCGTAATTGGCGACAGTATTTTTAGAGAAGCGCGTATGAAGCTAGTTAGAGAATCGCGCGTGAAACCTAGTTACAAACTTATGCATCAAACTGTGCTTGTATTAACATTTCAGTGATGTATTGCATAACTTTCGAACTGCAGCCCTTACGCGTGTGTGTTAGTGCATACGAGTACAATGCTAGCAATGATGACATTAATCATGTAGGTGCAACTAGTGCAACTCGTACTCTGAGCATGAGGTTATTGCGCAATCTCGCTCTAACTTGGCCCATGCGCCGACTCGCCTCGCTCCGCCCCTCTTAGCGCGGACGCAACTCCAATGATCATTACTTGATCTCGCTCATCTGGTCTACGGGCAGCGGTGTATCTGCATGCCACCGTCATCAAATTTAAGTGTACCACATGTTCCACACGGTATTTGATTTCAGATTAATTAACTGTAACGTTTATATTCAATGTTGCATCTTCTTCATTAACTATAAATTCAATGCTTATTTGCTTCGGTATTAAAACACCTACGGTATTTTTACGTGCCATTTGGTTGCACTCCTAAGAGAAGCTATTTAATTTATTTTGTATAATGTTTTCAGATTCAATTAAATGTTTTAAATTTAATCAGGTCTACTGAATAACTCAAATGATAGCAACTCCCTGATATTGCAATACATAGCAGCGCGTGTGCTCGCTTTAAAGTACTGTAATGGGACGGCCGTACGCGTCAAGTTGCGATTAATATTTTATTTAGTACAACGTTGAAGAGCAAGGGAGCCTGGAAAACAACATTTTTCTCAACCTGCGCGGTTTTAGTAAGCGCCGGGGACCGCAGAGGCTAGAAGCTCTATTCTTTGCAACAGGGACGCACCTCAGGCGACGCCACCGACTCACTGGGAAATACGTACGCCGACACTCCCAGCGTGGAAATTCACCACTCACCACAGTCGAAACTTTCCTAATTAGGATGAATTTCATCTACCGCCTGGCACCATGCACTGAACATTCAAGCAGCAGCTACAACGTACCGCCATTCACCAACATATTTATGATGAAGCAAATCCATTACGAAATATGTATAAAGTCCGAAGTCTCACCCGCTTTTCCAAAGCAATTGCACAATACGCAGCAAATTAAACTAAATTCAAATCACTATAGATGCCAACTGACAATCTTTACATCGCCTGTCCTCCTCTAATCCCATAATACAATTCATTAACGTCGACCTTACCAGATTGTCCAAGATCGGTAGGTGACGTCAAATGAATTAAAATTCATAATCAATAATAATAAAAGAGAACTAATCAAGCAAACTGCCAACCGAATAAATTTAAAAAACAAGAACAGGGGAGCGCCGGTGAAGTTCCTGCCTGCCAGCCCGTCACTCTTTACCGTGCTGCCACTGGTCTCCTGGTCACTAGAGGGTCTACAACCCGGCGTCCGTCTGTTCCCCCGTGTTGCGTGAAAAGCATGAATAACTAATTAAGGCACGTTCTCCTGCCTCCTGACGGATATAACAACTAGTTTGTTGCATCACAGTGAGTTCTACTATTAAAGTTACTTTTCAGTGGAGTTTAAAACTATAAATTGTGAAACTTAGATAAACCATTAACGATATAATAATGTTTTTTCAATCTTTATTCGTGCCATGTCGAAAATTCTAGGAAGAGTTTTATTCACATTGTATAGTGGCGAAGCATGGCATTTTTGCGTGGATATTTGTCAAATTTCTTTGTCAATTACATTTTTGTAGCACTGAGGAGCAGAAGGGGTATTGCAATATTGTTGGGTGTTCTATTTTTCAAATGCTTAAATCCACGCCCATTTTCCGATATTTTTTCAATAAATGCCTTGAGCACCTTAAGGGAAATTGCTTTATAAATCTTTAGATTCTCGGCACAATTAAAATTCATTCAAGCAGATGTAAAGTAAATTAATTATTTTTAAATTAATTTGGTATTCTGTGAACATCCATTAAGATTGCTTGTTCTACAAAAAAGCCACTTCCATGTAAAATATTCAAAATGGACCTTTTGCCTCTTCAGTCGCTGCCATGTCGCCATGCTGTATGCAAACACTCTCGAGCCGAACTTCGGAGCCCTTGGCGACGGTTCTGATATTCATATTCCCACCCGTATATCGAGCTTAATGCGTTTGATTCTAAATAAATTCATAAAATAATACGTTGGTTTCATTTCCTCGTCTAAAATAGTGCATTTTATTTGAAAGCTGTCGTATTACCGTTGACATTGCTAAATTTGTAAGAAAAAATGTAAGTACTAGTAAATATCCTTCATTAATAAATATATTGAAGAGTCTAGCCGTCCTTTTAAAGTGACAAATTTTTGAATAATTCATGGAGAAGTTCTCTTCCTCTCTTCTGCATGGGCGTGTGCACAGGAGGGGGGCTGAAAATTTCAAAAAGGTCGCTGTCCTCCGTAAAAAGTTATTTGCGTAAATATTAACTTTATTCCCTCACGTTATGCTGACAATTTGGAGAAATGATTTATTTCATTCAGGGAAAATGCTTTTTAAACCATCTGGCAAGCCTGCAAATAGTGCAACGTAAAACCAATTGTATTTATGTTATTAAAATTATTTAATTCTCTATTTATTATATTTTATTTTTTATTTGTAAAATAAGTCAGTTCTAAATAAAATGTTTAATAGAAAAGGTGGCCCAGTGGAGGACGAGGGGGGGGGCAGAAACGTAGTTACTGGTAGGCGTTGATGCTGGTATCCTGCGTATTAATTTAGTTAAACGGAATACTTCCTTAAACAAGAAGGTGACATTTTCTTGTTTAAGGAAGTATTCCGTTTTTTCCAATTTTCTATGTGAAATTTTGCAATTCTATTAATCACAATCAGTTCATTTTTGAATCCCAGGGATTCAAAAATATGTGTAAACAAGTTAGCAAATTCTCAGAAAAATTATTCGTTTCACAATCAAAAGCAAAAATTATAAATGAAAAACTTTTCTTCAAATGTAAGTGAACTATGTAATTTTTTAGATAAACTACTGTATCCTCAAGCTCCTTCACATGCACGAGAATTAATAAAATCCTAAAAACCCTAACAAACTTTCACTGGTAAAGTTCAAACCATTTCACTGATAAGTTCATATTGCATTCAAATGCGATGGGATGGCTGAGGGCTGTCGAGATTCTCCTAATGCAGCGATGGCTGGAGTGCTCATCACCAGACGTGGAAATGAATATCACACGAAGTGGTCGGACATGTCACAATGAGCGGTGGAGAGCTCTCAACTCGATGCACTAATTTTGGCGATTCCTTTGCGAGTTTTCGGTGATTGATTAGTGATTCCGAGCACATCAAATACTAAGATTATTCTTTCGATATCCGTAGTTCATGTTTTTATTGCGGGATGTGGCGGTGATCTTCCCCCGCTGAATGGCGAGATCCGCTGCCGACCTACGTCGGCTGGTGGGGAGTTTCCTCAACCAGGTATCTCCCACTAACGGGCACTGTCTCAGCCGGAGAAGTTCGAAATTACGACTGGTCTTCCGACAGTAGATTGAGATAACTGTGTAGTCATTCTCAACTTTCTTCTTCTTCTTCTTTCTTCTTCTTCTTTTCTTCTTCTTTCTTCTTCTTCTTCTCTCTTTCCTTCTTCTCTTCTTCTTCTTCTTCTTCTTCTTCTTCTTCTTCTTCCTTCTCTCTTCTTCTTCTCTTCTTCTTTCTCTTCTTCTTTCTTCTTCTTCTTCTTCTTTCTTCTTCTTCTTCTTCTTCTCTTTTCTTCATTCTCTCTTACCCCCTTCATTCTTCTTTCTTCTTCTTCTTCTTCTTCTTCTTCTTCTTCTTCCAGGAGGAGTTGCTCCCCAGAGTGGGTACCTAGACGATAATCTCTATCCGCACTCCCAGTGCACTGGTCTCCCGATAAGAGTGGTAGTGTTGTGCATGTGAATATAAGTGTGTGAACGTAAGGGGAGAGGATAGAACAAGGACGAGGAAGGAAAGATCGCGGGCGCGGTGCGTGGCCCGCGTGTTAGGGTTCTGCTCCAGCATTAGCGTGGTGTTGATCGCAGAAACCACGGAAAACTACCTATCATAGCGGACGGGCGCAAGAATTTCCTCCTGTGCGGCTGAATTTCTATTTAGCTGTCTGGTGAGTATGGAAAATCTGGCCATCTTCAGGCCTCGAGCCCGAAGACCTCCCAGTCAGAGACACTGCGTTGATGTCAATTGATCCTCTGAGCTACCTTTTGCGGTGCGAGTTCTCGTTATTTTATGACCTTTTCTCAGCTGATTTTACTATTTCCACTGAAGTATTTTTTACTAATTTTCAATTCTTCTCGAAAATAATGAAAATGCATTTTTCATAATTTTGTTCGGTCATTGCAGCATTTATATATCTACTAGACACCTCAGCACAGACACTGCTGGTGTCCGAGAGGATGAAGAATTTGATTTTGCTGTACCAGAAATATCTCCCAAATAAATAGTATATGGTTCTGAAACATCATAAAAAACCATTATAGGAGAGGCCAAGAAGTTATAAAAAATGCTTTGAGAAAATTAGAAATAATTGTATAGTCATTTCAAAAAGTAAAACTGGCTTACAAAGGCGTTCATTTCCTCTCCTTCCTGTGCTGCATCCATTACATCTTCATCATTAAGAAGATCCTATGTGTTCATGTGTTCCATCATTCATGACCATCATTCATGTATTCCATGTGTTCCATCATTAAGATAGATTCCATGTGTTCGAAATGTCAAATGATTATTACATGAGAATTTGCTTGCTGCATTTCAATGCATGTTATATTTCAATGTATGATTCACTGCAGATAACTTGCTGCATTTCAATGTATTACGTACGGCCAATGCGATTTATTTATACAATATTAGTCATTAATTTGCTTACCTGAATCCATCTGTATAATTTACGCCAGACTCATTCACAACCATATGTGTATATAATAAAAAATAACACAATGAAAACTGGTGTGGGTCTTCCCATGAGTCAGACATTCCCAATCTTGAAGTTGAAAGGATTTCACGCTCAACAATATCCAGGACATGATCCATAACTTAACTTTTCCAAGCCACTAAATAATTCAGTTTCCCTGGCATTATCAATTTTAGCATTAAATAAGAAACTGATGGTACCAGTGAATGACACAGACTTTCCCACGATAGTTAGTTTCCTATTACATTCGTCGTGTAAATAACTAGAAGGGCTTCTCACGGTTCCTAACACTCCTTTTGGAGGTGATGAAGAGCACCTTGGTACACCCCGAATGTCGTATAAACCTATATAAGTCCTCTACCTTATATATTTACCCACGGGATTCTTTCCATCTCGGTACTTGTAACATTGCACCGGTAAAAGGTCAGAAAACCGCGCCTCGCATCAAACCCAATTGAAAATATTCATATCTTACGTAGATTGCAAACCCACAGTAACCTTAATGACCACGTATTTTGGCTCATCTGCCTGAGCTCCTGTCTCACGAGGACGAAACACTTGACCATACTAACTGTAAACGTATTAGTTTTGAAATTTATATATATATATAAGAAAGTTGTGTTAGTTACACCATTTATAACTCAAGAAAGGCTGGACCAATTTACAAAAAAGAAAAAAGGAAAAACTACATGTTCATGATAAATACAAGCTGGAAACCCACGGTAAGAGTTTTCACTATATGTCGTTAAATAACTCCTAAACGAAGCGTTCTAGGGTATTAAAAATTAAATTTCAAAGGCCACAAAGAAACGTGTTTCACACTGTAATCTATAAGATGAAATCCTCGTGAACATTCTATTACATTTTTGCTGGATTTCATTTTAAATTTAATTCATTTTAATTCAATTTTCATTCAAACTGCGATCCACACAAGCTTCATTGGTGCTGGCCGTTGCCGTGTGACCCGGGGTGACGTCGAGCAGGACAGGAAGAGCTGGGGAACTGTGGTAACGAGAACTAATACTGAGCTGTAGGCGACAGCGAGGGAACGATTGCTGCATGAGATCAACCAGATCGTAATGGCGCTGATGAAATGAAAAGACTGCGCGGGACGTTGCCGCTGCACAGCGCAGATGGTTGAACTGAGGGTAGTCTGCGTCTCCTGTTGCAGCATCCACTCAAAAATAGTTTAATTCTATCGGAAGTGCGCTAACGTGTGGTGCATTGTCAAATAAATTTTATCTGCCTGTAAATCCGTCTGCTACAACCGATTTGACTTAAAAAATACTTATTCTACAAGCAAGACATGTAAACACATTACAGATACTACCCATATATTAACCTACCTGCTCAAAG
>BOPP01000146.1:3192744-3230414 GCA_017312745.1 Gryllus bimaculatus
AATGAATGTAGATTGTAATGTTACAAGGCAGAAAATATACAATTATAATTACAAATAAATTCTATTGCAATTTATTTCTAAACTGTTTTTATCGCACATTAATAATATATTATAACGTAACATTATAATACATTTCGTCGACGTTTTTGGTTTGCCAATTTGCTGATAATAGCCCAATCTATTTGGAGTAAAATGTCTTTATCTAAAATGGAAAGTGAATTTAATACACTTGCACCCAATGTTCAACTTTAGAAATTTTTGACTCGCTTCAAAAACGAAAAAGAACTTTCAGTCCAATAAATTGAAATAGGTGTACACATATAGTACATGCAAAAGGCGATATCATTGGGAAATAATATGTAAAGGTCAGTTCTGCAAAGAAACTGGAGCAAATCCTGCGGCGAAGTTTTTTCCAAAGCTTTAGGAACATTAGAAAAAGGGTAAAATTTTACATAACATTTTACATAAAATTTTATACTTTAAAATTTAATTTAACATTTAATAAACTTTTTTTTCATCTTGGGTCTTTTTCTAACTTTAGGGAATGCCGATTTCGACTATCCGCTCCGAGTACCCACTATATCACTATGGGGACACATATTAACCTTTACACTAGAAACATATGCGGCTCCTCGATCTGTGAGCAGCAGACTCACAAGGTTTTCCGTGACAACACACGTACATAAAAGAAAAGAACAACCATGTCCACGGCGGGACTCAAACTCATGACCCTTCGACTCGAGGCGCTGAGTCGGCACACGCTCTAGCCACGGACGAGAATAGAAAATTTGACAAAATCTTCTTCCGAGATGTTAATATTCCATTTTCTTCTATGCTATTCATTAGCAGGATATTGATAAAAACTTACATATTTTCTTTTTCATATCAAATTTGTACAGAAATATGCACAAAAATACGGCATCTAAAATACGAAATTAACAACTGACAATACAAATGGGTTATGCTGAAATGTCATAAACCGTACGTGGAATCTTTTCGAAGGCCTTTATTATTTCATAACTATCCAGCTCTCGTTTAGTACTCTCTATAACATAGAATGAAGAATTCTCCAGTAGTTCAATCAATCACACGACAATTTGACTTGGAAGCGCAATAAAAGCAAGAGTACATATATTGTTTAAAGTCGCCATGCAGCGCTCGAGAGAACACACCGAGAAATTTCAGCAATACGAAATCTATGTGTATACCAAGGCTCAGTAGAATTGCAAACATCCATGGGTGAGCTTAGTAAATATTGTGGGAAACGAGAAATGTTTACAGCAGTGTCGTCGACGAAGTCTTGTGCCTTACAATGTTCAATGTCAATAATACGTATTTGCTAGGTTCAAGGATTTTTATGTTAATCGCTTACACCAAAGGCCAGAGCCACGCCATTATTTTATTTAAAAGAGATAGAACATTGTGATACATTATGCGAATCTTTTGCGTGAACCGACGCGGAGATTCTTTCACTATATTTGACTATATTTGTTATTTATTTACCTAATTTTTACCCCGAGAGCATGGTGGAAGGAAGGTACGAAGGACACTTCAGCTGTGAACAGGTTGTATGAGAAATGTGGAAAGAACACAAACTGTGTCTTTTCCGAGATTCTTCTTCTGTGGTGGGGACAGGTAAGCTATTTCTTGGAAACCCCTGGAAGCTGTTGTTTCGTCCCACCTTTGACTTAAACGACAGAAGCATACAGCGGTATGAGCGACTTGTTGGCTCCTTCTGCATTGTGATGATCTCTAGCGAAGACGTATTGAAGGTTGATTCAAAATTTCACCCGGTGATAGAACAATGTTAAAACCGCCAATTCATTTAACTCAAATCTTCCAAAATTCGACTTACACCACTTTTGCTGTCAACGGCTCAAATTTTAAAGGGATGAACCAATACCACCTAGATCTTGGTGGTATTGGAGGAACTCATTAATTTCATATGCACCAAACAACACAATTGTTTCGATTTCAAGTCGAACAAACAAAGAAGTGCATTCATATGTTTCAAGGTCGATAAAATGAGCTTATTTTATTCATAAGTATTTAACATTAAAATAAGGAGAACGGTTTAGTTTCTCTAGTATGAAAGAGAATTAAATGAACTAAATGATACTGAAAGATTTAAAGTGATGTGTGTGATGAATTCGTTTGTACAATTTTTATTCCCACAGTTGGTGTGCAATAAAAGTGAAAGCTGCAAAACAACATAAAATGTTAAAAATGTTTCATATTGATTAAGATTGCGGAGAGATTTCCAGGCACGTTCAAACAATGTTAGTGATAAAATATATTTTATTTATGAATATCATAACGGCAAATGACATGAATTTCGTCAAAATAATTAACTTGTACTAAATATGTACCGTATTACCGTTACTCCTGACACACCACATTTTTGGTCTTATTAAACTGATTAAGTACTATGATTTTGAAATGTTACTGTAACTTTCTGTTATACAACTGAAATTTACACTGTATCACACAATTCAATCTGCATCGCACTGGGTTATGTGTACAAAAATACATGTTTAATTCTTGTGCAGTACTTACTTAGGCAATGTGATGGAGAACATTCACAATTTCATTGTTTATTGAAATTATATAAACATTCTTGGAAAAAATTCTGAAATTAAATGGCAAATTATATCAACTTCATTGCAAAAATGAATAAAGGTAAGTCAGACCTTTTCAATTACTTACTTCAAGTAAAACCATTAGTTTTCTCTTCCATTATAGTCTTGATTTTGATGAATGTGACCGAAATACTTACCAGTGTACATATTATTAACTATAGCTTCATTAAATACAAAGAAAGTACTTAAGACTATTAATATGACAGATTGAAATTTGAAAATAACTAATACGTGACTTACACATATTAAGAGTTTTTAAATTCCTTTTTACATTCTCGTGCATGCTGAAATAGTCATTTCGACAAAGTTATATTTCAAAAGAATTAATAAATTAAGATTTAATCAGACATCAAAATTATTTGAATAAGATTTGGAATACATTCTTTTTACACAGAGAACATTCAACATTATGTTTTTGGTTTATATTTTTGTAATTATTCCAGATCTTATTGCATTAAATAGTATCAAGAGACGAAGGGTTTCATTCTTATAATAATATTAGGCAATACTGAAGTAATTTTGCCGCAGGATGGAAATTATTATAATTGTCACATTTAAAATTCAAACCGATTTTAGAATAACAATTTTTTAAAAAAATCTTCGGGTTAGTTACCTTTTAAAATAAAAAACAATCTAAATTTGGTATATTTGTAGAAACTAAATGTCTTTGAAGAATTTTAGGGGTAGAAAATATTGTGAAACTAATTATTTGAATGAAAATATTTCATAGTAACAACAATTTGTTTCTAATTACATTTTCAGAAATTTTATTATCGGCACACAATAGGAAATCACGTCAAGTGCATGAACATTTTGGCAGAACGCTTTTAAACGAGGAAAGAGACGTTGTTTCCCCTGGGACCAAAACAGTTGGTACACGAACCAAGGAAAAGAAATTTAAGAGAGGTGTATGGATCCAAGGCATGTGCTTTTGTCCCAAAACCTTTAGATCTGGACTGCGATCCCTACATAAGTTTGCTAGTTTAGATATTATTCAACAATTGGTATTGGTTTTTATTTGGAAGTTCTTCACTTGTAAGTACTTGTTACCGATGTAAACTTACGAAGATATATATTTGTCTATCTACTTTGTACAAGTATTGGTAAATATATTTATTGCAGATTCACTTAATTTGTTAAAATTATTTAGCTGTTGATGTACGAATTACGAGGATAAATGATGATAATTGTACCTACCACTGCACAATCCACTGAATTTTGTGTTACATTCCATTCCAGTTGGGCATTTTGAACACTCTTTGCCCACCTCATAGACGGAAGACCCAACAATATTTCCAACAGGGGCATAATTGCAAATTATTTTGTTTATCACATGCGTGATATTCGTTTTACAAACGGCACGTGCACACCCGACTGAATGTGTCATCGACCAAACTAGTTGCGTATAGTGTTCTACTTGTATTTCTGGAACTAGTGTTCTGTAAGAAAATAGATTTTTAAAATATTAAGATTAAACCAATAATTAATGAAAGGGTGTTAAGGAAATAACATACCTTTGGAAATTCTTGATATAGTTCCAATTAAAATATTTCACTTCATCATACCATTTGGTTATGAGTTCCATTACTGGCGTATGCTTGTCTGTAATTACATTTTTCCCCACATGAAAATATGAAAATTAATATACTTTGATCTTAAAAATACAAGGACAAAGGTGACAGAAGTCACGGGGTGCCTCATAATAACGTGTCGGACCTTCTTTTGCCCGGCACAGTGCAGCAACTCGATGTGGCATGGACTCAACAGATTGTTGGAAGTCCCTTGTAGAAATATTAAACCTTTATAGCCGTCCAAAAATGCGAAAGTGTTGCCGGTGAAGGATTTTATGCACAAAATGACCTCTCGATTAAGTCCCGTAAATGTTAGTCGGGATTCATGTGAGGCGATCTGCTTTAGCAAATTCTAATTCTCGCAATGTTCTTCAAACCAATCGCGAACAATTGAGGCCCGATGTCATGGGGTATTATTATTAAAAATCCTTCGTGGTTTGGGAACATTAAATCCATGAATGGCTGCAAAAGGCCCCCAGGTAGCTGAACATAACCATTACGTCAGTTATGTGTTCAGTTGGAACACAGGACCCACCCCATTCCATGTAAAAACATCCCACACTATTATGGGGCCACTAGCAGCTTGCACAATGCCTTATTAATCACTTGGGCCCATGGGTTCGTGGGGCCTGCGCCGCACGCAAACCGTACCATCAGCTCTTCCCAACAGAAATCGGGATTTATCTGACCAAGCCATGATTTTCTAGTCCAATTCATAGTCACGAGCCCTGAAGAGGCGCTGCAGACGATGAACTATTAGCAAAGGAACTCGAGTCGGTCTTCTGCTGCCATAGCCCATTAAAGCTAAATTTTGCCTCACTGTCCTTACGAATACGTCCTATATTGATTTCTGCGGTTATTTGATGCAGTGTCCCTTCTCTGTTAGCACTGACACCTATACGCAAACGCCGCTGCTCTTGGTCATATGTGAAGGTCGCCGGGCATTACGTTGTCTATGGTAATATGTTATGCAATATTGAACTCCCAAACGATTTTCGAATGGGAATGTCCCATAGATCTAGCTGCAACTACCATTCCGAGTTTGTCTGTTAATGCCCCACGTGAGGCCACAATCACGTCAGAAATATTTTCACATGAATGACTTGAGAACAAATGAAAGAAATGCCAAGGCACTGTCCTTTCATTACTTTCCTGTATACATTCATATATATGGAATGATTTACGTAGTATAGGGAAAGTTGCGGAAAATAGATTTCGAGATTTCAACGGAAATACACGTTTTGGTGTCCTGATACCGAAAAAGTGTTTTTTTCAAAACGTCCGTCCGTCTGCCTTGTGTATAAGAACAACACTACCCAAACAATGAGAAGAATTATTTCCAAATTGAAGAAACCCCTGCCTATTTGGCCTGATTCAAAGCTCTGCAATTTTGATAAACATTCATGAATTTTTGGGAGTACTTTACACGAAGCCTCCCGAACATTTTCACAATTTTCTCGAAAACAGCACCAAATTTTTTTTAAAATTTCTTGTAAGAATAGAGTAAAATACGCTTATAAAGATGGCACAGGTCCAATTTTCACTGTTAAGTTGGAATTTTCGAAAATTTAAAAAGTTTGATTTTTTCGCGTCTTCCTACAACTTCAAAATTGAAGATAGAAATTTTCCTTGCAAATGAAATTTGTTCTCTATAGCGAGTTATTTTATTAAGGTCAAGCATCGTTTTTTGAAACTTTGTGTAGTTTGCGAGAAATACGTGCAGTTTAAAAAAAATTCTCAAAAACGGCTCCAAATGTTTTCTTTAAACGTTTGGTAGAGATATTTCTAACTGCATTCTATGATATGAAAAACATCTACTCTACTCTTTTGATTCTTCAAAAATTCGAAATATGTAATGTTTTTGACTTATCTCTCACGTCGTTTATGTTTACGTTAGCGTCGATTTGTTTACATTATTATATTTATGAGTATATGTGCTAAATAATGACAGTTTTCTAGAAAACTCAACCCTTTTCTGTCTGGCTCAAAGTTCTGCTTTACAGAAACGCTCAAACACCATATTCTCAAAAAAAACCACCATATTTTTTCTTCAAACTTTTCGAAAGGATCGTGCTTATTGAATTCCTAAATGTGGCATAAAGTTCATTTTGAGTTTTTTTTTAATTTTTACAAAAAATACATAAATGTAATAGTTTTGAAAGATCTCTCACGCCGTTAATGTGCACATTTCCTGAAATTTGTAATTACTATTCCATTTGTGACTAGAAGTGTTTGAAATTACTTTATATGAAGTTTTCTGAAAACTAAAAAAAAATCAGTAAAAAAGAACTTCAAATTTCGAATTTACAGTAGCGCTTAAGCGCAATTTTATTTAAAACGGCTCCTGATTTTTCAAAGAAAATTGTCTTTTAAGACGAACGTTTACTATACTTTAATATTCTTAAAACAATATTTCCGATCTAATACTAGGAAACCAAAAAATTAAGAAATTAAAAAAAAATGTACTTTGGACGGCGATAAATGGCAGCAGGCAAGAAAATGTGGCAAGTTCGAATAGGTAGCTGTGACCAAAGGAAATAGAAAACTAATATGGAAAGTTCTGTGGCATTCTGTAGCACCATTAGTTTTTTTGTACGTGATAGTACTGCCATCTGTATTTTTGCATATTGCTATCCCATGACTTTTGTCCTCTCAGTGTATTTTATTTAAAATTTAACAACTTTTGTTGATCATGGTCCAGATATACCGAGAAATAATATATTCTGAGCTAAGGTCTTTGAACGGATACATTTCATGAGCGGACACTTACTCACAATTGACTAGATCCGGATCGAAAACATGTTTTTCTCCTCCTTTCTTCATTATGAAAACCTCTTTACAACGGGCACATCTCTTGAGCGGTAAATTTTTTGGTCCCGAATGTGTTTGTTATAGAGATGTTTCACTATATAATATATTATTATTATTATTATTATTATTATTATTATTATTATTATTATTGTTGTTGTTGTTGTTGTTGTTGTTGTTGTTGTAAGTAACCGAACTTCTGCGATAATATCGCATAAAGGGAATTACTGTACAGAAGTTACAATAGAAAAGAGCAATAGATGCATTCTAACGAATATCGAACCATCGAATATTCACCAAGATTTGAATCAGTATATTGAAATGAACAATAGCATGGAATTGTTCTATCCACCTTAACCTAAAAACGTAAGGTATCACGTATAATCATGAACTTCTTTTGTAAACTTTGAGTTAAAGGATCGCTGGTAATTACGTTATGATTTTGTTACTCATTGATCTTTGCAATTGAAAAATCAAAATCTTCGACCTCAAAAATCTCTCTATTTTCTCTTCGCTAACTATAATCTCACATGTCGACTGCTTTTGATCGATCAATTCAACACGCACAACAAAACGGCCAAAACTATTTGTATTCCAAGTTCACAATCTGGTTGCTCTTGAAAACGACGTAATGACAAATTATAATTTTAAGATACTATACAAATTTAGTGTTTATGCTTAACAACGGTTAATAATACCATTAGATAATACATCTAGAAACCACTACCTTTCATTTAAGCTAAAACTCTCGGTCTTCGGTGGGGTAGAAAACGCAACCCCTTGGGGCATTAAATATTAAATAATAATTAATTACTCGGCAATGCTTCGCTATTTCAATTTATTTTATGTCACACGCTACTGGTCACGTGATTGTTAATCACGTATTACGCTACGCTGTGGAAACATTTTAATAGATGAAAAACTTTCTCGCGAATATGAGTTTGATCTATGCCTTGGTTTGGACATGATTGTCAATTAATGCAATTATTGTTGAAAGGTTCTCCTTCAAGTTTGCGCACGCATTCACTATGACACTGTTTTGGAGAAATTTGATTTATTTGCCCGAAATAACGAATAAGTAATAATTTCGACAGATATTTCACAAATCATTAAATGAATTATTTCCGACGCAGTTTCATGTCGAAATTCTTTTAAAGTTAATTTGATCCACTTTGTTCAAACAGTTACTTCTAAAGCATTAAATTAGAAAACCCACCTCACAAATCATATCCTTATATTTTGGTCACTTGGATAGAAATACAATTAGCTCATTCTTTGGACACCACTTAATCATATTCACATTACATAGTATATTCATAATCTGAGCTATTCTCGAATATTGCTTAAAAAAGATATTGTGAATTCTTCAAAGGCACACCGTAACACAATTTAGGAACCCTTGCACGCGTGTACACGAGGAAATTCACATTGTAAAAAAGTGTAAGTTTTCTTGAACGAATTTAAGGAAGGAGGGTCGAAACAAAGCTGGTCCCTTCCCGTCACTACTTCCTCGATCCACCACTAGGGAAGAAATGCTTTATTTTGTGTATTATGCCATGAGGCCCTGAGAATATAATTCCAGGGTCATTTGGTCTTGAAAGAACGATTTAGGAGTTATTACACACCACAACCTTGCAGAGGTTTGTACGATCGATACGTCAAAACATATGCATTGCGGGTTGCATGATGACGCCAAGCCAGTCCATTTGAAATTATAGAAATCTTACATTCGGTTTCCGAAGAAAATAGAAGTTCCGGAGTAAAAATGAAGAGATCCGGTGTAAATTATGGTAACTGATATAAATTCTGTTTCATTCGCTGTTGCATTTTATGTGTTAAATTTTAATTGCACCTTGGTTCGTCGACCGTTTCACGTAATTGTAATGCAATGTTATTCCACTTATACGGCACCAGTGGAATGTTTCACACTACGTACGAATTATTACAGTCATTTGTAGTGCGTTCGGAAAAACCACTTGAACAAAGCTACTCCCCCTACTCCAACGAGAATGATAATTATTTGTGTAAATAACTTTACCCTGCGATGCACAAAAGGCCTGCGAGAAATCGAGATTGCGAATTTGGTGTAATAATACATATTATACATCTTATGTTTACATTAAGGTCAAAAATCGTGTGAAAGAAGGTATAATTTATTTCTCCCATCCCAGTTCAGTATTTGAGAAACTCCGATGTGCGGACGTTCGGATATGCGTTTCCGTCACTCACGGCTAGACCACTTGCCGTGCACCTATCGAGACGTATGTGGTGTCACTCAACGCTCTACTGATGGGAAACGAATATATAATTTGTTCCCGGATCTAAAGATTCAAAGAAATTTCCAAAAATGGTATTTTTGTGTGCTCTGGCGCTGCTATTTTAGTGAGTATGGCGGAAATTAAACGCTACCTAAATAGAACTATGTAGGTGACGTTGATTAAACTCATCGATAAAAGCATTTTTCGGACAAGACAATTTTCTTTCACGACTGATGTTGACATCTATAAGTGAACAAGTGAAGTTAATTTGAACAAGTGAATCGCGCGGCATATTTCATTTTAATTTTTATCGGTAGGCCTAATACCACATTGAAACAAATAAAATTGTAAAAACCTACGAACAGTATTGCCTTGGAACTTTTTAAATTTGAATAATTTTAAGAGAATGCGGAAAAAACAAAACTGTGAATAATGTTAGAGTATGAATGAACGTCCTTATGGTCTACTTCTCACTTTTACGTTCCTATGTGTACAAATGCCGATTTTCAAATGATGTGACCCACAACGTATTCTTATTCAACTTAACTAACACCTTATTCACATGTACACACAACGCCTTCGCCTTCTAATGTTTGTATATATTCGCATTGAATACTATTAATAGAGCAATTGCAGAAGTGGAAGTGAACACAAATTAGACTGAGTGTGTGGAGTTTTAAATAAAATATTAGGGGAGACAAATTTGGAAGTGTTAAGAGAATTCGGGGAAGGATCAATATAGTTGTAGAAAATTTTACGACATAAATGTCAGAACTAATTGAGAATTATTTTATATTAGGGTTAGAGAATAACCTAGAAGAACAGCTTACAGACTATCTTTTTGCATTATTGTGCATAATAGCAAAAATCATAAAAAAAATTACTGTAATAAACTAACTATTCGCATCATCAACACCCACAAGTTTTTTTTGTGATTACAATTTTGAAATTGCAATATTACCAGTTCATATACCATTTGGAGGCTACAAGGCCATCCGATGTTGGGAATTTTTGGAGGGAAGTATATCATTATCAGATACTACGAATCATGAAGTAACCAACGGCAGGTACTGTAAGAACATATTTGAAAGAAATTTTCAACACATGAAAATATTTTTAAAACAGTTTACAGTGTCGATTCAATTAGTTACTAATATCTGAACAAAATGCAGAGAAACTTGATTCTTAGAAAAGCTGAAAAAATTATTAGATGCGACTGTTTGTTTGTTATTAGCTGGCTGAAGTACCCTGCATTGCCCGGGTATTTATTAGACAGGAAGAGGTATTCCATCTATTCCCGCCCTACCTCGAAGCCTTCTTGTATCTATCCCTGCTGCATTGCCCTCATCTGGAAATACCATGTTTTCCTATTTCACTTTCTCACTAAAAATTGTTTAATATTTTTAAATGGTGTTCCTCTCATCAAACTATACTCACTTCATAACAAAAAATAATTAATAATCCACTTTATAACTATCCAACAAACATAATTAATAATCCAATTTATAACTTTATAACAAAAATAAAATACATGTACTCACATATTATTTTTGTGGAAGAGAATATGGACAAAATCTTGAAATTGGTAAATTGACTGTATTGCGACATGTATTTAATATAAAACAAGTGGATTATACAATAATAAATACTGGTCTGATTTGCATTTGAAGGAACTAGAATTCTAACAAATTAGAAAATTTAATTTAGTACAATGCAAGTTAACTTTAATATTTAGAACTCAGATACACTAAGCAAAAGACGATAATAGTATATTTACTGATTCAAAATTATGTATGCATTCGATCCAGTAGCGGATCCAGAAAGCATTTCTGGGGTGGGGGTGCAATTTCAGAGACCAATACATTAAATATTATATTTGAAACAATACAAAAAATGTTCTTCTTGAAATCCGTCTACTCGAGCGTAATAAGAATAATTCGCCTTTGGAACATAATAGATCATTATATGGTAACTCTTTTGAATAAATTGAGTAAAATTACGAAAGAAATGTTGGAATTGGGGATGGGGACGTGGGGACATACCCCCATTTTTGGATCTACCACTGTTTCGAGCGGATAATTACCGGTTTCTAGGTATTCATCTTGTTGATTATCACGTGCCCAGAGAATTATATTTTTTTCTGCAATTTTTTGAAGCCCTTCGTCCCATTTCTGTAAAAGAAATGTTAAAAGTAAAGCGAATTCTATGGTTGGTCAGTCTCTCGCAGATGTAAATCTCTCTCGACACTCATTCATATGCATCACTTTCTTAAAGCTTTAAACTCACTATTAAAAATAGATGTCGAGCGCAAAAAGACTGAATTGTTAAGGATGCGATGATGATATATAATCAGAATTGGGGTTTATCGGAGTTTTATAGTTACAAAGGAGGTGTTTATATTTGCAATTGTTCATGGTGACTTGTTGTGCAAGTCTCAATGTGTTCTAGTAAATGTACTAGAGCATACTTTATGTGGAATACTAGTGGACGTGCAGGTTAGAACATTACTGTTCCTTTTAAAATAAATTATCTTAAAAGAGTGGAAGGTTTATTAAACATTGAGCGTCAGAGCGAGGCGCGAACCAGGTCGCGAGAGCAGGGGCTTGAAGGCTCTCATGAACACAACAGGTTAGATGGACCACTTGTATCAAAATGTGTTGCTTGTAAAATTGCGTCGGTTAACAATTGCATTGGCTATAAAAATTAAATTTCTAGCATGTATAAAATGAACTGAAATAATCAATTCATTGATTCATAACATTAATTCGTGAAATACAGATAAACACCACCATATTTAAAGCATCGCCATAATATTCCCATTTACCATTAATTGGATGTATTTTAACAAAAATAATTTTACCAGTAGGTGCATATCTGCCGCAGGTGGTTGAGGTCCAGGAGCTCCTCTTTTTTCTTTGCCTTTAGCAACGAAGTCACGCATTTCGTTATGAATATGAAGAATACGTTCCTTTTCAAAAGAAGTCAAGGAACGATTTGTAAATTTATAGCATTTGATACCGAAGTCACTTTTCTGTAGAAAAAGAATTAACAAACAGAAAATCAACCTGTTATCTTTGCCCTTTATTACCAAAATATTTAATAAATAAAATTACCAGATTTTTGTGGAGGTAATGATTAGTATTGCTTTCGCATAGAACACATGATTTAGAATCTTCTTTTACGATTAGAATTATGAATATGTAGGTGCATTTAATGATTAATGCCATTATCTTGACATCTGTAGGTAGTTTTTAGTGTTATTTACCGATTAAATAAACAATCTTAATCCTCCAAAAAACAGTATGATGGAAAACAAATTACGATCAAGAAAAATGGACGAACTATTTTATTACGCACTCATCCATAAAGTATGTAAGACGGAAACTACTTCAGTGTTGAAGGCATGGTAGAGGTATCTACTAAAAACGTCGACAGTTAATCGGACACACATTTGCTTAAGCGAGATTAAGTGATCAAGAGGAGGACTTTTACAGCATTTTCAGGCAATGGCCAGCAGCTCATGTGGTTTGTAAACGCCGTCTACACTGAAACGCGCAAGAGGGTAGAGGGCCTTGGTAAAGTTCGCGTATGTGCATCGTTATTGGCCACAAAAAACCGAGAAAGGTCCCTTCTTCACCGCGCGATGTCGCTGAAGTAAATGTGTCCGGTTAGCGGCTGACACTTTTGATATACCTCTACAGATAAGTCTTCTCCTTGTAGATCCTTGGCGTCTTGTAAATCCGCGAAATATTTGAATTTTTCACAAGTGTAAATACGATAATTTGAAATAATAGTCATGCTTAAAGAGTGTACGGTATGTATAAACATTTCGTTTTATTCTACGATTTTTGCGTAATGTATGCGTTTCCTACGTCTACTTTGTTTTTACTTACTGTGACGTTTTTGTGCTTCCTCTTCGAGGCTTCGACAGACCACCGGCATTTTTATGTTATTATATTTGCACGTTTTTATTGTGCCGTCTTTGGTTCCCAGTGCTAGCTTAGTTTTATAACTTATCATTTATCGGCGAAGTAAGTTTCACAGTAATAGCGGGCGTAGCAAGTGCCTTCCTAGCCTTCTTCTATGAGCTCGACAGGTAGAACCCCGAGCGTCGGTCGGCTATTTTTCACAAAATGCAGAACTCTACCACCTAGCTTCTTCTCTAAAAAATAGTCTCGGATAAAAATAGCCTTTCTCTAGACCTTTTGGATTCCCTTGCGAGACCAATGCATCTACATCTATCTGCAATGTATACATTATCGCATCTGAAAGAAGCAATACATTACCTATTGCCCGGTTCTCTATTGCAGCTTGTCTTTTTAAAAATTCTATTATTTTGACTTCTATGAATTTTTTCATTTTTAAACCGATACTTGAAATGCTTAAACATTAAATTTTATATGATTTTGAAGTTCGTTTGTGTGTGTTAAATAATTTGAAACGAGAGCCAATGACTTGGGAAGGAACCGCTGCTACTGTAAATTTTTTCGGCGTTTTTCCTTTAACTAAAATAAATTATAAGGTGTAAAACTAAGCGAGCACTAAAACAGCTCGTCAAAGACGGACTGCGTCACGGATGGCTCAGACGGCATTTTACGCGCACTTGGATAAGACGGTCCGACAAGATAGAACGGACACTTTGGTCAGTTCGTAGGCTTTGGATATCTGCCCTGTGCCTTGTATTGTGCGTGACGGCTACATAATGAGAAGTGAAGAAGAAATTGAGTGTTCATATTTTAAAACATACTTTATTCACTTTTATAGGTATCAGGGCCCAGAATTTTCTGTTTAAAAAGCGCCATTTGTTGCCGCAGCATTATCAGTATATTTTTTCTCTTACTACGTGTAAGAAAAGAAAAAGATATATATATATATATATATATATATATATATATATATATATATATACACACACACACACACACACACAAACACGGGTGTTTGTGAAAATTGCAACGCCAAGAAGGAGACGTACTATTACAGTGGAATTTGTTCTACATATTAGGAATATCATAATATACAAATGATTATAATTATAAAACTGTACCTGCATTTTGACCTTGAGTATTTAGTACGCTGTAAAGCCTCCACGCGTTGCCATCACAGTTTGTAGACGTAGTGGCGTGTCTTCAAAGAGAGCCTGGATATGCTGCTGGGAAACACTGCCACGCGGTTTCTATACGTGACCATGAAGCTCGACAGTGGACTGAAGAGGATCAGAACGAACAATTTGACACATGTCAGGCAAACGTGCAGACCAGGGAACCATTGCTACCCGTCGTTCTTCGCAAAAAGCTTGGACATTACTCGCCACATGCGGTCGGGCATTGTCCTGCTGAAATATGGCTCGTAGAGCTGCTTGCAGGAGGGCAGTTCCTGATGTAGCGGGTGCTGTTCAGATTGCTCCCAATATGTATGATGCGAGATCGCACATTATAGCCAATGGCGCCCCACACAATCACACTTGGCATTTGTCCGGTATGGCACGGAACAATGCAGGCTGGTAGATTTCGAGCACCACGGTAACGTCGAACACGTCCACGGCCATTGCTGTAGCACAAATTGAAGCGCGACTAGTCCGAAAACGCAACATATTGACACTCAGCATACCAGTGAACACGTTCACGCGTCAATTACTGTCTGAGACGTTGGTGTTTTGTGGGCAAAGGCATCCAACCCACTGGTTTGCTTGTCACAGTCCAGCCCTCAGCAGACGGCGTATAAACGTCGACACAAACATTACCACACCTGTTGAAGTGCTCCAATGTTGAGCCATCACTGTGGACGACAACGTTCTGTCGGTTACAGCCATACGGACAAGATGGCGGTCATCTCGCCATGCGGGAACCCACTTCCACGAACCTACTTACCGGAGACCGATCATTCTGTTCCGTTTAAAATATCTCCGAAGCTGATATTGTACCCTTTGGCATCGACGAGGCATACCGACACGTACACATTTCCACGCAGTTTGACGGCTCTACACCGACTCAGTGACTAACACTGACCTGACGTGTCACACAGAGGATGGTGTTGCTAGGCCAACATGCACGCCATCTTTATGAACATTTAATCAGTTCTTATGAATACAATTAATAATTACTAGTGGGTTTTGTAATTTTCACAAATACCAGTGTATATGACCTTATTGTGATTGACTTTGATATAATATTAAAATCAAATTTTATTCAGGAAAAATAACTTTCGTCAATATTGTATTTTTAACGTTCATTTAGAATTAGATTTATTCAATCAAAAAGCAGTAAAAACTGTATGTGACGTAGGTGGAGAATACTATTCACGTTTTGCAATTTTTGAAAAATTCTGTTTTTATAAACATTTTTTACTCTATTCGAGACTGACAGAAACAAACAAACAAAAACAAATTGAGCCAAGTTTGAAAAAACATAATTTTTTAAATTACTTTTTTACAAAGGGTTGGAATTTAGCTAACACAGAGTTTTAGAATACATGTTCCTTTTAGAAAATCTGAACTGTATGAGAATAATTTTGAAACACAAGATTTGTGAGAGTTACAGTCGGTCAGATACAGGTAGGTAGTTCCTTGTGGATGTGTATTTTTCTGAGAGTTTCCCTGATTGGAAGGGAAGAGCTTGTGGAATTAAGATTTTTGATGAAATTTAAGTATGGTTTGATGAGAGTAGTGATGTTATCTCAAGTTCCTGAAGAAGTTCATTGGGTTTGAACCAGGGTGCTATGTTAATGGTGGATTATAGTAATGGTTGATAACGATTTTGGAAGTTCTGATGTCTTTGGATGTGAGATGTGGCTGGTGAACCCCAGATTGGTCTTGGATACGTGACCATGGGTTTGAGCACAGCATTATAGAAATATGAAGAAGGAATGGATTTGGAGGGGAGAAGACGTAAAATTGGGAAGAGATGGTATTTTCTTTGTGTGGCGAGTGCAAGTCTACGATGGACAAAAGATTTCCAGGTGAAGCGGCGATCAAAGAACTACCGAGATATTTGACTAGAATGTTAGATGGTAACCATGGGATGGATGTGAAGTTGTGTGCTAACGGAGGAGGTAAGCGGCCCCTTCACCCTGTCCGCTAAGGAGTTCAACAATCGGACACGTTTCTGGAGTGCTAAGGTTAAACCGGTGGTGTGTGTATGTATATGTCGGAATGGGGATGCGGCGTGGTGCCACTGCCTATCCACTTCATCCTGAAGATCGATTCATCCCGACCAATTGATCGGGCGTGGGTTACCTCCTGATCGTCTGAAAGAGGTCACACGGCATGCGATTAAACCTGAACAAATTGCAACTCTCAGGACACGTATTTCCTTCGTAAACCAGAGGGATAGCAGAGAAAATGTGACACGCAACTGAAAGCAAGTGAATGTAAGATGAGTGTAAGAACACACGTGCCATATTTGCATTCCTCGGAATGATGAACAGTAAATGGCTTTTGGTCACTGTGTACATTCCAGCTTAAGTAACTCAAAAATAGGACCAAACTAAGGGGAGATGACTTTTGTACGAGTTCTAAGACGCCAACAACACAAAACAGTAAATACGGGTAGGAAAATACCCCTCACGTATATATAGAAACAGATTAAAGGCGGAAAATGTACAATTTTGTAGATATCGCCCTAAATATCAGTACGAGGTGCCCGTACAACCCGCAATATATTTCATTTTGTTTCTATCGCGCACAAATTGATAGACGAGTCTCTAGGCTTTAAAATGCTGTTCGAGACCACCCAAAAGCTGTTCTCAAGCATAAAATATTTGGCCATAATCAACAAAATGATACCTTTTGCGAAGTTTGGTTCTCTGTGTCTCCACTCCGTAGCGCGAGTAATCAGAAACTAGCAGTATCTCGAAATCTATGTAAAATTAAATTATTTGATTTTCTGAACATTTTAATCATACGGGTCTTAAGTATTTTAAGTACTAAGTATACAGTTAATACTACGAATTTTTGTGTTAACTAATACCTAACTATACTACAATACGCATAGGGGTACGTACATAAAATTCCAGACATTTCCTGCAACTACTGTCTGAGGTTCTGGAACTCAAAACAACGTGTGCAATTAATCTTCTCCCCTCATATGTCACATACAGTGTTTACTGTTTTTTGACTAAATAAATAAAATGCCTGTCCCCACACTTCATTCTCTCACACCGATCTCAATGCTCTTTCTTATTGCCTGTCCATATTCACATCCTCACAGATAATCGTTTCAATAATACACGTAGCACTCTATAATTTATTATAACTCTCATTGTACTTTTAGTAGTTGACTAACGCCTTGTGATACTTAACTCATCATGATGCCCATGTCAAACATGTTTAATATGATTTGGCTGTTAACAGTATAAAAATAAAGAACAAAATTGGGCCCATATATTCGTGCAATGCCACAGTGTTAGTCCATTTGGTTTGTTTCATATTGAGAAGCGGAGCGGGAACGCAGCTGATAGGAGACTTTGTCAGAAGGGGAAATGATTGTTTATTGTTCGTTATTGCTGACAAACTTATTTTTCCGCCGATTTGGGCGGTTTCAAGTTCACAGGAGAAAATGTCTCTTAATCCCTTCTTGTGCCTCTTTGGAAACCACAACTCTAGGATAAGAGCAGATAAGAAACAAATTTTATTACAGAATAATGTTTATTCTTCTATAAATTGTTTTTAATTTAAGTTACAAATAAACGCAATGTTGGGAAGTGAAATGTATTTTCATTTTAACATTTTAAAATATAATACACAAATGATTTGCAGTTTTGAAATTTATGTCTTATCATTGTAGTATTGACCTTATAAAATAAAGCTCTAAACTTATGGATAAAACCTATAAAATACTGTGCATGTCAGTCACATCTGAATACTGAAAACGTGAATAATATAATAACCATATCAAAACTTAGTTTACAATGAATCATATATTAAGCTGCAACATAAGGTTTAACAAGGTTTCCAAGCTATCCGTGACTATTTGTACAATGTTTCCTTCATTTGGTGAACTTCATATATTTACATTACTTAGCAAAGAAAACCTCGAGAAGCCTCCAATTCACATGTCCAAGACATTATCAGGTACTTCTACTGCCCCAAAGAACAGAATTTAGTGAATTAACACTTGGTATTTGAACCAAGTTCCAGCACCAGCATGCAAGACAGAGTCTTGACAAATATGTGAAGTTTAGTGAATTAATTATTCAAAAATTTCAGTCACTTTGAGAAGTTCAGACTACTTTCCAGCAGCATGTAGCTGTTTGCCAATCAGGTGCAGCTCCAAATGGTTTTGTTCCATCAGGAGCAACATATTTGTTCACTTGGTAGTTGTTTAGGACTTTATATTCATAAACGTCAATGCCCAATTGCTGTAAACAAGGATTGTCAATGTTAAAACTTGTGTTATGTATGAAAAATAAAAAATGTTACATTAATGTGAAAAGCATTTGCAATAATATTGGTTTTGTATAATAAACGCAAAATGGAAAATTAATTTTATGGAAAATGGAAGTATCATGTTCAATATTATCCCAATCAATGAAAATTTATAAAAATTTCAATTTGTAACGACACAATGAATAAGATTATATCTATTCAAATAAAAATTATACACTTTTAATCTTTCCTAAACTGATTTTCTGTTGTGGATAAATATTTTTGATTGATCTTACTATTATGTTATTTTCTTCAAAAATAAAGAATATTACCTGCGTCAAAGGACTGGTATTTGTGGTAAATATTCCTGTAAAATTCTTCTCTTTCGCAACATTCAAAACTTCTTCTTCCATAAACTGCATGACTGCAATATTCTCTTGATAACTGAGATTTTCATGAGTTCCCATCATAAAGCTATGTAGGATATGTCCTTTTCCATGAGGCAATTGCTCTTCCCTAAATCAAATAATAAATAATAAAATTTATTGTGATGTTCTTTTAGACAAATTATTCAAAACAGCACCATTTAGAAATATGTTTAATATACTCTACACTTAATTTTTAATAAAGGAGAGAAAAATAGCAATCAAAATATTTTGATAGCTAGGGAAGCATAGATACAGTGTCCTGGGGGAAAACATAAAATTGTACACGTAAGCTTCCGCGGCTCTAGTTCATGATCACTTGGCTGTCCAGGTGACGCCGCGTCGTTGGCGGAGAAGCCGACGTCTCGCCTGCCATGTGACAGGCCTCCTTCCATCCTGCAGGAAGCCTGCGACATGACAGGCGACATTTTTGACTCTGAAGAAGTTGGCCTCTCGGCCAACGACAGTTTCACGCGGACAGTCATTCGGACAGTCAAGAAGACAACATCGAAAATTGGAAAATAAGCTCTTACGATAATTTTGTCTAATACAATCCTTGAATATTCTGAATGGCTGGGCTGCAATAAGCACTCAAATTTTTGCATAGAAAGAATTGTTTAAACCAATTTTTGAGTTGTAGGAGAATAGAAGCACTCCAGAAACATGCCATTCAGCTCAGCCATTCAGAATATCGAAGTAGTTTACAGGACAAAATATGCTTAAAATTGTTTTAAGAGCTTATTTTCGAATTTTCGACTTTTCCGCCTCGGACATCCTATATAATATCTTTAAATACAATCATGCCATTTGTAATAAATATGTTGCGGCTAATGTTAGAATATGATTAATATACGAATTACTCGATTACTGTTCACGTTATAAGAAAGGCTGAATAAAGCTTCGAAACGAAGTTTGGCGCGATGAAGAGCCACATGCGCCAACGCGAGGTGGCTACGGTAGGTAAAGTACGTTTTGGTGACATGGAGTGTGGATGTCATAAACACGAATCACACTGCTCGTGGGGAGCTTCTAAGGCTAGCGAAAGACAATATGTGTAGTTTCGAGTTCCTCTGTGTCAATCGTAAATTTCTATTTGCACAATACCTTTATCTTAAACTCACTATTCAGCTCAATTGAAGCTTTTTGCCTTCCGGATGCAGACGTTTTCTGCCATCGCATTATTAAAAAATAGTCTTGAGACTGCAATGCCTTATTTCCAATGAATTTATATGCCTCAATACTTCTCGGGAACACAAGACGTCTCACACTCAGTCCCATTTCTTTAGCCAGAGCTCTCACGCTAATACTAACAATAGTCGGATGAAGTCCGAAATGTGCCATTCATTGTACCATTCATACAGCTTTATACAAACGGTCTTGCTAATGTGTGAATGAACTATTAGGGAAATAGCCATATTTTGAACTTTATATATATATATATATATATATATATATATATATATATATATATATATATATATACACACTTATTGTTATATAAAAATTACCTCACGGGGCCTTCGAGGTATTCCAAGAAATCGAAGATAATATTCAGTTTGCTATCAATTTCCACAGGAGGTTCATCATACGCATCAAAATTGAATGCTACTCCAACAATATCACCATTTTCCGATTTCACAGCAAAACTAGAGAACAATGAAATAAAAAATACAATGTTAAAAATAATTTACTGTGTTTTTATAATTGTTGTTATAAAAATTTTATAAATTTATTTTTAATACCTTAGTTCCTTCTCAACGAGAGGTATCCACAGTTTATCTAGCAATTCCACGTAGTCAGTTCGCTGAATATCTGGCATTAGCCACTGCTCCAAATCCGCTTTTTCATAGAAGCTGCCTGATATGATACTGAAACATATTTAAAATTTACCAAATAAAATATGATGTAAAATGTATTATGATCCAAAAGAATGCGTAGATATTAAGAATATCTCTTTGACTTTAACTCTAATAAAGAGAAAAAATCGAAATGCTATACTTCACTAAAACGTGCACACTTAAAAATATGCAATACGGGAAAAATGTTTCATTCTCTATATTCAAGGCTTAATTACCTATACACATCCTTCTTATGTTCTTCACTCAAATATTCAGCGTAATATTTCTTTTTGTTTGCATCCGCAGTGGGTGTACATCTTAATTCAATTTCTCCTTCTGGGTGCATATGTTCCAAGACTTCGTAGAGAGTTTTGGACGAAATAAATTCGGTAATTCCTGAAAAAGAGAAGAAACACTGTATTCTTTGTGTAAGAGTTGACCCAAGTTGTTAGAAGCGTTTCTGTTAGAAAAAAAATACAGAAACGAAACAAGATAATTTAATTTAAATATGTTATTATCCATATATTATATAAACATTAAAAACATTAAATGGAAAATAAAACATTAAAAAATGTGTTTTATTTTCATCTAAGATGTTTTTTATTACCATGTCAGTTATATCAAGAATTTTATACATTTGTGGGTTCCGCATTGAAAAGTTGGTGTTTTTCAAAACGCCCGTCCGGCTTCATTTGTCAGTGAGTTGTAAACAACACTAACCGTACACAAATTTACCAGAAGTAAATATTCCATATCGATCTAGACGAACTCGACTCCTGCGAATTCGAATTTGATCTTTTCATTTTTTGGTGTCTGGTACTTCACATTAAATGCGTCTTATCTTTTTCAATATTTTTTCAAAAGTGTCTTTCATTTTTTCTTTAATTTTTTTGTTAATGTCTTAAATAGTTATAATCATGGTAGTGCCCATTTTAAGTACAACCTCTGATTTTTTCAGAAATTACAAACGATTAACTTGGTTTCGAAAAATTGTGTGTTTATTTGTTGTGTTTCGAGCCGTTTAGTTAAGAGAATTTTGCAATAGATAGTTGAAATATTCACAGCATTAGCAGTGCAATACACTTTACGTATGAGAAAGGCTAATCCGTCTGTAGAAGTAGTTAGAGAAAGCGAGAAAGTCCGACCCGTTTTGTAGCATCTCTGCCTAAAAGTTGCTTGAGTTTTTATTCCATAAAACATGAATTGTGTAAAGGGTTAGACTTGTTAGGCTTGTAAGTTATATGATTGCACTTGGTTGCGCAAACAACAAAGGCTTATTTGTCAATATTTATACTACTTTAAAATTATTTTAAGCCCTATAGATGGTGAAGATTTTAAATCCTGAAGTTATCCAATGTTAGCCGAGAGCTGCCACCTAAGGCGTGTGCTTATTATTTAATTCCAAGGCACTGAATTAAAAACAGGACTCACCTATAACAAATCCTTGTCTTCTCAATTGTGTTACTGTGCTGATTGAGTTCAAGGAGTTTCCACCCAGTTCATAGAAGTTGGACTCACGTTGAATTTTGGAACGAACAGCAGATCCAAGTACAGAAGCAACCGTCTCAAACAAAACAGTCGCAGCATCCATTTTCTTCTCCGGAATTCCAGAATAGTCCAAATTCGCTTTTAAAATATTTTGATCTAGAATAATCAAACCAACATTTTAAATTAATTTTCTATACGTTAAGAAGTGCGCGTTATAAGCTAAGTATGAATGACAGAAATAATTAATAAATTAAAATATTACTTAATATAAGTGATGTAATGATTTATTTTTACACCCTCACTATTACAAAAATTTGAAATAGAAAATAACTTTTCGCTTTATTACAGTACTGGATTAACAGAAAATGATGCAAAACCGTAAGAATTTTTATAGAACCCAATATTTCGTTTTATTTTGTGATTTTTGGTCTGCTAAAATTGAAATATGCATCTTGAGAGATACTTCAGATGAAACGTCTACTTCATCCACATTTACATACTCTTTTTCTCGTTTCTTCAAGCTTCAAGCAAGAGAAGTATATTAAAATTTTCTTTTTCAATCATAACGTTCGTGGAAAGAAGTAACAAAGTGATTTACTTACCACACTTCAGGGATTCTTCATAGTATTTTAGAAGATACTGACGATCAGTTTTTCCGTTCACTAGCAGTGGGATAGTCTCAAGAATCACCACCTACAAGAAAAAATATCACCAGAACTAAATAACATTATCTACAATGAACAGTTATGGGTTTTATTTATGTACTTTTGTGAACTTAATTAACTGTTTTGAAATTTACAATAAAAATTAGAAAAATTAGAATAAATCAGTGTTTGAAATATATTTATGTTATATTTAAAAATTAAAAATAATTCAACACGGGAAAGTTGTTTGAAAAAATGTTCATGGCGTTCAAAATTGAAAAAAAATTAAAAAATGTCCGTAATTAACTTTTTTTTACTTTTTACTATAGCGTTCACGCCAATCATTCAGCCCATTATGCATGCGTGAGAAAGTGAAAATGATACAAAATGACCAATGGAGCTTTTGATCCTCCAACCGTAAACATATAAAATGAAAGTTTCGATTTTGACTGAGAAATGAAAATATTTGTTTTTGTTAACTATTTTCATATCACGCATACCGATTTCGTTATCATACTCAGAGTGTGTCAGTAAGGTTTAGAAACACAGCTCATTTCATGCAACTATAAGGCTCCAAGAAAGAAGGCACACCCATTAAATATATGCGATTCACGTGGTTTTATGGTAGGTTTTTTTTTAATGTAAAGAATGTTGAACTATGTACCCGTATATAATATACCAAGTTATTGCAGTATTTATGAATACTTACAAAAAATATTTGCTGTGTTATAAGAGTATTTTATATGTAATCACATTAACACTACTATCTCTATTTTTTATTATTCGTGTACAGTTTTCCAGAAAACCGTTCTCTATGGTTTTGTTCAGCAGAATTTTCGCTGCCGTAGGCCTTTTATAATAATTAATTCCCGCATGAAAATGAACTCTCTGGGAAAGAACAAATTGTGGTTCAGTTCTTGAGATAGAAGCTGAATGAGTTTCTGGGCAGAAACTTAATGGGGTTGCTTACTTATTTAGTTATCGGCGGAAATCAAAGTCTAAGAAACGCTCATTTCCGCGGGAACACGCGACTCGTCACAGACGCGTCAGACGCGCCGTGTCGAGTCAATCACCCTCGAGTGGCGATTCGGAAGGATCAATCAAGAAGTCAATATTCATCGAGGTAGGCGTTGCATTTTAGTACGCATTTTCATCCAGATATATAATATAAGCATTGCTTTATCGTCTTTCTCACAGCTTCCACAATATTGCCATTGAATTCGAATTATTTCTCGTGGTTGTTATATTTCGTATTACCTTCTTTCAACTAATAATGCGCTTGTCTCAATATTCAGTGATGAATTTTTGTTTGTGCATACATGTACTTCAGTATGATTTAGTGATTTATGAGCCTTTACTATTAATTATTAGGAAACGTGGTCGACGACTTCAGACCACGTTTGAATACACCCATCTTGGATCAGTTTCGTTCATTCCTGCCCTGTAGTGGAGGAGATAGTAAACTCCGCCCGCGACCAAGATTACAATTTCTACTGCACTCGCAACAGTCAATACAGGCGTGTAGATAACGCTAGAAACTTGGGCGAATATTCTGTTCCTAGACATCCGACACCTGAGCATCCGTCAGGTCCACACATTTACTGTGCCGATAAAAAAGACATTTCATATTACCGACGTCTCCCCTGAATGGAAAATAGATGCAATATACGATTGCCTTCTTTCACCTAACAGCAAATTAACATTAGCTACAAATTAGACCACCAAAGGACACCAGTAAAAGTTCGACGTCTACGAAAATTAAAATAAATAAAAATACTTTAAAAAAGAAGTGTAAAATATGTTGCGCAATATCGTTGCGAATGCGTTCGTTATGAATGTTCGGCCCTAAGCCGACATCCTGATTGAGGTTTTTCTGGGTTTACTCAATCGTTAAAGGCGTGTGCCGGGATGGTCCCTAGGTTTGTTCTCCCAGACGTAAATGTACAGCTTGTCCTCCCCTCTTAAAATGTTACTACTCTAAATGTATGTAAATTCAGTGGTTAGGCGGAAGAGCAGGCCCTATGGCCTGAGCCTCGCCATTAATAAAGACATTATTATTATTATTATTATTATTATTATTATTATTATTATTATTATTATCGTAGCACATTATGACGAGTGAGACATAATGTTCTTGAGATGTTCTGTTCTTGAGTTGACATTACTCGCATTAAGCCTCAGAAACTCACACTCTTTCAACAATGAAATAACACTCGCCTGTCTGCCAGAGTTGAAATTCGAAATCAAAAATTGAAGTATCACACTCCGTAAAACAGTCAGAGAAAGCAGCAGGTCAGCTTGGTATGTTCAGCGCCAGTAATGAAGGGTTAATGAGAATTTCTGATAAGTAAAAGTATTGTTTATACCTGAGGAACCATGTATGATGTAAGATTTTTTCTTAGCTCCATTTCAATATCAGCTGCTGTAAGGTCTTTGTCATTGACAGTTACAAAAGCCAACAGGGCCTGAAACGAAAAAAATATACAATTGAATATATATTTATTATATTAAACTAATTTTAAAGTTAAATATACTATTTATTATTATTATTATTATTATTATTATTATTATTATTATTATTGTTAATAAACATTTTAAAGAGAACGGTATTAGATTTTGGGCTGTCCGGGAAACTCGCCTCGTCCTGGATACAGTTGCCTAGTAGGACAGCCAAGAATCTATTAACTCCGGCCGCAAACGTTGACGTTTCCAAATCACTAATACTCGTAGTTACATCATGAAAATATACGGATCCATACCTGATCAATTTCCCCTGGTTTGTAACACAACACAACTCCTTTATTGATTTCCTTATTCGTCAGCAAAATTCTCTCAACTTCACTAAGATCAACGCGATGGCCTCTAATTTTCACTTGAGAGTCCGTGCGTCCTTCATAAATAATAGTTCCTTTCAAAATCCGAGCATAGTCACCAGTTCGGTAAAGGAGAGAATAATCTGAAAATGAGGGCGACCATGCATTTGAATGTATATAACAAGCAAATGTGCGAAAATAATAAATTGTACGTAAAAGTACTACATGAAGTATCAGTTTCAGTTAACTTACCAGGGTCTACAGCAAAAGGATTGTCAATAAATCTATCAGCGTCTCGTCCAGCAACATAACCAAGGGCTAAATTGCTCCCTGCTACAAAGAGTTGCCCTTGTTCTCCTACAGGAACTGGACGGCCTTGATCGTCAAGAAGGTAAATATTTGTATTGTCCAATGGCAGACCTAAAATTGTAAATTATCCATTACAGCAAATAAAAATTTATATTATTTTCGGCACCATTTTTCTTTTCACTTTCAAAAGAACAGAAACCTGAAGCTTTTGGCTTACCAATGGGTACAGTAACGTGGAGTTCCAAATCTTCAGGTTCAGAAAGAACATGGTATGTCACGTCTCCCATTATTTCGGTACTGCCGTAGAAATTGCAGAGCTTGTGTTGACCTGGAGTGAAGTACTGAAAGAATTGCTTTCCTAGCTCCACTGATAACGCTTCGCCGCTGCATACCCACAACTTGAGACTGGTTGGCAGAGGTACGCCACTCTCCAGGTGCATCAGGATTGCGCGCAAAAGAGACGGAACAAGTACCAGCCGTTCTACCTGTAATTTCAGTATCAGATTTTGTTAACATTTTCATAACATGATATTTAAAAAAACTTAAGACAATTGCACGCTCAGGGCATTTATCGTTTAAGGCTAATAATGTTGGACTATAGAATCTTGAGTTTTGAGCAAATAACTACATTGTGATATTTAATATAGGCATATTATTGCACGAAATGAAATTTTCTACTACCAATTATCAGCTAAAACTAGCTATACATTTTTAATACTATTCTTTCTCCAAATTCCCTCACTAACAATTGTTTGTGCCAAGATATGTTTACATAAGGAACAAGAAGTTCATAAACTTGACATTTAATATTGTTGTACTTATTATTAAACTTATTATTATAGTTATTATTGTTATTATAATAATTATTACTATTATTGTTAATATTAGAAGTAGGAGGATACTCATCGTTATCTACTGACCTGGTGTTGTCGCAGCAGAGAGAGCAGGCGCGCGGGGTCGCGCGTGATGTCCTTGGGCACGACGAGCACGGCGCGTCCTTGCAGCAGCGGGCCCCACAGCTCGCACACCGAGTCCACGAAAGTGAGGGCGGTCTTGAAGACGCACACGCGCTCCGAGTCCGTATAGGGGAAGACGCGCCACTGCCAGCGCAGGCGGTTCAGCACGGCCCGCTGCGGCAGGCGCACTCCTGCGGACAGCGCGGCACCCAGACGATAGAGACGGGAGGCCGCACGGATCGTCCCCTAACCTCACAGCAATGCCATCTAACGAGCTTTGATTTCTGAAGTTTTGATTCGTACCTCAAGGTAGTGTGAAAGCGCGGCGGACCAAATAGTTTCCTCCTTTTAGTGTTATTACTTAACAACTACTCGAATTTTTAAAAGCAGTGCAGGACATCAATTGAAAATGAGGGATTAATTGTACTGAGAAAAATCGCTGACTTTAATACTGGAGATAAATGACATATTGGAAAAATATTAGAACGTTTGCAAATTTCAAAATTTCAGAGGTTTTAATCAAAATATGAACTGTATTATATTTATAAATGCACTTTCATTTATTCAAACAAAAATTAAAGAAACATTTGCAGACTTTTCCGAAAATTTTGAAAATGTTATAAGGGCTTCATGTAAAGTACATGTCGAAGTTAAAATACATGACCCATGTAACAGCAAAGCTAGATCTTAATTATGACTTATTAATCAAGTTTCAGCTTAGCGTCTAATCTGTCAGTTTTGTGTGTGGCACATCATCCATACTTCGGGATTCAAAACTGCGGGCTTTCACGGATTTTACGTCAGATAAGATTGTTGAGCTTATTCCAATAGTTTTATTCTCTACACTATAGCACACGAATAATATGTACTTGCCTCTACTGTTATGCTTACTGATACACTTTTGGGAACACGCTCAATCGTAGTGATTTTGACGTTGAAAATCCCAGAAAATGAAGTTGCAAGGCTCTCTGTATAGATGCAATTCGAAAAAATGTTTGAACATTATTTTACTAAGATATTTTTATTTTTCTCAAGGAATTGTTCTAGTATTTTAGAAAAGAATCATTTTTTATTTATTTAATACTTTAATAAATAGATTAATAAATTCTCAAAAAATTAACAATTATTAACGTATTTATTTACTCGTATTCACTTTTTTATTTCGGTTTATTAAATTATCTATTTATTAAATTGTGGCTTGACGTGTTTTCGTAAGTGATAAGTATTCGAAAAAAATTAATTTGAGATAGGTTTGCAAGGCGGGTTGCCTACATTCAAGTACGATCCTGTCGAGAAGACCTTTACTTACCTCCAGCTTTCATAGACGCACATGGTGATCATGACCGCGAGTTGACACAAAAATATCAAGTTCACATCATCATTGCTTTGGACTAGAATGTTTTATAGTTTCCAATCAGCTCTGCTAGAAAGTTTTCTGCGAGGTCGCGTATCAATCAACTCAATGGTCCCATTTTATTACCGTTTTAAAACGAGATAATGAACAATCAAGTAAGTTTTTACGACCAATCACCACGTTTAACCGATGTAATTGAAATGCCAGATTTTTAAGCTCCAGTAATATTCCAGTAATCCGGGTTTGCGCCTAAACAAGGGAACAGTTACATTTTCAACAGCTATAGCCCCAAATATTCATCTCTGAAAGATCGAATCAATAACAACGTATCTAAGAAGAAAGTACATTTGTCTGACCAACAATGATGACGTCAATTACTTGCCCATCGTATTATCCCATTCCCTTGTGCTAGAGATGTGTTCACTCTCAGTTCGCTAAAGTCGTATGTCAGAATTGCCTCTATCTGTATTCGTACGTGGTTAGCACGAGAAAGGGGAGAGCAGCAGGAGCACGTTATGTATTCGGTATTGAAGTGCAGCATAGTGTGAGCTTTGAACAATCTCCTGTTGATTTGATAGTTTCTGCTATTTAGACTTGTGTTAAGTGACAATAGCCGTCCATTGGTTAACAGATATATAATGTTTATTGAAAATTTAAAAACTTTTTACTATAGATTTTTCTTACAATTTCTACCACTCTGGCGATAATTAAACTCTGCGAGCGTGATCATTATTTTTGGAATAAAGAGCACGCATAGTAAGTTCATTACGGTGTAGAAGCATTTCTGAGGGCCGAATGGGACTAGAGCCTTGAAGAAAATTTCGTTCCCTACGACACACGTGAGGTGAGTTGCAAAGGTCTCCGAACATTCAGTAGTTTCGCGTGCTCCGTTTCGGCGAGGAAGCTGTGGCGACGCGAAGCGAAGCGCGTGCACTACAAACCTTTGGGCACGCCGGTGGAGCCCGATGTGTAGAGCACGAGGGCGAGGTCGTCGTCGGAAGAGGACGGCAGCATCTCCTCCTCCACCAGCGGTGCCCCGGACTCCGTCTCCGCTTCCTCCTGCAGCTGCGCGAAGCTAATGCCTCGCGGATCCTCTGCAACACAAGAGACGACGCGGCCGTTGCACGATACGAATCCAGAAGAAAACGCTGCCTTGTCTTTACAGAAGCAACTATTTAGAGCGTTTCTTCTAGGCTTTCGCGTGTCCTTTTCCTTTGGGAAAAGGGTTTGCAATTCATATATCAGTTGATCTCTGTGGCCACCACCCAGTACGTAATCTAACAAGGGAACAAAACTACACCGGGAGCCCTCGCCCTCAGCACAGAAAGACGTGAAACACAGCAATTAATCCTATTTTTTATTCACGCTAATTAAGTATATCTCCAGCGACCCGTGTAGCTATCAGACTACTTGCTATTCATTGCAGACTATTCATTCCCAAGAAAATGCGAAGGATTCGTGGATTCCCTAGGTGTTCTTTAATTTTCCGTGCCTCTCATTCCACTATCTTGTTCATCTTCATTCAAGTTGCACTTATTATTTTCATAACAAACATTTCTCTTACAATTCCACACCAGCGAAACCCTAAGGTGACCTTATTAATATTTTTGGTTTCGAAAATACGGTTGTATTGTAACTCCCCCCCCCGCAAAGCATACCGTTCTATAAAGAAAATAAGTTCATGGCTTTAAAAATATCCACATACACTAACACAGGCTCGAATGATGGTAAATATAATAATATAAACACTTTATCTCCTAAAAAAGTTGACGGATTAAGATGTTTCTTGAATAAATATTTTTATGAGTCAGACTCTCAGGTCAGAAGAAAATCAAAACCTAAAACTATTACACCACCAAAATTATTGTCTTAATGCTTAGAACTACTCGATCAACAAAATATTGCCCTTCATTTCTTTTGTAACATTTTTTATTAGTGACTACATTCCGAGTTCATTTCTTAGAAAATCTTTCTTTACAGCATTTTTTAATTTTTTTTTATTTTATTCAATTAATGAAAGAATTCTCTTGCCCAAGACCAACTACAACACGATGTAGTTGTTCTTGCTTCAACTTAACATTTTCTCATAAGTCTTGGATTACGTAACAAAGGCAGTCACTAGCTGGGCGGATTGGAGAACGCCTGAAAGAATTGCAAGGCTGTGAAGTGCATTCGTTACGACCGCGTCCTGCAAGTTGGCAGTGAGCTTTTTGTTACAGTTCTGTAATTGGAGCGAAATTCCGTTTATTCATTCTCTTCAGCCCGATCGCCACTTCGTACTAATACCACTACTCATTTCACTTTGTAATGCAATACGTGTGGAGTTGTCGCGGTGATTTGATTTCATACGAGCAAGTTTACAATTATATACAATGTTATAACGAAAGAGCGTGGGAACAAAATTGCTTGAACAATGTGAAAATGCACCGCAGATAAAATAATTACTTTTTTCTGTAAAGCATCGAAACGGTCAATGAACCTGGGAAGAAAATTACTTTAAAAATGTGCATAACAACTATAAATTTACTCTTAATTTCTAGCGTACGGCCTAACAGCCTTTGAATGATTAATACTAGGAAAATGAGAGTACAAAATCCAATATGATGGAATCAATCTTCATTTCCTCTCTCACAATGAAAATAATCAATAATCAATTTTCTTGAAAATTGTATAAACAATTTATTTCCCTGTCTTACGTTGCTTACCTGAAGAGATCAAAAACACTAGTAATGTTGAGCATTAATATTTTTTGAAGTGTAAAATATGTTTTATGAAAAATATTCTAATTCTTGGGGGCCAGTAAGAGACGTAAATGGTAACAAGAGCGCCAAGTCAGAATTATTTTGAATTAAGAGTGCCTGAACTTCTATTTCTTGGAAGTCATTCACATTAACCCACTGCATCACGCCCGAATAATGCACAATTGCTAAGATCTTATTTTTCGAGATATTTTCCCCGACACAAATGAGTAACAATGAAACAAAAACTTCTGTGGTTCCATTTACAACTGAATGAAAGCGATGTAATGGAGAAAATTATTTCTGCGATATTTTATTCTATGAAGGTTGACCTTTAAGTTAATCTATGAACCTAAATGGGATAATATAAATATTAAGGAAGGGAAGGAGAAAAACAACAACATTTAAGTCGTTTATGTTGTCTCTAATTCATTTCTCATTAAATTAGTGAATACTGGAACGCAATGTTCTGCTATTTACCTTCTAGACATAATTTGGGAAAGGATATTCTTTAGATTACCTATGTACGCGAGGATTCGTGATTTGTCTACGTTTACCTTTGTGCATTAAAGTAATTATTGATCAATGACATGAGTTAATGCCCTCTTCTCGGTGTTTTTTTCAGGCAGAGCAGCTTTATTGACCCTGGTATCAACAATCGCCAAACTAATAACCTCAACCTTTTAATCCTTCTCATCTGTTGAGTTTACATTTCTGTCGGGTAGGGTGTTGTCCATCTACGAAGTGGTATTTTCATTTCGAATACGCTGCATCGGGCTATATAGATCCGTCAAATTCGCTCTCTATTCCGTCCCAAAATTCGTCGATATTGTGGTTCACATAATTCACTTTTCATTTGTATTGCCAACACATCTTCATTACACTCCCGTCCAGTTCTGTTGCACCCCATTTTTCTCCGTTTGTCCTCCCTGTCCTGACCGCTCCAGCTGCCCCATCTCTTGGAGGGGCTACTCAATCTGCCTCGGTGTGGGATTAGCTTCCCTCTCTCCTCTCCCCACAAACACTCCACAGACACCAGCCACCAAGCTGACCCTTTGTGAATGCATCCGCTTCTTTCAGCTGTTCTCTCTTCTTATTCCTTCACCCGCGCGTTGCCCGTCGGAATTTGCTACCGCAGTTGCACGATTCGGCGTCGATTGGGGACCAGCGGAACGGGTCGGGATTACCGTCAGAAGTAAAATGTGAGCGGAAGTGAGTAGCGAGGAGAAGTACCAGGAGAATGCGTAATTGTGTCGGGTAACGATGCCCACTGAATGCAAGGTAATGATGTAGAAGCGAGGCTGGGGTGACAGGGTATAGGAAATTACGTTCACAAGTAATGAAACACGATAAAAAAAAATTTCGCCGAGAAATTTTACATTGGGAGTGATGAAAAGCTCTTTTCCAGTGCCTGCGTGAAGGATTAATTAAGTAGAATCAGAGTGTTGGTCTCCACAGGTGCTATTAGTTGATTTTGCACACACGCAAGCACAAGTATTTAATTGGATTTTTTTTTGAGAAGAATTGCGATGTGATTTCAAAGAGTCATAAGTTGAGGTGAGAGGAGTGTTGTAGTTGGAATTTTATGTGTTTGGGATTTAATTTATTATACTGAAGATGTTGTTGTGTGTGGTGAGGTATTTAGCGGCGCCGGGGGGTCGGGTTGTAACAAGGAGAAAAAGTGGGTTGTGTAGGGTGCGTGGGACTGTTTGTAGCCCAAGTTGGCTTGGGCGGGTGGTGCGAGAGCGGCGCGATCGAAGCGCGGTGTGAGTTTTGAAGCGTACGAAAGTCCTGTCATGACGGCGCTTTCCTTCGGAGGAGAGTAAAGCCGGCGGGGTGGTGTCCCATGTTCGTAGCATTAGCTTGCGGCGATGTAAAGATCCAGGGGTCAAGCCTAAATGGACGCGCGTCTGGAGGGCGTTAATTCAGAGATCGGCGCTGTTTGTCGGCCGAAGAAGATACCTGTCTGGTGTGTCGTGCTGGGGGCGTATTATGGAAAGGAGTGCGTAGGCGAAGAGTGTTTGCGAGGGGGGGGCGGGTGGGGGTGTGCGAGAGCGGTAAGAGGCGGCCTGATTGGCCCGCAGTCTCTGCCACGGTAGAAATAAGCATATTCAATGTGCGAAGAGGTGGTGCAAGTAGTTTGAGGGGGATGTGAGCGAGTGAGTGCGGAGTAGCGATAGGTTACAAGGATGGACCGGAGTAGCCCATTGAACCCGTTTATATTCTTTTAAACCGCCAAGGCTGCGAATGGGGGCGCCAAGTTTCTACACAGTTTTTAGAGCGTGCAGAGATGCCGAGGTTTAATATTACATACTGTGCGTGTGAGCGAGCGAGGTGAGAGATTCGTTAGAGTTCAAGCGCGGTTTACATTAAACAAAAACATGCGGATAATGTGGAAAAGTGTACGGCGGGAAATTGAAGGGAGTGGGGTTGGCGAACGGATTAATGTGGAGAGACGAGTGTGTGAGAGTGGGTTCGACAGATTACTGTGGGGGCCTACTAGTTTTGCGTATTGCCGGGTATTAGTCGGTGTGAGTGTGAGCTTGTGTGCCGTGGGATGTAGGCTTGTTAGCGGTCGATGATAAGAAGGGAGTTGCGCTGCCCTGCCCCAGAATTTTGCCAAATGTGATAATTGCGATTCTGAAATTTGTATCTTGCGGAAAGCACGGGGAGTGGAGTTTACGAAGTTAGTACGGGCCCCTTTGGTTTCGGGCAATTACAACGATTGTGTGGTAGATTGGTTGTAAAGAGAGATGTGAACGATATATGTGATTTTGAGAGAGAAGGGGGGCGTAGTGCTTCTAACGTGCCGAAGAATATTTATTTTTGCCCTTTTTCATGTGAAGCTGGGTGGAGTAAAATCTGCGTGCCAGCTGACAAAGATTAATTTTAGTGCGCGCATTGAGAGTAGGCGTGCGACTTCCATTTTACGTAAAGATATAATAGAAAAAAGCTTTATTCAAAATTTCTAAAGAGTGGTTCATAAAGGAGTATGTTGTGTGATGAAAAGGGTAGACATGAATCAGTGTTTATGTATTGACAGAGCGGTTCAGTAGTAAGGTGAGTCGGTAGATTTTCAAATTGTGGGCGTGTGGAATAATTGAAGTGTAGAGCCAATGTTGGAAGAAAGGGGGTTTTACATTGCTTACTTAGATGAATAGATGACATGTGGGTGCGGATTCTGCGTATTTGTTGAAATTGGGAGGTTCCTCCATAGTGCTGCGGGGATTATTTCACCTTGAATAAAAATGGAACGTATGACCGTGGTCTGTACAGATGGCGATAAGAGAGAAGCTCAGGAAACGCTGACGTGTTGCCAGGTTATTAAAAAATTGTTGTGTAGGCGTTTCTGCAATGTTTTCTTGAAACTGTTTCAGAGAATATCAGAAAAACGAGGGTCCGGCTTACATTACGAGTGAATGGCCCGTAGTAATTAGGAAGAGAAGCGATAATTGCACATTACGTTGTCTGAGTATTTGTGAATAACTGCATAAGAGTGATGTTTTGCGTGAAAAAGACGGAGGGGTAGGGTGAGTTATTTTTGCAAGAGTGTAAGATGATTTTTAAAAAATTAACCGTGATGGTGGGGGTGGGAGGGAGTGTCTACATGGTATAGCCAAACCTGAAATAGATCAATGTTAAGTGATTATCGAGACTGAGATATGTGTTCATGGTTTTCAATATTCAGGTGTCTGTGAGATAGTGGTGCGGGGGGGGGGCTGAGCTTGTGTGCTCGCCATGAAGCGCCTGATTACGTGGCGCTGGACAATCTATATGTCGAAAAAATCAACATAAATCGTTCTCTTGGGCACATCGGGCGGACAAGTGAAAGCGCTCCTGGAAAATCTAAGGAAGTAGACGATAGAGACTTTCTTTGTGGTCGGAAGTTTGCGTACATTCTTGCTCAATTTTTAAATTTTTGTTGATGGAAACCGGAAAAGAGGAGAAACATCGCTGCGAAAACAAGTGGGAGAATGGCGATGGGTACAAAGGACTTTGCTGAGGTTATTATGCGCTTGAGAGTGGTATTAGTGCCGGGTTGAGAGTTGAGAGTGTTTCCGTGACGTTGCCGCGCGAGATCAAAAGCGAAAAAGAAAAGACTAGAGGTCTGAAATTTGCACGAGTGAGAGTTGCACGAGTTGAGTGCACATAGGATTCATACCACATTGCCTGCGCAAATGCCAGACGATGGGTTACTCAAAACGGGGCTCCTTAGATGTTATGTAAGCCGCATGAGATTAAAGCAGTGCTGAGTTTGCGGTGTTGAGCGCCGTTGCCGATGATTTCAGAAGAGATGTGTTTAATCTGTCAGTATAGCTTTCACTTCGTTCTGGGGGGCGGGGGTGAGCTACGAGAGAGAGTGTTTAAGCAGTGACGTTATTGTTTAATTTGCGATGTCTTTGGCGCAATAGGTCTGTCTGTGAGTTCCGAAAGGCAACAGGGTTGTGTCAGGGTGTCAAAGAACAAGAGGAAATTTCGCTAAGAGATGTGGAGTGCTTTGTATCTTCTGAAAAGTATAGGCGCCAAGAGTGTAGAAAAGAGATGAAAGGAGTGAGAGATCGTAAGTTAGAGTGTGGTGCCACGATTGAGCGAGGTATAAGTTAAAGAGTGCGGGGAAGGTTAGGATGAAAATGTTTATCGAGGGTTTCGGGAGTAGAGATTTAGATGAGGAGTTAAGGAGAGGAGATGGAGTGAGTGCGTGAGTGAGCAAATTTGCATGAATAAACTGGCTGGGTGGTTCAAAACATGAATGCGGCATCACCCCTTGCTGCGTGTGTAGAATGATTTGGCGAGGGGACTGAGGACGTGCGAGTGTTGTGTATTGCCCAGAGTGAGAGCGACCAAATCAGGGGGGGGTAGTCGCTGGATATCTGCCAGGCGAGCCAAAAAGTCAAAAGAGTGGAAGTATTGAAGCAAGATGTGTCCGGGAGTAGGGAGTATAAGGTGCAAGTTTGTATGGATGAGATGTGTTTGGTAACAGGGGAGTTACAAAAAGCCTTTCAGAAAACATATTACAATTTTGCGGCTTCGAAATATAGCAAAAATTGTACGTTGAAAGTAAATGGAAGAACACAGAGCTGTGTATTCATTGCTTAAGTGTTTTATTAGATTCGGTATCTGTGCTAATTCTCGAAAAACGAAAGAAAAATCGATTGGAGGCGGAATAGGTAGATTTTGAAAAAGGTGGGCAGTAAATGCTTTTAAAAGTTATTATGAGTAGAAAGTAGTTTTTACGGTTAACTAGCAGAGAAAGAGGGATTCATGATTGATAAGATGAGATGAATGGGAATAAGTGAAGTGATTCTTGAGGAGCGGGTAGGGGGGGGCCGGTAAGGTGAGAGTGTGAGAAGGTGCGCGCATTTTGAGAGGAAAGTGTGTGTCAGAAGACATGTGTGCGGGCGGTGGACGGAGTGAGGTAGAGCTCATTATTTGGGGGTGTGGTGATAGGGATGAGTATCACAGAAACCTCCAAGCGAGAGTGTTATCGGGGTAAAAGTGTGAATTTAATGCGATGCGACGAGCTGAATGGTGGTAAGATCTTGTCTATTCCTGCAGTGTTTTGTGTGTGGAGCGAGAGAGTGGTTGGTGTAAGAATGCTCCGGCGTGTGACTGAGTGTTGCGACAGGGGGGAAGAGGTTACGGGTAAAATGCCTTATGTGTGGTCTTGAGGTGGCGTTTATCGAGAAAGGTGGAACATCCCAGATGAATAAAGCTGGTTAAGACAGGGGATGAATCCGTGCTGGACGGAGTGCTTGGAAAGGGCAGACAGTTGAGTATTAAAAGATGGTGGCGTGGGAGAGAGTGTGTGTGTTGCCCGGCAGCGGATGGGGCGTCGGAGGTGCCGGGGGGGCGCAACTGTCGCGCGCGGCCGGAGGTGCGGGCCGCGCGGGAGCGCGGCGCGCGCGGGTGCGGCGGCTTGCCGCACGCGCGCTGCCTGAGGAGCGCGTGCGGCGGCGCGGCGGCTGGGCGGCGACGCGCGCGCGTGCGCTGCTGCAGCGGGGTGCGGGCGCGGGCGCGGGCGGCGCGCGCCCGCACCTTCGCCCATCTGACGCGCGGGCGGCCGCGGGGTCTGGCGGAGGGCATGGTGCGGCGCGGCGCGCCCGGAGGGCCCCACGCCGAGCGACTGCTCGTCGCCGTGTGGATGGGCGCCGGTCGCTCACCTGTGACGGCCCCGCTGCTGCCGTGTGGAAGGCCGGCGCCGGGGGCGCTGTAAGGCGTGCCGGCCTCGACCCGAGCCCGCGCCGCGCAGTCGCGCACATTTTCTGCGGCGTAAGCGCGCCGCTGCCCTCCTGCCTCACCGACGGTCTGGTTGAGTTGGGTGTTCATGTTTTGTGCGCCCAAAAAGATGAATGAAAGCCTGAGTTTAATTTACTATTGCAAGGATAAGCTAATAGTTTTCTTTTATATTTTGATAGCAGGATATTTTCACAGCAGTTCGAATTAATGCTGACACCAAATACGTCA
>BOPP01000146.1:3230439-3286559 GCA_017312745.1 Gryllus bimaculatus
CCTCCCCGCGCAGCGCCGACAGTTGCGGGATCGAGCCCATGCCTGCGGGCCAACACAACATCCTTCAGCACCATCTTTTATATCAACTGTTGCCTTTTCAACACTCGTACACGGATTCATTGTTTAAAGTTTATTCATTGGGATGTTTCACTTTCTGATAAAGCATAAGACAAATAAGCATTTTACGGTACTCTTTGTCGAAACTAGTCAAGGACATTTAAAACACTCTTGTAAACAAAACACTGAGGAATAGAAGATTTAACATTACTGTCGACTCGCATTTAATTAATTTTACCGATAATTCTTGGAGTTTCTGTGATATCATTATAAAAATAATGTAGTATACTACTCGTACGGAAATGTCTTTGACACACTTCTTTCAAAATTGCGGACTTTACATCTACCTTACCTACCTCGTCTAGAAATACTTCATTATTCATTCATTCATTTATCAAAGAATCTCTTTCTCCGTTAGTTAAGTAAAAATATTTCTATCATAATACTTTTAAAAGCATTATGACCTTTTTCAAAATTACTATTGTCAATGATTTTTCTTTCCGTTTTCGAGATCTAGCACAGCTACGATCTAATAAAAATTAAAGCAATGAAATAACAGCTCTGTGTTTTCCATTTACTTTCAGTACAATTTTTGCTATATTTCGAACGCAACATTGTAATATGTTTTGAAAGCTTTTGTACTTGTTCAAAACATTCATCATACAAATTGATTATACTTATCGGAAATTGTTAAATATTACTTTTTGATTTTGCTGCCTGGCAGATATCAGGATGATTTTTGTCGCCTTAATTGGCAAATACAAAATGCACGTCTCTAGTTGCCAACATATTTCAAGCAGAAAGGGGTGATGCATTCATGTTTTGAAACCAGTTTCATTATGAAATTTGTCTACATACTATCTTCTCTTACTTCATTAAATTTACTGAAACTTGATACATTTCATTAACCTTGCAATTTAATTATATGTAATGTGGACAATTAATTACGATTTCACTTATTTTTTAATTTGGGGTTATATTCAGAAGAATACAAAGCATCATTCTTAAGCGAAATTTTCCTCTTGTTCTTCGACACGTGAAAACCTGTTCCTTTGAACTAACGAAGACTATTGGCCAAGAATCGCAAAGAAAATACGTACTGCTTACAACAATTTTTGTAGTACCAGAAACGTAAGGAAATATATGAAGATTAAACACATCTCCTTTGAAATCATGCAGGCGTAAACAAACTAGATGTTTAATCATGCGTTCACATAACACTTAAGGGCCGCTTTTGAGTAACCCATCGATCTGCATTTGAGCATGTGTATGAATGTGATCAATGAAACTTTCATGTGAAATTAAGACTTTAGTAGTTTTTTTTCCTTTTGATGGCGAGAACGTAGGGAAATTAATCTACGCATAATAACTCTACGTATAATAACTCCAGCAAAGTCTTTGTAATGTCATTCCTACTTTTTCCGCACGATGTTCTCTTTTCGGTTTCATCAACAAAAATTTTAAAATTGAGAAGATGTACGCATAATTCGAACAAAGAAAGTCTTATGTTATTTTAGATTTTCCAGAGGTTCACTTGTCCGCCGATGTGCCCAAGAGAAACGATTTATGTTGATTTTTGAATATAGATTGTAGGCCACGTATAGGGATTTGGGAGCCAACAAGTCACCGATCATATTCGAAGAATGAATTATTGAAAAAAAATGAACATATTAGTCTGATAATACTTAAATTGATCTATTTCAGGTTTGCTATAATGTAGACACTAGCCATCACGGTTAATTTTTTTAAATCATTTACACTTTGAAAAATATACTATCGTTTTTCAGCAAAACATCACTCTTAGCAGTTATTACACAATACTCACACAAGTAATGTGCAATATGTACTATTTAATACGGCCATTCATGTAATGTAAGGGACCCTGTTTTTGATATTTCCTCAACAGTTGAAGGAAAACATTGCAGAAACGCCTACAAACAATTTTTAAAATGGCAACACTGTCAGCGTTTCTGAGCTTTTTTATCGCCATCTGTACAGAAGGTGCAATGTCATTTTATTCAAGGTGACACTAATCGCCAGACTATGGAGGAACTCAATTTCAAAATAGAGAACGCTAACATTTTCAATTAAGTAACAATTAAACCTTTTTCAACATTGCTCTACATACCATTATTACACGAAATTTGAAAAAATCTACGAATACTTTATATGAAGCTTGTCCAATACATAAACATGATTATGTCTACCTTTTCATACAAAATATTTTATGAACCATTTTAGAAATTTTGAAAAGCTTTTCCTGTCTATTTTATTTTAGTAAAATGGAAGTGACCGTACATTTCCAATGTGTGATAAAATTAATTTTGTCAGTGCAAGCCAGATTTATAAGTTAAGAAAAAGGTAAAATATAAAATATTTTCCACCTTAGCAGATAGCCCTTTTTAAAATAATCATATGTTCACATTTTTAAACAATTACAACAATGTTGTAATTGAAACAAAGGGCGAAGTACTACTTGTAATCATGTGTTTGCAGATACAATTTCAGATCAATATAAATTTGCAAAATTTGCAGCAGGAAGTTTCTTATCATCGACCGCTAACAAGTAATACGGACACAAGCTGAAGTAATCGACTGATAGGCAATACGCAAACTAGTAGGAAGTAATTGTTCGACAATTTAAACTTCTGTTTAATTTAATAAGTTGCCAAGTACTTAATTTTGCGTAATTTTCACACATTATCCATGTTTTTTTAATGTACGCGCTTGACTTACGGAATTTCATAGTGTAACGCCAGTATGTACATATTAAATGCATTTGAGCTCTAAAAATGTGTCAGAACACTTGGCGCCCCCCATTGAGTGCGTTTCAACAAGATAAACGGGTTCAATGGGTACTGGTCATTTGTAATATTAGCTATCGATATGTAATTAAACTATTCACTATAATAAATTAATACAAAAATAAATTAATACAACACTTCTCTCAATTCATGACTCTTTGAAATCAATGCAATTTTTAAAAAAAATCCAATTTAATACTTGTGTTGGTGTTGCAAAATCAACAATACCTGTGGAGACCAACATTGACTTTACTTAAATTAATTTACAGGCACTGAAAAGAGCTTTCATATCCCAATGTAAAATTTCTCGGCGAATTTTTTTTATCGTGTTTATTACTTGTGAAGTACATTTCCTAATACCCTGTCACTCGCTTTACATCATTACGTCGCATTTCAGTGCATCGTTACCGCATAATTACGCATTCTACTGGTATTTCCTTGTGATATTCCGTCACATTTACTTCTGAAGGTAATCGACGTTCCGCTGGTAATCGACGCCGAATCGCTGCAACTGCGGTAGCAAATTCCGACGGGCAACGCGCGGGTGAAGGAATAAGAAGAGAGAACAGCTGCAAGAAGCGGATGCATTCACAAAGGTCCGGTTGGTGGTGTGTTGTGAAGTGTTGTGGGGAGAGGAGAGAGGGAAGCTATCCCAACGAGGCACGATGAAGTAGCTCCAAGCAGGATGGGGCAGTGAGGGTCAGGACAGGGAGGACAAAAGGGAAAAATGGGGTGCACAGAACTGGACGGGAGTTAATGAAATGTGTTGCAATACAATGAAAAGTGATATGTGACACAATATGACGAATTTGGACGGATAGAGGGCGAATTTGGACGGACTATATAGGATGCAGCGTATTGAAATGACAGGATACACTTTAAGGAAGAGACAATAGGACAGAATGTAAACTCAAAGATGAGAGGATTAAAATGTTGAGTTATTAGTTGGCGATTGTTGATATAGGGTCCAATAAAGACTGCTTGCCTGAAAAACACCGAGAGAGGGGGCATTAACTCATGTCATTGCAGTGCCTCTGACCTGGAGGTACTGGGGTTCGAGTTGGCAGGATTCTTGACACTAGCTGGTCTGGAGGAGAATTCTAGCGGCCGGCTGCTCCGATTGGTAGTTTTCCGTGGTTTCTCAGATCAATACTAGGCGAATGCCGGAGTAGTACCCTACCAAACGGACCACGGGCCGCGGACGATCTTCCTGTCCCATTTCTTGTCCTATAGTACCCTTTACACACACACACATTCACACACACACACACACACACACATACTACACTACACTAAACATGCCGGGAAACCAGTTGTGAGCTTAGACCTTATCCCGGCTGGGGCGGTGCCCCCACTGGTAGGAGATACATGGTTGGGGAAAACCCGACTAGTCGACGCCGGATCTCGCCATCCAGCAAGGCAAGATCACGGCCACCTCTAGATCAAAAACACACGCTACACTTACGGGACTAATGATCTTAGCAGTTGACGCGCTTGAAATCACTAGTGATCGATCAATAATTTAAAAAAGTATGCAATCGATGGGCTGAAGGGATAGGGTCTCTGCATGTGTCCTCACGAAAGGGAGTGCTGTGTTGCGTGGCGCCATAGCAGTAGAGTAGAGGTAATAGAGAGGAGAGAGGCGTTGCAGAGCGGATCTCGGCTGGGCTGGGTCAGGCTGGGCTGGGCCAGGCTGGGCTGGGCCAGGCTGGGCTGGGCCAGGCTGGTCTGGGCTGGGCCAGGCTGGGCGGAGAGAGGCGGCAAAGGCGAGCCTCCACGCGCATTTTGTGCGAGCAGGGGTCTGGGGCAAGCTAATGAGGCCGCGACGGGAGGAAGGGGGGAGTGGCGGGGCCCAGGAAGTGAAGGGTGCTGGGAGCGGGCGCACTATGTGGTTCTGCGTTCACGGAGGCGGCAATACAAAGGCAACACAAATTCCATTCGCACATTAACAATTCAAAGAGCTCTCACAGTGCATTTTCATTGCCCTTGTTTTGTGAATAATGTCATAGTTCATGTTAATCATCGTCCTTCCTATCCGAGCTATCCTTGTTATCCGTAGACATTGTAATGAACCAAGGTTTTAATATTAACATTTAATTAGTTTTTTAAAAATATGACGCACTTTCCAAATTGTACACAATTCCACGATACGCGTCTGTATTACAACCGCAACGAATGTAAATGTGTACTTAAGTATATCTTTATATAGTGTAACCTGTGTTCATCGTCCTTCGGGATTAGACCCCTTCCGGGCTACTAATTCAAACAGATGACGGTGTCATTTGACGTGACTCGACCTTCTGGTAGGGAACTGATTATTTTTGCAGACCCATTTTAAAGATTATTTGGAAATTCTCTTAAAAACTGTGCTTATTATGCAACCAAAACAAGTTTTGAATAATTTACGACACCTAGATACGTGACCAATAGCTCTTTCGATTTCTTTCGACAAGACAAATCGATTGACACAATTCTTATCCGATTTCCTCCAGAATATTCGGAAAGAATTCTAGAAAAAATACTTGTTTCCGATGGTTTCAATACTTCACGTATGAGTTAATCTTCAGTCGACATACTATAGAGACTTTAGAGATCTTTTAATAGCTTTGGCAGTTACCTAGAAGGGTCAGTTTGCGTAAAAATTAAATTTCAATGTGTTTTTTCGTGAAGCAAATGTGAAAATTATATAGGAACAGTTTTGTACAGGTAAGGAAGAATTTTGCGATTCATCGGTTTGCAAAAAATTAAGTATCTTTAACCGTTTAACTTATCCCTCTGAATTAAGTGTAGGGAGCATACGCTTTTGTTAGAAGCGCCTGAGACAGCACTTTAAAGAGATGTTCCATTACACATGTTTCTTGTAACAGAGTCAAAAATCCAGCGAAACACGAATGTAATTCTCATGACGAGGTTTAGTGTCCTTTAGAATATATGAATTGTGAGAACTGTAAAAATACACTAGACTTTTTTTTAGACCTTACATTCCAGAACAGTATTATTGCATAAAATTATTAGAACGTAGAAGAGCATAACATTGGGCACACATATTGCTAACATCAATTATGAGCAACCATGAATCCACCGACTAGAATTATTTTTATAATACTGTAAATAACTCCCACAAAAGGAACGTTCCCTGATGAAATATCCATCATAAAAATACTTAAATGAGTAATAAAAAATATTATTTTTAATATGAGATACCATCTAACATTTCGCTCTAATCATTGATATCTAATCAAATCATCTCGACCAACATATTTGCACAGACAAACCTAAGTTTGAAACGACTCGGATAAATAACCAAGATGCATACGGTAGTAGAACATTTTCCCATCCGCAATCAAAACCTTCGCATCGAAACATTCGGACTGACGAACCATGTGAGTCGGAAACACAGTAACCTCTTTTTCGCACGCCAGGTGGTGCGTGAAGGCAAGTGCAACAGACCCCTTCCCCCTTGTTCGGCGCGAGCTTGTTGCATACTGCAATCAGTAATGACCCCCCGTACTTAACGAAGGCTTGTTGCTCTATGCGTTTTACCACAGAACCCGGACGTGCCTCCGTCGTTCCCAGGCGATTCGCTAATTTATCCCACTGGGGTGGAATAATTGCATTGCATAAGCGATGAGAATGCGAACGAACAATGGCGTAACAGATAACACAATTTATTTTAACTACGAACATTCTTAAGAAGAAGACAGAACCTATGTAATACGGATTAGTTTTAATTATGTAATCATTACTGTAACGTAATTAATTGGAAGGAATATTTACGAAGAATTCAAGGTTGGTGTTTATATTAATTTCCATCTGGGAGTTTAAAATATTTGAGAAGTTTGATAGTCATCGAATCAGTGCAAGGTAAACCAGATTGATAATGAGGATGTTCATTATTACCTAAGAGACAACACTGTTTCGATGATATGGTCTCGCTTTGTTTTGACTACAAGATGTATAGATTTTTGTATAGCAGTATATGGCACTAGGAAAGAAACCATGGAAGGTAAGGATTTCAAAGTTCTCTACGATTCACGATTTCATATTAATTCGAAGATCGTTTGCATATAATCTCCCAAGTCGGAAACTGAAGTGAAATACCATTTCGTTACAGTACATCATTACAGTAAAGTGGTCAGTTCCGGGAATTATAACCAAGTCTTCAAAACGTATATACCGCAAACTTCACTTCCGTATGGACACCCAGCAACACTTCAGTATGGACTTCCAGCATGACCCGGTAGCACCGGCAATAAAAAAAAACCAGAGGCGGGACAATAGTTTCTCCGTTTCGCCGATCGAAAGAGTTGGACCACGGCCACATTGCGGTTTACTCCCGTGACGTGCGACCGAGAAGGCGGACCGGTTCGCTGTTCGGGTCGCGGTCGCCTCCCCGCCCCGGGCCACGCACAGAAAGTTGCCAGGCAGGGGAACGACCGCGCACCTGCCGCTATTTCGCCAGTGGCAGTCGGCACTGGAGCGCGTTGTTTTAAGAAAAGAGATGCACGCGTCCGGTATGGATTTTTTTCAGAAACTGAGTTGTCAAATTCTATTAGTGGATATTTGTGTTATTTTAATATTTTTGTAGGGCTAGGTTAATGAAACTGTTTCGAATTATTACAACAATTCTTATTCTTTAAATACTTAAGAGAAAATAATATAGTAATATTTAAGAATAAATCGCGGTTGATTAAACCAAATATTCAATAATAGCATACATGATTAGCCAAGCGCATCAAGAAACGACTTGAAAATTTCTCTTGTTTACAATGAGGCTCAATAATGTCTGCAGGAGCTAACACTTCAGAGCAGTAGAATATTGGAGCACCGCGATTTAATGATATTTCGTCAAAAGACATTTGTTTCCATTGATTGTCTTTGTATTCGAAAACCATTCTACCCGAGTTTAACAGAAAGTTAGCGGTAAGTTAGTAGTATTGAAATATGCGATTATCTTACCCTGCACTCTGAAGTTATTACGGCGTCCTTTTTGAGGATTTCTCTTCGATTTTGCATACACGGCACTGTTGTTCCAATGCGATTTATACAAAGAGTGGGCTAGTGAATGTTAGGTAAAATGAAAGAATTCGTGGTAAAATAAGCTCAGTTTTCCACTAACAAGAATGTACTATGGGTAATGAGTGATGAAAGAATAGCACACATTTATTTCTTCAAAAACACAATTGTTTATCAACAGGCTGATTAATTTACAAAAACTTCCAACTGCTTTGAACTGTCGTCTTTCACAGAATGAATATTATATCGCATCAGAACAAATAGTCAAACTTGACCTACTCGTGAATGTCTTAATTTACGTTATTTCATTTTCTTCAACTTATAAAAATAATTATTAAACTTATGCACTGGTAGTCCTTAGCTCGTAAAGAGATGTTGTGCCAAGTACATACATACATACATACATACATACATACATAGCTTATGCACGGACTCATACGTTATGTATGTACATAATTCATTGCATTATATACATACATACATACATATATAATGTAAGTATGCATTTCTGTACGGGTCCGTACAGAAATAACTTGGGAATTTTTTGCATAATGCATCAAGTGGGAAAAGAAAATGAAAAGAATAATAATGGACATTACCGCCATTAAGCATGAAAAGAACGAAGTATTTTGTCATTAAAAGATAGTTGAGTAAAAAAAACCCACGCTCTTTGAAAAATTACAGTGAAGTGCAAGAAGAGATACAACAAAACAGCTTTCGAGGAAATAATTCATTCCGGTTCTCTCCACAGATGTTGAACTACAAAAACCGGCTCAGAGGAACCGCCACGTTTCGCTTTACAGTTTCTTCCTAGTGGGCGTCTCATCTCAAGAACTTCGGCGTTGAGGCTTCGGGAGGCGTGTGGTCAGACAAGTTTTTCCTTTGCAGAGGCCAACGAACAAGTCCACAGATTCTGTTGAAGAGATCCCTTCACAGGTCACGAAAACTGTAGCTAACGATCGAAAATCCGAGAATGTGTAGATGTTCGTTCCTCCTTTGAAGAATATGAAACTATTTCTTTTCGGAAGTAGAAACAACACAAAGCAGTAAAGAAATAAACAGTAAGGAACAAAGTAACCAGTTCCAAGTTAAATTGAAATAAAATACTCTAAAACTTTGATCTATTGTATAAATTTGATCTTATTCTTTGTACTTAGAAGAATGAACTATATATGCTAGTTATTTAATTAATGCATTAAATTCATCAGCATTATTTATGAATAGAAAACTAAATATATTTTAATACAGATATATGAATGTATAGTTAAAACAATATTCCAAATCCCAACTTCATGAATTATAAGCAATAGATTACAGGAATGTTCCCACCCTATTCCCATACTTTAACAGCAAATACCACTACTTCGGCTCATGTGTGAAGCGCCCAATCCATCACCGCAAGAATTCCGCAGGAGGGCTTCCCTGTGACGTAGCGGTGTCTTTCCGCTCTCGCAGCGTCAGCCACGTGCGAAAAAGGAAGCCACCCATCCGCAGAAAGCGCAGCGGCGGCGGCGGCGGCGGCGGCGGCCAACTCACCTCAAACGGAGCCGCCGCGGGCCTCATTTTCCAAATCAGGTTTTGCACACGCAATCGCCACGCACTTCGTCGCCGTTCCCTTCGCAGTGAACTTGGCCACCCGCCGTCCGCGGAAAGCTAGGCCTTGACGTCGACATGGGCATTGCGTGTCGGCCACCAAGCAGGTGAAGTGAATAGCGGAAACCCGGGTTGGTATGAATCACTCCCCGCCGCGGACGGCGCCCGAGGCGGAGCACTTATTGAGTTAAACTTAGAGGATGTTTTCACTGGAATGTCTTTAAAATCGGACAAGTGAGGAGTATGGTTTGTTAAAACCGTATGTAACGGAAACGTGTTATATTATCATCACTTATAGCTTTGCAACCGCACTTCATTCATGCCTTATTTCGCTAAAATTTTGTAAATTAATAAAACCTTCGCTTCATTACTCATGTAAATGTGCGTAGATTGCACTCCGTGCAAGATATAATTAGAGCTACATGCATTTAGCTTTGCGCGCGGCCTTGAAAGAAGTGTAGCTCCGCCGTGAGTTTGTACATCCAAGCAATAACAGTCACCTTGGAGAGAACTCTTTTTACCATAATAGCTATAAGCCATCAAATAAAAACATGTTCATCAAAAGTTACGATGTTATTATTTCCATGAACTTTATTCTTAATCGGCTACGGAGTCTTCGCGTTCGATACGTGGAATTCAGAAATATCAAGAATAATCTCGGACAATATGACAAAGGGATGATACTCTTATCACCCGCTTGATATGTAACTAGTTTCACTTCGGTCAATACATATGTCGCTTACTAAAACAGATGAATTATTATTGAACAAAAAACGTATGTTACTAGTACGCAGCCATACTACCTGCAAACGTTATTTTGGTATTATTGTGTACAGAAAATCGATCACCCACGTGTCACGTGTGGAAACGTCGTCGCGCCACTTATGATTCATTCCAAGAGAAATTAGTCTCGCGCGCGATGTTTAGAGAGGTTTGGCTCGGTCGTTTCACGATTAATAAGACTAACGCAGCCACTATAAATATAACTAGGACAACTGGAAAAGGTGTTCTGTCAGAAGTTATAAGAAATATAATGTTTAATTTAATGAATAAATGTCACGATTCTTCGGCTTTGACGTCTCTGAGTTCGATATTTAGGGTACAGCAATAAATAATTCTTGATAGAAAGTTGGTAATAATTGCTAACAACTGTCGAAGTTCAACTTCATTTCTGTCTGTAGTAGGTTGTTTGCTGAACCCACATGTAACCAATGTAATGAACCCATGCGACACTTATCGCTAATATATTTGCAACCATCAATTTTACTGCTTGCGAACCTTACGTTGGTAATGTTAGGTAGAGAAATTAAGCACGCATGTGTCACATGCGGAGATCAAACTGTTGATGACTGTTGACGCATGAAGCAATGGAAGTTACATTTAGCCTCGTACATTACTACAGCAACCAAGGAGAACTGACAAATTAAACGGACCCGCCATTAAATGGTAGCGAGAACGATTGCATTACAACAATGTAATACAGTGAATCTTCTCCTAACATAATAATTACCTCTAATAATTGTCTTTAGTAGACATTTTCACAACCCTACTTTTTTATTTTTGTTTTGACGCATTTTGTACTTCTGTCGTTCTAGAGTAAAGTACTTTGAATATTACATTCTATTCTTTGACGTAACTTGTTAAAGAGAGTTTAGATGATCAAAGGTAGTCTAAATCAATTCATAGTGAAAGTGTTCGTGATAATTATTTCACTATATTTTTCTCTCGAAAGCAGAATAACTAGGTTTTAAGATATTTAAATATACTAAATGCTGTAATCTTAGTATAGATGGAAACACCCAAATTCCTTGCAACTATATTAGGCAGATAACTGCAGTGCGAGTTACGCGGAAATCCAGGTGGTGCAAAAAGTATCAAAGGCTGTTACATGAAATGGAAATTAGTATTGCCGATTTATAATTGCCCAGAAACCAGTGTAAATACGTTCTGTAATGGTCGACCTCTCGTTGCCATTTATAAAGCACAAGACTAACCTCCTGAGTGACGAATAAAATGTGATCGAAAACTCCGTGTCACGCGTCAGTCATGGCCTTCACATCAGACCTCGAACATATAGGAATCACTTTCTTTTCCTGTCCCCTCTGGCGGCGCAGCGAGTCAGAACTGTGCCGTTGCAACGTTATGTAAACAGAGCGGCGCGGCGTGCGGGGCAAGGATGCGGGTAACCGGTCAGGGGGTCCTTGATGTCTTTACCGCAGGGGGCAGAGATTGCGCCGGGGGCGGCGGCGGCGACGAATGGGCGGGGACGGGGACGGGGGCGTCGTCCGGACGGCGGGCGCCAGGCGCACCCGGGGCGCTGCCCGCGACGCCTTCGCGACGCCTTCTCGGCGCCGACACAGACGCCCTTGTCTAACAACGGACACCGACAAATTGCGTGGCCGCTTTACCTACACATTACCGTAACAGTTTCCGGCAAAAATTATGTAAACGCTAAATTACGATGTAACTACACGAGTTAACTGATAAAAGTTGGTTAGAGTACCATGTTTCTTTTTATCTTTGTAAAAGGTTCAAAATTAATTTACTTGTGGGTGTACGTTTTTTTAAATGTTTTACGAACATGAACTCACGAAAGAGGCCATTTATTTAGGTCAAAACATGAATTATTTTTAACAACGTGTGTCACATTTGATTATTTTTAAATAATATTTTCTGCATTTCATATTTGTGATTGGCCTCATGATGCTTTGGGAGTAACAATAACTTAAACAATGCGCAGCTTTCAACGGCAGAAGAAATATTTACAATATTACGATCTTTGTACAGAGTTTTACTTTTATTTTTTGTGGGCCTTATTTCACAAGTGAAAGACATGTTGGAAAACTATTCATAGAATTAGGTACCGCAAATATGTGATATTAAACATTCAATGTTGATTTTTAATTTATTATTATTATTATTATTATTATTATTATTATTATTATTATTATTATAGCTTTGAGCCCACGATACGACGAAATTTAGTTAGGTTACATTAAAATTGGCAGACTTCTTCAAATGTTGAAATAAACATCTTGCAATATTGGAACATTTCGGAGGCTAGCTGACTGGCTGGCAAGTAGCAGTGCATCGTTAAGACGCAGTTAAGGATTCAAACTTTCACAATTTTACGATTTTTCGCATCCATCTGATAATACGCTAAGAAAACAGCAGGCAACTAAATCGAGAGCCGCCACAAAGAGCGCTTGTTTGGAGGCAGAGTTCTTCTGGATCTGGCGTAGGCTCGTGCCAGCTCCTCGCTGAAGGAAGTCGCGCGTTTTGTCGGCGCTTCTGCAGACCGTGCCCAGCCGCGCCCACTCTCGCAGCGCCTCTGGCTGTGGTCCGTGCGCACGTCCGCCACAGCTCGCGTTCATGCGCTCGACACACTTCGCTCGCACGCACAGGCGACCGCCTCAGAACGCGGCCAAGGAGCAAAGTGAACTTGAAATATAAAAACTATTGCTAGTGTTCGTTGTTATCACTCGAATCTTTGTAGTTAATCAAATATACCTTTTAAGCACTAGCATGAATATTTACATGTAATGAAAATCTTGCCGCAAGGTCTTTAAGACAATGTTGTCGGTGTGATTTTGAAGCACTTAATACTCATTGACATTAAATTTTTAAAAATGATGTAAAAAAAATAAATGTCAAAATAAACATTTTGAATCTTTTATGAGAATTGAATATGTTTAATTGCATATTTAAGGTATTAGGTTTTTGAGCACTTGTAACCTGCACTACTCTGACGAAATTCTGTGCTTTTACGTTGTTTATTTCCGAGGAATAAAGGATGAGATATCTTTAGTTTTCCACCGCATGTTTAAGAAACCCTCTTGAATGTATTTACTATATTATGCTGCAATAATGTCTATCTCTGCTGTATTTTACACAAACAAAGATGTTTGTATTTTCTCGCCAGAATGATTCGCAAAAATAATTTTCCCAGGTTCCATCGACATAAGTATTACTTGTCTCGACTTCATTCAAGCGAAGGGGCACATTACGCTGTTGTGGCTTCAAAACACTCAGCTGTTTACAATTTCTGCAAATGATTCTACATCGCTTAAGGACGAATATTTAGTTATGAAATAAATGTCAGGGAAAACCAAAAACGCATTTCGTGACTACTACTACTTCGTTTTGTGTGCAGATAAAGCGCGATTTCGTAGAGCCTTTCGTTTGCGCACCTGCCGTCTAGCATTGGCGTCACCACGCTAAGTAGACGGCACGTAGTGGGCACACGTGCTGTGTGTTGTTCCAAGGCAGCACATGCAACAGGGCTGGGAGAAACGTGGGAACGCCCGATGCGCTTGCGATTTTTGAAGTCAAGGGAGATATTTTGTTGCCTGGGACAGAAGCTGCAATGTCAACAAAAAACAACACTCAAACCATGTGCAATAAAACAATAAAAGTTATTACAGGGATGTTTAATTGAGATTCATAGTTGCTCATCGATTTTGAAATTTTCCCCTCTTCGTGTTCATTACGGTCCGACATATTTCGACAATCTTCAGTTCACGTTCTTTTCAAGAACTTATTGTAAAAAAATGTATATCACATCTCGTAAATTAACATGTACTGTACAAAAAGGTGTTCTAAAAAGCCATTCGACTGCCTGACAAATATTGCCATTGGTAAAATCACTTGCTGTTTACTGCTATTTTTGTGATAGAGGTAAGTGCAAATAACGTTGGCTAAGGCTTGTGCAGTACATCAAAAGATGTTATCAAATTATTATCTATAGAAAGTCCCAAATCTACATTTTAGACCTTCATACGGATCTTGTCGTAATTTGGAGTTGCGTCTATCTCCAAGTTATGTCCAGCTTCTACACCGAAAGATTAGTTTCCAACTACGAGCAGATTTATGCATTTCCTCCCAGTCTAAGGTTTCATCTTCATAAAAATGCACGCAGTTTCATTCTAAGCTGCCAGCAAAAGCCCACGTCATAACAATTTATCACGTTCTGTTTCTTTCCATTGCAATTAATACAAAGAAGGACCTTGAAGTATATCTTTTAATGATCAAGTTCTTCCGAGATAAATAACATCTTGGCAAAATTTCAAATTTTTAAATTACGCTCATAGAGACATGACGAAATCTCAATTTTCATGAAGGTGGTAAATGATCTTCATGTAAAGATCCATGATAAAAATGATAAATATAGGTTGCCGAAACATCTTACGTCCAATATTCACGATAATTTTATATGCCAAGAACGCACCAACTGTGTGAAACTACAACGTAATGGAGATTTCAACACGATGTGTCAGAGAAAATTCCTAGTCTCTTTCTTTTTTCCATTATAAACAGATTTCCCATGTAAGTAGACAATGAAATATGTAAATCTTTTTCGTAATAAGCATAGTACAGTTTCTCGGACCTTGAGTCATTTTAAGCTTTTTCACAGAAACCAATAGCGATTTCTCCATTTCAATCAAGGCCGATTCCCAAGTAAATTTTTCATAGTCAATTAGCGAAAACCCAAATGGTTCCGTTTCCCTACCTCAAAGAAACAAATGTCACGAAAGGAGACAAACAAAACGAAAGTAGGTCCACGGCATGTTCTCTCTCTTACGGTTATTCAGCTAATTGGCAAAACGAAAAAATGGAAATGGCGCGGAAATGTCTTTCAGAATAAAAACATCAACAAAAGCTAATGAATAGCTGTTGTTTATATACAATACAATATGGGGATTTCAAATACAGTACAATATGTTAATAACGGAAGTACTGAAGAAAAGAAGAAATTATTTCCTAATTTCGAATGAAAATTACAAGATAACCTTTTTCTATTTCCTAGCGATAAAAAAGTGTTTCGAAGTACTTTTCAAATATGATTTATGTAACGTAAAATGGTGCGCGAGGAAGCCGTTTCCGGCAGTATAACGTAAACTTTACCCAAGTTAGAATCTGTAAATAACTTCCAATACTCATCTCTTTCGTAAAATTCAGAATATTTTAAAAAAATTGTTGAAACATTTAATTATTTTCCTGTCCATTTTTCCTTTTTACACAGAAATCCATTCTTAGTAAGTAATGTCCACAAGGCAAAACAAGAACTCTTACAATTCTTCAAGAATAATTCACGTTACGATTCTTTCATTACTTAATTTCTAAGAAAACTTTCGTTATTTGGCGTTTTGTATCGTTTCCGCCATTATTCGGCGTTTTCACCGCAGCCAATTCCACACAGCGGAGAAGAACTCAATCATAACAGTGACTTCCTAGCGCGCGTTATTGACAGGAAACTCCCGCACCCTCCCATCCTATCCCACAGCGCCCCTCCTCGCTCATCAGAGGAGGTGCTGAAGCCTGGCCATTCAGGCCAGTGGGCCATCCTCAACGACAGCGCCGTGTGAAGGGGCGGCGGCTGCGGCCGTGGTCACCGCGAGCGAGCAAACGAGCGAGCGCGTTGGTCAACGCTGTTTGCGCCACCACAGCGCACCGCGAAGTGTCCGGTGTCTCGTCTCGTCGCGCCGCGCCGCGCCGCGCCGAGCGCGTTGCAGCACCGCCACGGGCCACTGCCTCCGCCTGCCGCGGCGCAGAGCGGAGCGCGAATCTCTCCGCACGACCTGAGCCGACTCGGAGATACAACGCGGCGGCGGACACGCCAATCTTCGTTTGTAGTGAAGGCTCCGGAGGCGGTAGTGAGCAACTTTGGATTTCGCTAAATTAGAGTTATTTAACACAAAGAGTAAGTTCTTTTGTTATTTTCCTTTGTTATACCTCAATATTTTAGACTAACATTTATATTATTAACAATCACAATACTTCATTTCATTTACGACGTCCCGGTGCACATTGTGGTTCCATCATTAGGAAAAAACATTCATTATTATGGTTATTAAATTTTGAATCTATCTTTAGGCGAATGCAGATGTCAAGGAGAGTAACGTACAAACGAAAGTTGAATGCTTGTGAATATTATCACAGTTACGTCCATACTTTTCCTATTATGAATGTAGCATTTGCTCTTCGGGTGTGATATAACTGTATACAAATCGACCATTCCAATGCCTGCGCCATTGAAATGGAATATCAACAGAGAGAGAGAGATGCTAGACTGCGGGGTCTGGGTTACTCGAAATTGTCGATACCTTTTGGCACCTCGTTAATCATTAATGAGAAAATAGTTCTTCGCACAGAAAATTCAACGACTGAAAATTATGTACGTGGCATGACGTTTCTAGCACTACTCAACGAGAGAAAGGGATCAATCAAATAATTTGATAACATCGATTCTTTCATAGGTTTATTGCCATTCTGCAGTATCTGCTTTACAATCGTATGAAATCCCTCGAGCCAACATTGTAATACTCTCAAATACCGATTGACTCTCCAGTACAACGGAACAAATCTAATTTAACCGACGGATTGCCTACAACGTAATTTAAATTTGGTGCGTCAGTATTAAACTTCAACATTAACTATAACACTACTCAATTACCATATATTGAAAAATGTACAGCATTTGAATAAATAATGTAAATATTTTGTTCTTACAAAAGCAGCATAGTAAATAACTCATTACTCAAGTAGGGGAACTTATGGCATCAAGCAAGGTTAGTAAGGCAACAAGTAATGAGGTCCGCTTCTTGAGATTTCAGCATCGTAAGGAAAATGAAGGGTGTTTGATTCAGACCTCTCATTACCCAAGAATGAACGTACCCTTCGAAATACAGGTTTGGAAACGCCCTGCTTGGCGCAGGGCTCTCTCCAATCGCTGCAGGTGGCGAGTGGCACGGACTCTGGCGCTGCCACTGGCATCCGCGCGGCGCGGCGCGGGTCCACCCGCAGAGCCCTCGCCTTTCACCCCGGCCGCCGCGCCGCGCCGCTGGTGCTTCTCGCCCGATCGAGCTCTCTCCGGTGCGGCCCCGCGCCTTCCGAGGGCCCTGGCGGACGAGAGGGCCTTGGGCGCGCACAAGGCGGAAGAGAACCCCGTGCCTGCCGCCCGATTGCCCAAAATCATTGCCACTGCGCTCGTTAAGATTCTCGCGACGCGGTCACTGATAACTTTTGTGGTCCATATCGCGGCATGTCCAATTTATAATATTTACTTCCTTCATCGACGTATTTGGGCGTTCTTCAAAAAAGAGTGGATTATGGAACACATGTAAGTTCATTGGGAGATATTGATGTACATTATATGCTTTATGTTTCATTATTCCATTTGAAAAAAATGCTTGCAGATGGTAGTGATTCAAAAATTTTATTCTACAAGAAATGCGTGCTCGTACGTTCCACAGAACCTTTTAAATTCCACAGATAGTTTTACATAGTATTAATTCTTGATATTTTCTCAAAATTGCAGCACTGAGTTTTTACAAAATTTGGTTTAATGCATCTACGAATTGTGGAGCAGCTGTGCGGACAGGGTGTGCTGGCGGTCGGAGTTTATGGCTGGATGATGTGGAGGTTGCGCGGGGTCATGGTGGGAGGTTTGAGGCGTGGAAGTGTGAGAGTATAGAAGAGAGGGTGGAGTGTCGAAGGGAGGGTGGGACGTGGAAGGGTGGGTGTAGCGTGAAGGGGAGGGTAGAACGTGGCGGATTGGAGGGGTGGCGAGGAGGAGCAGGGGAGCAATGTGGTGAGAATGTAAATAAAATGGCTTCCGTTCTACAATATGTATGAAACTCATACCCGTCTTATGTCTAAAAGAGATTGACAAAACCCTGGACCCATGTGTCCTCAGCCTTTATGCTATGACGTCACGGGAGTCGGGCAAGTTTTGTCAACGAAAATTATAAGAAGTCCCCAATTTCAACGAGGTTCAACACTACATTAGAAAAAGATATTTGAAGAATGAAAGAAAAGAAAAGATTTTCTCAACAGTCATTAGTAGGAGGCGGATTTTAATGAAATGTAATTTTTTTCCTTTTCACTTTAGAACAATGGCTTTTAGAATAGACATTAATTTTATGTTATGACGAAAGAAAATTACCTATTTTAAATTACTTTTTGTGCAATTTTAGTCGTTTTTTACTAATAACTCTTTTTTACCTTTTCCCGTCATTTTTAAAGCATTTGTTGCTAATTTAATCGATTTTAACATCATATTAACGACACTTGCTTTCAAAGTCTATACGATTTCTTCGCTCAGGAATTGTAATGGCAGCCATTGTAAGTATGTGAAGTTGCGTTCCTGCAACGCATATCAGCGCCACTGCCGGTTCGAACGATTTCCTGATAACTATGTAAAGAAAGACCTTTCCTAGTAAAGAACAGTCCAAACCAAAAGTTTGCAAATTCAGTTCACTTGAACGAAAGGAAGAAGCCTCAATTACATCAGTAACATAATATCCAACAGCTTTAGTTATAATCAGCAGTGGTTTTAATCAGCAGTGGTTTTAATCAGTATTTTTACGACATTTTTCTTTTCTTTTAGGGCATTTTAAAAACATTTTAAAATTATTTTATTGATCATTTTTGGCTATGTTTTAGGTCTTTAAAATCCGGCCACTAGTCATTCGCCATTACTTTTGCCATGTATTGCAAACGGCTCCGCCTAGAGAGTGATCTTGTCAACATTTGATTGACAAACTCCACTATTTCAGCGATTATCTTTAACTACAGTTGTCGTATTAGTTTCATTTTTTTCTTGTAGATAACAAAAAAGTATATCACATTGTCAGGAGCATAGATATCAATCTCGTTGACATTTAACGGTCCCCGTACGAAAAGCTTAACATCGTTTAGTTTCAATGTTTAATGTGAACTGTGAGCATTCTATTTTGTACGTGCCAATGGCCTTTTTACAACTCACGATTATCTTATTTTGAGTTTGAGGTCCCTCATGTTTTGGTCAAACTTCGAGGAAACTCGTCTCTCTTTACATGATAGTTGGCATGTCTCCTGAGCAGCTTTACAGGAAAACTGTAATAACTTAATTATAGCGAGTAATTATGGATATGAAGTCTGATATTCACTCCTGTCACGTTGTCACTTTATAGCAACACTCCAAAATAGGCGAGTTCAATTTCAATTTCATACGATTATGCAAGTGCGACGTTCAATGGTTTTAATCTTTTCATAAAAAACAGTATTTACTGCTGACTGTAAATAATTACAAAAAAAACTATCATTCACATATACACGTTTTCCTCGTAGAAAAGCGACGGAAGTCAAAGGTTACAAGATTCTCTAAAGAGGAAAAACTTAGTAAATCAAATCACAATATACGTAATTTATACGTTAATGCATTTTCTAAGAACATTAGGTTATAGAATGATGACGCCACAAACATTCCAAAGCTTTTATCCAATACTACTGAGTTTGATTCGTTCAATGAAGTTTCTACATCTTTTCTAAAAAAGTAACTTCAATTAAAAAATTTAAAAATCAACACCTTCCTCACAAGGTTCGAGATGGCTTTACGGCACGCTTATGATTTCAGAGAATAAATCTATATTAACAAAACAAATTGTTGTATAACGCGGCTGTGTGTGTGTGGAACTGAAATGCTTGGGAAGTAAGAGCACACCCTCGGTAGGCTCTACACCAATTTAAAATCAATTTTGAAATTGGGTAGACTGCGAAGATCTTTCTAAATAATGTCGTTCTTTAGAAATATATTGAATGTAGACAAGAAAGTACACAGTATTTTTTACAGGCACGCCGTAAATGCCATAAGGAAAATTTTTAAAAAACGCAGACGGCAACAAGTCTCTCCTGGGTTGTTAGAATTAATAGTTTTATGACAAATAAGTTAACCCAGATTGTCAGTGTCGTAAGAGTGGCATTGCAGGTTCAGTTTGCAGAGTTAACATTTTATTCATTCTTCTTCCTTCAGGGAAACATGCATTAGTATGCGATTGTTTCGCTATTCATTTCCTTCCAGTAAATAAGTCGTCTTGCATCACGTGGATGCTCGGCGGGTTGTAGCCTGACTCCTAATTTTTTTTAATAATATGACCTACGCTATTTTATTTCAACCAAAAAATAAAATATTTAAACGTCTTGGGAAGAAAAATGGTTAGTGATTTTTTAACATTACTCACGGGATGATATATAAAATTTTTACCTGACTGAAACAGTTTGGCAACAGAATCTATGGTATACTTTTATGGCTACTAATTGCAAATCATTAGTACAATATGAACTAAATCAAATCAAATTTAGCTCGCTTTATACAGACACAGATCACGTGTTCGTAGTGCTTTTTAACTGATTTATTTAAAACCAAAGAAGCTAGTTATCCAACTCTAATTCGTTAACGTAAAGAGATGAATTAATCAGTTTTTTCCCATTAAGTTACTGCTAGGTGTAATACTTTGCACTTATATTTATAATACAGTACTTCTAAGCTTTCAAAAAAAATCATTTCATTATAATAAAAAATAACGTTTTTCACAAAGAATACAATCGGCTAAAGTTATGTCGATCATGAACGAAAAGTTACGTATTTTATAAGAAACGAGAGAAGATAGCTCAAATGTGAAAAACTTGCGTGAAAGAAACAATATTGAAGGAAAGATATGCAGTAGTTGGTGAGAAAATTGTCATAGAACTCATCGGCATGGAAAGATTATTGATGCGCGAGAAAGCTAGTGAATTGCATATGTTCCTGGCATATGTCCCTGGCAAGGCAAACATTGGAGCCAAAGGAAGATGAGAGAGGTGTAATGTATCGTTGCAGAGGTACACGAAAGGAATACTTCCTTCCATAAAACACACGAGTCAAACGAATCAATCAATAAAATATTCGAATCAGACTCCCTTGCATTTCTACCTGTACGCAAATCTCGTAACCATATTACGTCTGAACGAGGCGACCTTCCTCGGTCCAGTTTACTAATTAATTCTGAAAAGCCGCTTTCTAGGTTGCCTGCAACGTTCGGTGCTGACGTTTTGTTTTATTCGTATTGTTGCCTGCACCGATGTAATTCACAAGGACAACGAGAAAGTCAGATGGAGCCGAAAGTGCATGTTTGGGCGAGTCACCTTCTATATTGCTTCAGTCACATAACAGTTGAACGAATCTATTTCGGTATGCTTAAGAACTTTCTCTGAAATGAGATACTTATTGCATTTCCGCAATGTAGCATATATTGAACCAGGGAACAACATAAATGTAATGGAAGGAAATTACGAACACATGTTTTAATGAAATATTGTATACTTAAACTTTGTTTTGTTTTATGTTTTAGTTTAACAAAAATATTTATGAAATACTTTCGTGAGCTTTCTAAAAAGGGACGCTCAAGACAGACATATCGTGAACTTGCCTTAACTCAATCGAACTCTAAGGGCCTGTGTCTTTAGTATCAATCGATCGTGAAACATCAAACACCTTAATTTTCTGCATAATTCTGGCGGATCGTGCAAGTGACTGTTTAAATTATTCACGAAAAATATTGGAGGGATGTTTGAATGTGTTGGTATGCATTTAATTAAATTTGTATGTACTACATTTAATTCTGCGGAACCATTTACTACGCAGGTAGTAAAAGTATACTCCGTCAATTCCTCGTACATTTCGTTGAGCAATTCGTTCCCCGACGGGAAGTAACTATCAGCCTGATGTTCACTTATTTCCCATTCCCACAGTAATGAGCTGCTTGGTGGGGGGACCGTCTCCGATAATCTCACGATATTCCTATATATTGTTTTACCCGATTTCAACGTGCTGTTGCATTCAGCAATCCGAAACCAATTTCAGAATTGTATGTGAATTCATGTTAAAATACAGAAAAAAAATTCCTTTCGGAGATTAAGGAAATTAAAACCGAAGTATCATTACGAGTACAGGTATTCTTATAATTATATATAGTTAGTTAGTTAGTTTTATTAATGTATTGTAAAAGAGGCAGAGTATGCAATCCGGAGCTCAAGAAATCATGTGCAGATCGTTCTCTTCGCATACCATACATAATATACACCTCTTACTTCTTTTTCGCAATAAAACAAAAATTTTTTAAATACTTCAATATAATACTGCAAAACGAATCATATGTCAATATCAGATAAACCTACTCGACATAAAATGAATCAAATAACTTACATTATCTCCCTGAATTCTAATGAATCAATAATACAGCTTTTGAAAACTTTTTGTAAGACGAAGGAAGCAACCGTTTTACATTCGTTTGCCAAAATATTAACTCGCTTATTATTACACAATTTTTGCCCATGCCAAACTAGACTTCTTTATTTCTGTCTGTTCGACAAAAAAGGCTTTCAGGGATTTGAACATTAAAAATTGAAATAAATGAAGATTTGGCATCCTGAAATAAGTATTATTGACAATTACATTGAAGATATAAATAGTATTAAACGAAAAATTGTAATAAAACATTTTATGATATTTTAAGGAATTTGAGCTGAATGAGGGAGGAAAGTATTAAAATAATGTGTGATTAGAAGGGCGGTGAAATTGACTTTCGGAAATCTTGAAAGTATCCTGCTAGGAAATTGGTATGTTTGATCTAAATTAAAAGTGTGGGTTTGTTATAAATCGTCTACGGAGTTGTTGAATTTCTGGCTGTGATTGTTTACTGGAGAGGGAATACTATCAATTGTTAGTTCGTTATGTAATTGCTGGCCGTTTTGAGCTGAACAGAGGTGATCACCCGTGACACCTGGGAGGTCGCCGGTCGTCCTCTGCACCGGCCGTGACATTCACCGCCGCAGAGAACGCTTTGCGACTCGCCTTGCGTGTTCATAGTAGCACACACGCTCCGCGAACTGGGTCTGCGGACCCACTAAACGTCCCTCGTAAAAATTATTCTGAAATTATGCAATTCTAATAATCACCATAAAGGTGCAAATTGAATGATTAATTAACGTTGCATTTAGTATAAACACGTTTTTGTATGAAACAAAAACTCTTCGATTAGAAATACAAATTCAGAAGATACCATCAGCGAAAAGAAATAAAATCAAGAAATACATAGATAATTAAGTTCATGTGTTTCGTTGTAAGTAGATTAACTAAAAATATTGCAGGGAATGAAATACGAAACATAAATTGTCAATTTCATTTGGGTTTCCCTTCCATTTATTTGAGAGCAGGTAATCTTATGCGAGACGACAAAAAGTCTAATGCAAGTGCTTCGACTATGAAGCAGTCTACTTTTCTGGTGTCATTAATACGCTAATAATATATAGACTAGCTTAATTGCATTATCAAGAGAAACTTCTATAAAATTACAGATGCAAACGGTGATTAATTTCACGTGAATAAATTTAATTTGTTTTTGAATTAAGTGATTAACATTTCAGAATATCAATAGTCAAACATTGATTTACTTTTGAAATAAATATTAAAATAATAATAATAATAATAATAATAATAATAATAATAATAATAATAATCGCAAGTTTAACTATTATGGGTAGCACTATCCGCCATGAATTATGTTAATATTTTAAAACATTTTTTCACTACCAATGGGATGTACGTTACACAAGATTCTTGCACAGTTAAAGAGTACTGAGAGTGCTAAGAGGCGCTTGCATTGTGTAGTTATACATGCATTGCTAGGTACGTAACGGAAGAAACCGCATTTTATACGGGTCAAGGAAAGATTTTGATGGTGTTCTTCCATACAAAATCGTTAATCAAATATTTTCAACAGTTTTCTACTTAACTATTATCTTTCTTTACTTTTATGTCGTGTACCACATGTCATGTACAAAACAAAAAATATTGTAATATGTCGACGTCATACGCTTTAAAATTACAATATTATAAAATAGAAGTGGTTATGTGAAAGTTACAAAGAAACAAATTTCATTCAGTAAGACGTTGCATTCTGTAAAAAAAAAGAAATTATATCTAAATAATGACTAGTATAAACTACTAATTGCAAATTAAGAAGATTTATCTTAATGAACAAATAAGCAACAGACTATTTCACTGCAAAGCATATTGGTTTGGAGAAATCGCAATAAAATAATCACCAGTCAAACAAATTTAATGGTAATTGTTTCATTAGATATTTCCTTTTCATATTGCAGAATACCCATTTGAGATTACTTCTGATACAGCGAAAGAAGTAATTTTACACATGATTTTTCAATACAATTCTCCCCAATCTTTGGTCCAGAGCCCAAGTACTTCCATTCACAATATTGAGAGAAATGCGATATGACGAACGCTGAAATCATTTGCAGTTACGAACTCTTACTCTTTATATCATCTCACAAGTCATACGCAAACTTATGGCACGAGAAACAACACTGTTAACAAAATTATAGAATTCTCACGAGAGTAAACATTTGTTTAAATCACTGATAACATAATGTTCATCTCGCACATTCCAATAAGCCACCTGCAACCCCAGGTGGACAAAAGCCTAGCGCACTCACCTGTGCTGTTAGTGCTTGGTCTTCAGGTCTATCTTCGTCCTCTCGGAATGCCCTACCGCAACGGGTCTTGTTGGGAGCTGCAACGCCAGACGCGAGAAACCAGAGCACCAGTTGCAGGGCTACTCGCCGATCCTCTCTCTATCTCTCTCTCCCTCTCCTCTGTCTGCTCACACGCGGATTCGCGGCGTGCACGAGTGTGTTCGCGGCGCGAGTGGCGGGGCGCACTTTATACGCGAAGAGCGGCGCGGGCGTCGGGGGGAGGGGGATGGGCGCCTTCCGCGCCGTAGTCGTCGGCCTGGCCGCCACCGCCACCGCCACCGCCGCCGCCGCCGCCGCGTGGCGGCGGGAGGCGGGGGGAGGGGGCAAGTACGTATTTGTTTTGCAACGCGCCGCCGCGCTCGCTCACGGCGCTGGTGAATGGGGAAGGCCGGGGTGGCGGCGGGGGAGGTCCCCTTCTGACGGAGTGACAAGCGACGGCGGTGGCGGCGGCGACGACGTCGGCGCCCCGCCGGGCTGCGTTCACCGCGAGTGTTTGCGACGTGGACGCTGCCAGCAACCAACCTGTTGCTGTGGATCCGCGGTGGATCCGCGCTAGCAACCAACCTGTTGCTGAAGACCTGTTGAATCGATTCGATGTTCTGCAGTGGTGGATGCGAGTCAATTGTGTTAGTGATAATGTGTTGTAGTGGAATATATTTTGACAATAGTGGGACAAATATATTGGTTCGATGTTATGTTACTCGAGATAGATTACAGGTATATTCAACAATGTCATAATTGTCGTTAAAGTGCATTAAAGTGATCATCGAATATTGCCTGTTCCGACCCTATAACCACCCTCTACGAACGGAATATACTCTTATTTACGAAAAATATTGAAAGCAAGATAACACACGTATTTACCCCACTGTAATTCATACATTGTACAATTAGGTGTCGTCGGATATAAAAGCCGTTTCGGATAATTGAGTTTCTCCTGGAGCCGTAGGAGAAACTCAAACGGGTCTGCATTGAGGCGTGGTGTAAAATGTCGGTCGTTATTTTAACGGGAAAATGTAATATATTTCTAATTTTCACCAAATTCCAATTTATTATAGCTATCCCTCATTACAAATCACTAAAGAGGATTACTTGAAGCAGAGGTTTATTTTCATTACTTTTCTTGTAATATAACGTTTTCTCTCCATTATTTATTACGTACCTACTATCTGCCTGAACACACATTTGCTTATTTGAAACAAATCCAAACCACACCGTAGCAAAAATTGAACCAACATTCTTTTCACAATTATTTGCAAATGTCTAAATGCGTGTTGTTCATAATTTTGGTAGTGATTCCGCCACCGTTCGGTTCTCCACTTTGAGGTTTTTCAGGCAAGTGACTCGAGAATGTACAATATGGGTCACGGCCTGTTTGTTTCCGTAGTTCCCTTCATACGTATGTCCTTCTACCACAGCTGGGAATTTTATCCTCTGGGACTCCATCATAACTCACGAGAATAATAGTTGCGGCAACACAGGCTGAACGAAATTTAGAGAGAAAGAAGAAAACTTTCAAAACTCAAAAGATGTGAAATCACATACCAAATCTTCCCAAATTGGTAAATACATGAATACATGTTACTGCAATGTCAAGACATAAGTAGGCTACAAATTCTCAGTAAATCCCTTTCAAAAATATATACTAAAATTCTGCGAAATTCAATGGTCTGTCATTCAGACAATGAATCTTGGAAAATTCTAGCTTTGTTTGAAACATATTCAAAATATTGGTTCAAGCTTGATGTAACTAACATCAATAGGTTTTTCTATCGCGAAAGAGTAATCTTATTGGGTCTCAGGATTTTCAGGAGTGAAATGAAAAATGTAAATATAATTTGAATTTATGTAGAATTGGGAATGGTTTCATTTTTGAGAAATTAAAAAAATACAAAGTGCAGAATTTTTAAGGAATATTCAACATGGAATTCATAAAATATATAATACATAAGTATTATATTTAATGTTAAAATGTTATGTTGAGTATTATACAGATACGAGAAGATAATGTTTAAATTTGTTTGAATGATTCCGTAGAGAACCGAGAAACAGATATTGTTAATGTGTACTCTAATGTGTTTAAAAAATTAAGTTTATTTGGAACGGAAGTTAAGACAGAAGACATTGAGGTTTAAAGAGGAAAAAGTAATATCTTGCGTGGAATGGGAACTCAGATGCCTACGCAACTTTCATGTAGAGGATGATAAAATGATCAAATATAAAATTGGAACTAGAATTTCGAGAAATTTTGGTAGCAGTAATATTTTTCTTGTAAAATTTGGGAGTTCATAATTCATTGTTTTTAAACAAGAAGTGGGAATAATTGCTAAGATACTTTTTTGCTTCATTATACAAAATAAAATCTTATACAGCAAAAAAATAAATATTTTATTATTAACAACTAAGCATTTCACCAATCAAAATATTTAATGAAGTGGTAATGGTAAATTGTGGAATAATTCTTTGCTATTATTAGCTGTGTATGTTAATTTTTCTTCTAATGTCTCGTCGCAACGTCTATACAATTTTAGAACACAAAATATACCAAGAGTTGACTATTTCTGACATTGAGGGATCTGTCGTCCTTTCACATTGAGCATTTAGAAATTCGAGTGACGTACGCATTTGCCGGTCTCGTTGGCCACGTTCAAGTCGTTAATGACGTCAACACATGGTACTGAATTTGGCAGAGAACGCGAACCCCGAGTTAATTTTCCTGTTCTAACAATTGCCACCTTTGGACCTTATGGATCTCCTCCTAACTTGTGAAATTGTGCAGTCGATGAAAAGGCATTAGTTTGCGTCATGATACCACGAACTGTAGAAAGAAAGCATTAGTATGCGTTATGATAAAAAGAACTAACGGATGTTCAAAAATCGAATAACTCTTAAAACGAATCAAGATATATAATATATATATATATATATATATATATATATATATATATATATATATATATATATATATATATATAGCTAGAGCTAATACTACTTTTTAATCTCGTAAAATAACCGTAGCAACTGTGAGTGACCCTTGGAAAGAATGTAATTACATGAACAAATAGTGAGTAATTTCAGTCCCGAAAGACTAATTTTTAACTCATTTTATAATAATAATAATAATAATAATAATAATAATAATAATAATATTTAAACCCATCTTGTTTTAAGAGATAATGAGCAAATTTAGTTTTTTAGAATTGCTAACCATCGATAATCAGTTGCGATGGTTAGCAATACTGGGTTTATAATTTATTATCTGTCTACTTCTAAAGAGTATTTTTGTGTGGCATGATTTTTTAATAATATTCGTTTTAAATTTATAATCCAAGTTTATGCGAACTTACAAAAAATAAAAAACAGGTAGTTTTTTCACTTTTCTTACGTGAGTTATAAATTTTTGAATAGATTAAATCTGTAAATAAACAATAAATATCAATGTATTATGAATAACGAGAATAGAAATTTACTTAACGTAAGGAAACAAAACAGAAAAATCAGCTATATTATAAAGTCAATTCAATGGAGAGATTTACTAATTGCTGTCACGAATTGAGAATTCAATGATTGTCAGAGGTACATCTAAGTATCACAGATCTATAAGAATAATTAATATAAACACAAACTCTTTAAAAAAACAGTTTATGAAGAACTGAAACAAAGATAATTCGAAAAGAATATAAAAAAAGATAGTTTATAAGAATTAAGAAGCTATCAAAAACATCTACAGTAAGAGTGCTTTTTCTGCATGTTTATACAGTGATTGTAAGGAATCTTCACTTATGACCTATATTAGGGAAGTTTTACTTTTAATGAATATTAACTTGTGGTATGTGCGAGATATGCATTGTTTTTTAAATTGTACATAAGCTGCAAAACTGAAGAAAATATCTGTTACAGTATACAAAATAAGACTGAACCAAATTACTAATAGAATATGAAACTTAAAAACAAAAAACAAATGGTAATGATTGACACTATTTCTGAGAATGGCACCTAAAACATCAAGCCTATTGGCAGGCGGCCATATTGCTGCTGACGTCACTACTTGTACTCATAACTTTATATTTCGGCAAAAGTGTATTCTACATGTGAATCAGTGTGCACTGCTAATGTCGTGTGTAGAATTACATGAGAACAGTGTTTTTATCCATTTTATGGTGTAAAAAATCTATGCATTAAAATTATGCAAACAGAACATATTTATAGCACAGCAAGTTTGATAAAGAGTCCTTGTAATAAATTGTAAAAACGTTGCCAGTTCAGGTTACGTGGAGTTGGAGTGCACATCTACTTTGAAATTACTTTAGACCCCGTAAGTGGACAAAAATCCAGAGTGTGCGTTGTAGTACATGGAAAGAAATTCAGTTTGTCGAATGAAAAGGACAAGACTGTGGTACACGTAATTAATAAAATATTATTGAAGACAAATTTAGACTATAAAGGAGGAAGTATAGTCGGATCTGTCATTAATGAAGAAGAAAATTCATCAACAGCTTGAGTGTTCATGGAAACTAGTATGATTTCATCATATCAATATGTAGTTTATAAATATCCGGTCAGAAATTTGACTGGTGAGTTGCTAAACAATTATATCAAAACCATTATTGTGGGGCTTAAAAAGGTTGGTTTTAAAGTGATTGTAGTGATGTCTGACAACAATCATGTGAACCGAAAAGCCGTATCATTGTTTTCCGATCCTCCAAAACTAGAAAGAGCTTATGAATATCCATGAGGATTCTACAGAAAATTACTTTTTTTTCTTTTGACAGTGTGTACCTCTTGAAGTGCTTAAAAACAAGTGGTTAAATCAAGGTAACCAAGAAATTAACTTTCCTAATACGGAAAACGGTGTTATGCCTGTAGGATCATTTAGTTGCCACATTTAGTGGGCATCTTGAGATGCGAAATAACTTTAAATATGGGAAATACTTTAAATCTAAAATCGTTCATCTCTTTTTAGTTAAAAATTAACTGTTCATTGAATGAAATACAATAAAATGCTGTGAAAATTCCTTCCTGTAAAATATCGTTACTAAGGCAGTCAAGAAAGTAAGTAAACGTTAACTGACATTGAGCAGCCGGCGAAAGATTAGTTTGTCGCGATGACTACCCGTGTGACGTCACAGCGTCAGTCGACAGGCCTTATATTAGTGTCTAGGTGGCAATGATTTCTTATAGAGAGCATGGTAAAATGAAAATGCTTCCATTTCATTATCAAGTCAAAATAGTGGGTAAAACAGAAAACTGTACTAAATGCTCTTGGACCTAGCAGAAACAATGTGCTCGATGCTGACGTATTTTACAACAATATTAACGATGAAGTACAAAATTTCAAATTATGATGTTTCTCATAAAAATCTAAAATAAACTAACTGCTTATGACCAAGCAGCTTCAAAGCGAAAAATTAATTTAAAAACAACAAACTAACAGTTACCGATACCGATATCGCTCTTTAAAACCACAAAAATTGCTTTTCCAACATCCGACCAATATTGCATCATGAAATACTAGAATGACATTGAACATAACGTTGAATTCCCGTTATGCAAAATAGAAAGTAGAAATCATAGGCGAAATTTATAAATGATACGACACTTTAAAGCACTGTACGTTTCATTAAATGGTATCAACTTTCACGCCTTACATATGCGGGCAAAATATGTAAGGTTGACAGGTTTTAATGGTAAAAATATGGCTTTTCCTGGTAATTGAGTGCATCAGGTTAAAAATTGGGTAGCAACGTGCCGTTTAACTATGATAAAACACTGCTGCCATATCAAAACACTATTTTGAATAACGTATATTGTGAGATTTAAATAAAATCTCATGTTCCTAATTTAATTTAAGTGTTTTTTTAAACATCCATTTAATGTACACCACTTGACTTCAAGAGCAAATTATAAATTATACTTGTCAGACTGTACTACTTTCGTAGTATGGTGATACTACTCATGTAGTATAGTAAAGTATTGTAATGCTGCAACCAACTGGTAGTGCTAATAATCACCTAATTTCTCGCATTACTAATATTTCGATAAATATTATTTCTGGCAAAATTATTACAACTCAGCCATTAAAAGAGAAAAATATTTGTTTACTTACAAATTTACATGACATTTTTTAAGATTGTTGTTTTAAAAAATAGAATCCATTTAAGAAAAATCGTATTATTAATATTTTATTTTTTCAACCTTCATTGCTTACAATTTTCTAAAATTCAGAGAGATTTGCCGCAAATGTGACCCGCGCAATTAATAAGTGTACTTTGTTCTACTTGGGGAGGAGGGGGGAGAATGGAAGAAGAAATTGAGAGCCATTTTCGAGAAAATAATTGTTTTATAAAAATAAAAGAAAAATGTCCATGCAAAAATATTCATATTTTCGAAAAATGTGTACATGCCTTATTCAAAGATTTGTCTGTAGGGAGTAGATTTTATTGAGGAAAAATGGGTAGAAAGAAAGTGGGTAGAAGCCGATAATTTTTTGAAAGTTTATAATTTTCGAAAATTCTTAGTTCAATGAAAATGGAGCTGGATAAGACTTCCAGTCGATATATTTGTCTACTGTGTATCTTTTTGACACATCCATTCTTAAAAGTACATTGTCTGCGCTTTATTCGTTTCGTATTAGCGACAAGCTTCTTCCTAATCTGCAGCAAAATAGCCGGAAGACGTTTTTCATAGATGTCAGGCTTAAATCGCAATTACCAAAAGTAATGAGTCCACACAAAGCGTGCTGAGCATACCTATTCACGAGCATGAACTGCGGCTACGAATAAATACGTCTCGTATAAATACTTGATAGGATCACAGGATTAATTTCTTTCAGGTATTAAATAGCGTTTAAAAACATAGTATTCTTGAATTTCTAAGGGAAGTGCAAACTTTTACGAATAATTTCTCCTGTTTACTGTCAAATTCTTAAGAATGTTTAGTTGAAGTGCATCTCTGTATTACATTTACAAGCAAATGTGTGTTCTAATTCATACTTGACCTTACTGAAATAATTGAATCTAATCAATAGTGAAATATTGTGTATGAATAAAATAAATAATAAAATTATTGTTCGAATTCATACCAAACCTTACTGAAAATCTAAGCGAAATTTATTTTTTATGTGTGCGTTTTTGAAGTATCAATAGAGAAAAAAATGTTGAAGAAACTTACATGAATCAAAAAACTACATTGGAAGTTTCATATTTTCCGACGGCGATGCTGCGACGCATATCAGATGTCAAACTTAAGAAGGAGATTAAGAAAACGTGTTGAAGTTTCTAGTCGGTAATATATACAACTTGAATTATTATTGTATTCAAAGAAACTGAAAACCAAATTTTCTTTGTATAAAACTAGTTTATGCAAGATTCTCTCTTTGCGAATTTAGATTCTGGGATACGTAATGACTAAGTGTAAGATGTAATTAGAATTGCATCTACGTAAATCTCCAATAACCTACATCAGAGCATTTATTATTATTATTATTATTATTATTATTATTATCCCTCTATCACGAAGATTTGATGCTGACTGAATATAAAATGTACTCCAGGTTTCAATCAGCTGCCTAACGAGCAGATCTAGGGACTGTCGGTACCTCTACAATACTTTGGGAAAATGTGGGCTGTTCCAAATAAGCAATTTCTTGCACTTCCACACTTCCATGCACCCCTTCTTCTTTTGAATGACCTGGGAGTTTATCCAAGTTCTTACATAAATATTGCGGAAAAAATCCCAGAGCCCCAAAGACTATCTGTACGATCTGTGTTTTTACGCCCCACATTCGACCGATGTCGATATCCAAACTCTTGTATTGAAGACTTTTCTCTGCCTCCTTGGTTACAACGTTTTGATTGCATGTCACAGGCACATTTACAAGTAGACACGATTTTTTTCTCCAAATCCCGGACAACAATATCCTGTTGTTTTGCCACTATTGTGCGATCAGTTTGAATTTGTTGGTCGTACAATATTGTACATGGTTCAAGAGACGTCACAGGTTATGGTGAGTGTTCGTACTACTTGGAACTGAGGGCGGTATAGATCTGCCAGTGAAGGTAACTACTCATCCTGTCGGGTCTTTTCAAGTATTCAGTCTTTGCTAGAATCGAACAAGATGTGACGATATGATCAATGGTTTCTACTTGTGCCTGGCAATGTGAAATATATCTTGGGAAATTTTGAGGACAGCTTTATCGTAAAGTCGAGTTCTCAACACCTGATCTTGGGCACCTAATAGAACTGCTTTCGAATCGGGCTTCATTCTTCCCCATTTAAGCCAAATAAATGATTGATCTTTATTGACCTGAGCCTTGTCAATTCTTTTTAGATGCTCTCCATGGACTGGTTTGTCTCTCCACGATTTCTTTAACATTTTTTGTATCTCACATTTCATGTTTAGTAGAATCAGAAGTTCAGTGTCTGAGTTATTCGTGGTGTCTTGCATAGACTTGTTGGCAATGATTCTTGCTTCTCTTACAATACCTCTGTTTCTCATTCTCCGGACAGATTTAGTCTTTCTGAATTAGTGGGTCATCTTGATGACTGACAACATACTCTCCCATCCTAACTAGTACATTATGCCAGGAGCCTTCAATTTGTCTGAGGCCTCTTCATCCTTCCTTACGTGACAAAGTTTATGTACATCTCAGCTCGACGGTGAGCGATATGAAGCATTGTGAGCAGTTTTCTGTTTTTTTGAACCATGATTTGAATTACTTGCTCAGTCGTCCGCTAGCCCGAAACTGTACTCGACTTCAGGCACCGCTAAACTACCGATTGCAGATATTTTATACCTGGAGTTCAGAGCGAAATTATTGTTATTGTTATATTATATATTATTATTATTACTATTATTTGAATTCACCAACCGACTCAAGGCAGTAATTAAAAATTTGTTATTTGCATTGACATTAATTAGGCACATGTGAAAACCTTATTTCTACTTTAACTACAGAACACTGGAAGTTTTTTGGCACGTGCACGCTTAATCAACTCATACAAAATCATTCAATTTCCTGTTTGTGAACATTCATCATTCAATTTCTCGCCGCATTGTGATTCCTCGTATTCATTAACATTATTCCTAATAAGACACATTTTACACTACGGGGAAACTTCAGAGGATATATGAAATCATCTATTGTTTTCTGAAACAAACTAATTCGTGAAGTAAGCAACTCTTCCCCATTCTAAATAATCTGACAATACCTCCTAACTCACCCAGTCACTGAATGAACACTGACTACAGTTCTGTCGCTCTTAAAGTGTTAGATCTCATAATCACAAACTCTTCAGGAATTTTGACGTATGAATTACTGTTAAAGTTTGTGAAATTTGCCTGTTGCAGCCAGTGGAGCCAGACAACCGCTTAAAAGAGGATAATATATCTATATATCTATCTAATAATCTATATATATATATATATATATATTGTATATAGATATAGACTATGATTAAGATATAGATATATATAGATATATATACGGGGGAAACTTCAGAGGATATATATATATATATATATATATATATTATATATATATATATATATATTATATATATATATATCGTGTGTGTCTGTGTGTGCTGTGTGTGTGTGTGTCTTAGTGAAAAGTCAGTAAAAAAATTGTTGTGAAGGTGACCGCGAATCGAAGTGGCCGTTCCAGCATTTGAAACACGGAAGCTGATTCTGCTGGCAGACTACTACTATACGCACATCAATCTCAAACAAGATGTACACAGTCCTCTTTGCATCAAATCAATGACGGTTTCCTTGAAAGGGTACGCACTTCACTGTGGATATTCTGGTACAGTTTCCAATCCAATGACGATGAGAAGTATACAAATGACTACGAATAGGATTTGTACACTGGGAATAATACCTGTTTAATACTAGTAGATTTCTACGTAGAACTGCTTTAAATAAACTGGAATACCCTTACATACTCAGTAATTATGATTTTACGTGTGGACGAGATCTTGAGGCTGTTCAGCATCTCAGGTTATAATGCTACAACAGATTACAATCAAAGGATTTTTCGGTATCAAGTACCCGAAAACGGATTCTGACTACATAATGTGTTAGTGGAAGTAATTTACTAGTTAGGTGAAGGAGAAGACAGCAAGACTACCAGTGGGTGAACATCAAGAGAATGTAGGTGGGCTTGGAACTTTTCATATGACTGCTTAAAACGAACTATTGGAAAGAAACATTATTATAGATAAGGTCTTCATAGGTTTACAACGAGCTTGAATTGAAGATTTATAAGATTTGACTTCACTAGGAGAGTCAAGTCTAGTCAAGAGAAATGAATGATTTTCCCTATCAAATACACCGGCAACCTGACAATTTATACATCAATTGATATCTTTTGATGTTCAGATATATAAAAAAAATCGCATGATATATTGATATACCGTTGACTCAATGGACAAATAGCACAATAGAGACAATAAATTTAGGCAACTTACTGTCGTTTTCAAGTCCTCCCTTCTACCACTACCTCTGGCGTCACCCTTTTCTGTACACCAATTGCAATCAGCCAACATTCACGTCTGCGTATTATGAAGGGCATAAGCGGACTCTGAATACAACCAGCGGAGGCAGTGACCCGCTTTAATGTATTATCTCCACATATATTGGAATATTTGGTAAAGAAGAAAGCATCCTTCCAACCAATTGAAATTTCCTTCAATATGTTGAGGCCTATGCTTGCCTATATAAAATGTTGGGAAATTTGGCTAATGTAGCGACATATCAACAGTTACTCTTGTCTTTCGTTATCGAGCATACCAGGGAGATTCAGTGGAAAAGTAGAAAATCAAATTTTACCTTTTTCAACAATGAAGGGATCTAAAAATATGTAATTTTAAGTGAGAAACATGTCTCTCACGTCGTTAATATTTACATTAGCAGCTATTTGCTCTCATTATTATACTTATGAGTACATGTGCTTTAAATTACGGCATATAAAGCTTTTCTAAAACTAAACCGTTTTCTCTCAAAACTAGCTCAAAAGTTTGTAATTTGTGAAACGCGTCAAAGCCATTTTCTCAAAAACTACTCCAATTCTTTTCTTCAAACTTTTCGAACGTATAATGCTAATTGCACTCTTTAATATGACGTAAAGAGCATTACCGGAATTTTTTTTTGTTAAAAAAATACACAAAAGTTGTTTTTATAGCTATCTCTCCCGCCTGTAATATGCACACTTCCAGAAATTTGTACACTCTATTGTATTTGTGAGTGCTTCCAATGACTTCTAATGATTTTCGAAAACAAAGCTTTTCTTTGAAAAAGTGCTGCAAATTTCGAATACACTGTAGCGCGTAAACGCCATTTTCTTTAAAATGGCTCCAAATTTTTCAAAGAAAATTGCCATTTACTGTTCTTTACCGTTACCGATTTTACTGTTCTTTAATATTTATAATATATTTTAGTTCTATTATTAGTCAAACCGAAAAATTAAGAAAATTTCGAAAACATGTATTTTGGGCGTCGATAGATGGCAGCAGGCAAGAGTATGTGGTAATTTCGAATAGCCAGCCGAGACCTAAGGAATAGAAATCTAATACGGGAAAGTCTGTGCCATTCTGTAGCACCACTAGTTACATATTGACACAGCCTCAAACGAAGCGCGGGAAAATAAGACTTTCAAGTTAGATCGATCAATATGAAGTACCCTCAAAAAATACTTTAAATGAAACTAAAATGTCTGGTCTTCAAGACGGCAAGAAATTATTTGGTTCTTAACGGCCATGGAAAATAAAAGAAGTTAATAATGGATAACCATGGAAAATAAAAGAAGAACAGGCTCTTGTGGAAAACATTCGCGGGCAGTGTTTTCTTTAAGTTATTGAAGAAGTTATGCGATAAATGTATCTTTTTTCTTTTATTCAAGACGCAGTAAATTTATTTAGGGATCAGAAATTATTAAATGGTATATAGAATATCTTCTGAGGAGTAATTCATCCCAAACAGAAGTACTGGCTCTCGACCTTCGAGTCACACCACACCAGCTCGACTAAATAAAACAGCTTTATCTTATCACCGCCAACATCTCGACGTTCAACAACAATGAGCTTCTTAAATATCGATGCGGCTTTGTTGCGGCAATTTCAATGAAGCTTTGCGGATTGCTTATCATAATTAACATTAAATTAATTTTTATAATTAACATATTAATTTTTTATATCATTCATGCAATTTTTTTCGTGACCCGTAGTTGTCATGTAACCTGTATATGTATCATTAATTTCATGAAGAAATTATGCAAAAACTACTAGTTTTTCAAAAAATGGTACACAACTTTTTCTAAAGAGTTAATTTTGTACCTATTTGTATTCTAGACTGTGTGTTTAACTTACACATTCAAAAGAATGGTCCAGGATTTATTTATTTATAGTTTTATTTCTATTGTCGCATTTATTGGTATAAGTTTATTATCCAACGTTTCGAAACCTTTTCCGTGTCTTTCTCAAGGTTTATTTATGTAAATCATAAACAGTAAAATGTATTAATTCACACCAAATTGGTTCACATTTCGATGTATCTTTTCGACATGGCGTACAAAAGGCCTTTCCTGAAGGCTACTCAGTCCGGAATCTATAAAGGCAGCTATTATTGTGGTAGCTGTGTTCCGCAGTTCCATATCATACTGCTTTGTAATGCTACTTTTATATCCAGCTTATTGAGACCTCTTCTTGTGATTGTGTAGTCTTTCATATTGACTTCATCAGTTACCTTCATCCAGTCATCGGCTTACTTCATTTTCCGAGCCTGCTTCATTTCCAAAATCTTCGAGACAAATTATGTCAGTAGAAGCTGTGATTTTGTTTCCAATATTACCACTGCATATTTTGTTTCTTATTCCTTCAGAATTGAATTAGTCTACGATGTTCAGTACAATCTAGTAAGCCAATCCGATGTGAACCAAGAAACCCTATTATTTCAGAGTTATCTAGCTTTTACATAATGAGAATATCAAATAGTTTAGCAAGTTTTGTAATGAAGGCTTTCTTGATATCTATTTTTTTTCCTTCTGAGAGAGATGTTTCTTGAATTATCCAAACTTACCTTATCTTGTTGAGATTTGTTCCACAAAAATTCAGTTGAAACTCATGAGATAATTGTCTTGAGCCTCTCAATAGTCTAAATTTACGTTAATTAATTAAACATTCTATTAATAAAACAAAATTAAATACCTAAATGCACATCATCTGTGAAATGAGTAACATCACGGATTACGACATCACCCTTTAAATATTATATCATTTCATTATATCACGAATTCAATCATGAATCAAAAATGTAGTTCAGTTTCATGTCTGTCGAGTACAGAGCAAGTTGATTGCCCTTGAGGTGATATTCCACTACAGTCGTATGAGAGTAGCTTTCATTGGTGGCGAAGTGAAGAATGCGGCTGTGATTGTAGAAGTGAAAAAGGCCAACTTGCTTTGCCGTAGTTCCAGGAGTAAAACCGTACTTGAGAGATCGGATTATAGTCTGCAGGCCGAATCGAATCCAAAATATTGTACAAAAAATAGCCTGTAGTTTCATTATACTAATCTTGAATTAGTGCGAAATTACTATAATGCCAGAAGTTTTTCATGATTCATAGTCGTTCATCTGCATTTTGGTTCTCATTGCTTACCCATTAGTTGGGAGGTTGCTTGTAGCACATTTCAAGGTTTTCGCCGTTTTTCTCAGGTACTTTCATATTTATTAGCGTAAGCATTGACCTATGTTATTCTTACTCATTTATTTTACCAATAGCTTCACTACATAAATAACTTACATGTTGCGGAAAGATACCGGAGACACATCGTTTTGACTCTTATGATCTGCAGCGAATGTACGACTGGACTGTGATCAGTTTGCAGTCCTTTAGACCTATGGTTTAAGTTGGCAAAAATAGTATCAAGTTGCATATATTTTAATAATTCCAGAATTTCGAATTACTTTTTTCAACAACCTGTTTGTTTAATTACTTGGCAACATATATCACTTAGGGAAACAATATATTTGTTTTAGTCGAATAAAATTGTTGGATATGCACTTGTAACTTCTATTGTGAACCAGTCAGAAAAACAGATAAGTAATTTACATCTACATAACTAAATTCGACATTTTGCTCACTAAATGCCCTAATGAAAACAAGGTGTGTTCCGCCACAGTAGCTAGAACAAGTGTTGGGTGGGGGTTGGCCTTGGTTTTTTTGGCGCTGTGGCTGCGCCTGTGGGCGAGAGCTGTTCAAGGTCTGTAAGGTGCTCGCACTGCAATGCCCGGCCCAAATGCATATCCTGCAAAGACGGCCTCATTCAAGGTTCTGGGATCCGTATTCAAATGTGGGAGAACAAAACACCATTCTGACATAATGTTTTAACGAAATGCACACGATGATCTAACTTAAAATTAGACTTTTAGCTCGCGATAGAACATACCAATGAATTTTAATGCACGGGGAGGGGGGCACCATACTATTGTTCTAAACCGTCTATGCAGGTTAACAACTGACATTGTATTAAAGAATATTGTAATATACATTTTTCTACTTTTACTAACCCTCAACAAACAAATAAAATTAGTACCTAATTTATGTTACTCTTCCCTTTTCCATTTACTAACTCATTCGAAGGGAGATACATCTATTCTTTGAAATTCTATATTATTTCTTGTACATCGTTTGAACTTCATAACTTTCTTTTTCACACTTCCTGCGATTTACAGTGTACGGAATTGCAAGTGCATACCAATTTCCGCAGGTGTGAAGATTTAAGTGCTGCAACAAAACCTTTTCTCGAAATTCAATTATTTTTATAATGTAGATTAGATAGAAAACTGACTTGACCAATACTGAATGCATGGCATTATTCATGGATGAACGAATAGAACAGAACCACTGAAGAGAGGGACGTGTATAGAAAGTAATATTTTATGTCTTACAACGTACTAAATTGTCTATTTCTATTGAAAATACGAAATGTTAAGAAATAAGGTTTCCTCTTAAAAATGCTACATTTATTCGTGAGCATAAAATAACCAACAAAAATAAAAAAAGCAATTCTGCAGAGGAGTATTAAAGATGTTTTTCTCAATAATTCATAACTCAACATAATGTAAACGAGATGTGCTCCGACACACACTTGCATTATTTGTAAAGGCAACGTCATATTGCCGTTAAAAATTACCTTGACGGCATATAGTCACACTAAGTATTAATAGAAGTGCTGTGAGATTACTTACTAGTTGAAAGTGGTGTCACCGATGCTGTAAACTGCTTTAAAAGCATTTTCATGTGTTAAAAATGTCTATATTTGATGCATAGCTTCATTAAAATATGTTCTTACAGTATCTGGCATTGGATTTCCCAATGAATCGTAGAAGCTGTTAATGTTATACTCCCATTGAAAAATCACCAGAACCAAATGACCTTGTATGGGATATGAAAGGGTATAAACTGGTAATTTTGCAAGTTTTGCGTTTTTGCTAATATGCACAAAAAATCACATAAAAGATCACCTGTAAATTATTCTTCTGCGTTATTCTGTAATCTTAATCTTAGATCATGCTCAATTAATTCCGAACATTCTGTCGCAAAATCTTCAACTACATTTGATTCTTCCCTATATTTTCTTAACACTTCCACATTTTTGTCTCCTTATTTTTGAAGAGTTTCAAACTCCACTATCAGTCTGATATGTGTTTATTTCTCTTTTTTGGAATTGCTCTATTAATCGTTTTGTAGATGAATCTATATTAACATTAAAATGTGACCGTTTTGTATGTTTATATAAAAAAGGTGTTTTTTTTAAATTTATTAAGAATAAGTTGCGGGTGATATTCATTTGAAAATCGACATTTGCACACTTAAGAACGTACATGTGCAAGCTCGATACGGATGCTCTTCCATTCTTTAACATTACTCTCAGTTCTGGTGTTCTTTACATTCACTTTGCATTCTTCAAATTTAGTAAGTTTCAAGATAATCATGTTCGTAGGTATTTGCAAACACGTTCTGGGAACAATAATAAGCTTTGTAAGCAAAGCACGAAGTTGAAAACTCGACAAAAGATTCATGTCAGAATGTGTACTTTTTACATTTCGGTATATTATTTTTGAAAAGCTTACAATAACGTCATTTCTGAAGTGTCAACAATTACACCTTGACAGGTCTATTATTAAGGGAAGTTAATATCGAGAAATAGGAAAAAAATTAAACTACTAATTATAACATTCTTGATTAACTAAATATGATATATTTTACTCTTAGCAATGTCAATAACACAACTAACAGATTAAATATCGAGAAAGAAACATTTTTCTAATGTCACATCACATCACATAGAGAGCTTGTTAATTGCTATTTTTAGCCTTATTTTCTGTTCACTTCTCACGGGTTCCATTTTTTGTGCATATCTAATTATCAATTCTTTGTTCTAATATATAAAATTTCAAATAAATAATCTAGACGGACTCCTATTAACTCCGTTTTTCCTCCGTTTTTCCTCCGTAGTGTTTAGAGTGAATCAACTGAAGTAAGCTGTTCCGTACGGAATCCTCAAAATTCTACTTTAGACTGTACTAATAAATAAGGACGTTAATTATTGCAAAAAATTAATATTTCATAAGTTTAAAATAGTAAAAATAGCAATAAACAAATCCTGAAAAGTGAATATGAGAAACATTAATTGTCAGTAGATTCTTCTATTAAACATTTTAGGAAATGAGAATCCGAAGCGTTTTCGAAACAGCTTGAGGTAGGTCTACTATGATATAGTAAAACCTACATCAATATGCTACATCCCTGAAAAAAATATTTTGAAATTATTTCCAATTATTGATTTATCACGATTATTAAAAAATACTTTTTTGAGAAGGTTAATCAATACATACATTTAATATTACATGAATTTTGCTTCATTAAATAGAAAACCAATTTCAATATTAAAAAAGTTCAATTAAACTAAATGGAGAAATTCTCGTCGTAATTTTGCACCCGTAGTGTATCTAGTCCCTACTAGAGTGGTGTATTCAATATCGTGATCTTATTGTCATTGAACAGAAACTTCACACGGAATTGAGAAAGTCAATTAATTTGACCCCTTGTCACGGAAGTCGACGAGAGTACGTACTTCAAGTATTGTCATTAATCTTGTAGAGTTGCAAGAAAGAGAGAGTCATGAGCAGGACAGTTTACACCCGAGGTCGGGACGTAGGTCGTCTGCGGCGAAAGAAACAACGCTTATCCGCCTCTTCAACGAGACCCAACCTTGCGGTAATGTTTGATTTACAAGCGGTGCTTGCAATTGTGCTGCTCCTCTGTCCTGCTTTCAGATTTGTAGATTCTTAATTGGAGCAGTCATACATTAAGTTGTTCTTATAGGACTAAACTGGCTAAATGATTTCTTTTAATTTGTATGAAGTGTCCAAACTCCCATAAGGGTAACGGAAATATCATTCTGTGGTCTAGCAACAGGTGATAGTGCTGCATTATCTTCAAGAATTTGAATGGTATCGGAGATCTGTGGTTATAACTTCATTTTAAATAGTAGCCGATTATGGTCTGACACGGTATGTTCTACATTTCGTTCATTTCTTCTTTGCAGCTATTGCGACGACAGACTTCGCCTAGATACAGTATAAGGGGATTTCAAGTCTATCAAGTCCCGGTACGGTAATATAAGATTCTATCTCTCAAATTATGATACAGAACAATTACATGTTACGCTGTTCGCCAAGAGTGAAGGGCGAGGTGCTTCTCGCATCTGAAGGTCTTTTGCTTCAGACATTTCACGTACATCTAGAGTTGTGTATGTAACCTTGGTTTATTTGCGATGTTTCTTTTTGAGTTCCTACCAACAATTCGTTTTGTTCAGTACCTGATAGGCATGGCAACTTTTCGCAATGAGTGTAATTTGCTCTCCAAGAAGCAAAACATTTTACGTTTCCCTTACAAAATAATAATTCGGTTCACAGAAATATTTCAATGTTCTCTACAATTATTTGCTATATATTATATTCTATTGTTTGTTGCACGCATTCACAAGCAGAAAATTTATGAAATGATTTGGTAGAAAGATAAATATGTTCTTCGAAATAATTCACAAGTATAGAACTGTAGCTTTGAATCAACTATAACACATTGTAATTGAGATTCAGTTCAATATTTCAAGCTCAGTGAACTTTGACCAACGCATAATTCTCTTCCTTATTTAACATTATTAATTGCATTAATATGGTCGTTACTAATCTGCATTAATAACACTACCCGTATCTGTGACATTTATGAAGTGGTGAATACGATGTGGTGATAATAAAAAGTAGCCAACAGATTTTTCTCTCTCAAGGCTCTGACAAAGGACGATATGTCACGCTTCGTTGTCTGTGTACGTTGCCTACAGTGTCTTACACTTCTGAATTCGAGAAGGTCCATTGCTTTGGGTAGGCAATATCTCATACTCCGAATGTTCAGGAAAACTGCATCAATTATTTCTCGAGATTTACCTCTATATCCAAAAGTTAATCCACATTTTACATTCCAATATTTAGTATTTGATGTTTAAGGAACACAACGTGTTATGGAGGTCGAATGTAAGAAAAGAATATACGAAAAATCTCCCAAACGTTGAATATTTATGAGATGTAATAAGATCTTCATTGTAATTACCTCATATGCGCATGTAAATTAAATAGTCACTAATAATTTCCTCACCTAAGGACAACAGCTATCTCTATTATAAATCCACGTAAAAACAGTATACATGATGAGTAAGGATTTTTCGCTGTTTTGACTTTTCATCTGTAGTATCTTAACATCTGCAACCCTTCGGTGTACTATTTATTGTTTCTGGAAGGATGTAAAGTTAATTCTGTCCCGAAAAGAAACCGAATCAAAAGATATGAGAGAGAAACACATATCCAGCAAACTTGCTAGAAATAAACCAAAAGTCTGAATTTAAAAAAATCTCGATCATAAGGAAAGACTGTGACCGTCTGTGACCCACCATAAGTTGTGATATTTTTCATCGTCTTTATGAATACGTTTCACGTAAAAACATGTTCCATCGTACATTATGCTACGAGAGAGAATTCTTCATACTAAACGCATCTATTGATATAACATCAAACTCATTTGCCATCTTGCCCCTCAACCCGAAAATTTAAATTAGCTTCCACTTCATATCCGTATCCAAGAATTAAAGTCGGTATTCCAAAGACTTACTTCGACCTCCGTAAAATAAGAGAAAAGAAAGAAGTTAATTACAACGATAAATAAATATAATATAATAAATAGAAATAAATTCGAGTAGCTAGAGAACCTTTCCTGACTCCTCGTAATTAAGTTAAAATTATGTAAAAAACGCCGTAACTTATCAACTTTGTACTAAAACATTATGCATGATTCAAAGCCTTGAAATGCCTAAAGGCCGAATAAGGATCAATAAAAAATTAAAAAGAGTAAATATTTCTACTCTTTGGAAAAAAACACCACTTGAAGTAATTCACACATAAATGCAAAAATAAAATCATTCATACATGCGCGCATTCCTTTCTTTATGGCCATTTACTTTTGAAACTATATATAATATTTTACTGCTACAAGAACATTCTTGCCCTTGTCTTACTAATGCGTCGAATTAATTGAAATGTTCACTTTCTTTGTGCGGCGGCGGCGTCGTCGTCAGCTTCACCCGAACTCCGCCCGTGCTCCGCCGACCTCCAGAAATTACCATCTTTAAAATACAATTCGCTGCCATAACCATTTTCTTGTTTATACATACACTGTTCCATATTCCAATCATACACCGTTCTTTTATGCAACATTTAATAAAATAAACCACATTTTTCAACTGCAAATCAAATATGGCCTCCCGCCGCCATCGGCGATGCGGCTACACAAAGTTTATTGTCATTCAGTCGTCTTGTTGCTACCCCTTCCCATCCAGTTAAAAATATCAAGTCTGCTTCGTTCGTCAATTACTTTAAAATTTGCCCATCCATATTTTCTTTCGTTTTCTCATTTTCTTTTAATATACGTGCTCATATTCCTCTCCGTAATTAATTTAGACGTTCTTCTTCATTTTTTTTTTCGCAATACCGTTCAGCTTATTTTACCGCTGTTACATCACAAACATCCGCCTTGTTGTGTTCGATTGGTTCTAAACAAATATTGTTTCTTTTGATTTTCTTCCAAAATGTACAGTTTAAATTAATGTTAATCACTTAAAAAACTTCTTTATTTATCCCAGTCTGTTTGTTGTTCACTATGTTCACAGTTCCTATGCTCCGGCTCAATATATACAAATATCACTATTTTTACTCCTTCACATGTTTAAACATGTCGTTTCCAGAACTATTAAAACAAATTTAATGTTTTGACGAATCCGTGTGGATCGTCACATAAACGAAAATTTGACGATTAAAATATTGTATCTATCCATTTCTACAAATTTGTTTATTACATTATTTGACAAGTAACATCTTGAATTTTTGCAATCATGAAAACATTTGAAAATATTTTTCAAAAGTGTGAAGAATATAAACCACAATTTTCGGATAAGCAGACAAGAAAACAACTTGTCTCAATCTGTACCTCAAGTTAAAATTTACCTATTAAGGGTTCAATCCTTCATTTCGAGACAAGATGATACATAGAAGAACAGCCGACATCTTCAGTTCAAAACTCTGTTACAAATCAGGGTTTATCAAATAAATTACCGATTCACTGAGACTACACAATTCTGCTACCCACGTAAAACGATTTAATGACAAATTTAGATACCAGTACCATTACAAGTTAGATACCAATTCCATTACAGTTGACTTGACTACATTTTGCCTGTAGCGTGTACGTATCAAGCAAGGAAATAACCAAAGCATTAAATAAAACGTTTCCACTTTCAGGGGTTTCAACAGTTAAGAGCATCACTGAACGGAACAGCTTTTTCTTTTGGTCCCACATTTTCTGCCCTTATGTAAATTGGGAGCCAAATAATTCTTTCATCTTTCCTCGCGAAACGTACTTTCTAATTTTACAAGTAAATGGGGAACCAAACCAACACAGGTAAGAAAAAGGACTGATTGAGGAAGTAAGCGCGTTTAGGGGAAAAGCTAGTGTCCAGCTTTTCCTTGTAACTTATTAATAGAGACCGGATCATGAGTGTTGGTAAATAGGCCGCGAAATTTATTAAAATTTGGCGCCACGCTTCGAAAAGCTCAGCTTCGCTAGTATTTTAGAAGAAAAGATCATACATTTCCAACTTCCCGCCTCGGAGTCTAATCTTGCTCAAAAAAACGCGCGAATTCTTTCCTATTTTATATATAACTACTCATTTTTGGACAAAGCTCTTTGAAACCGATTTCCAACTGCTTCCGCTAGGCGGCCGCGACAAAAGAGTTGCTATTGTCAGATTTCCTAGAATCCAGTCACGACTAGCTCATATTTTTTGAAAATCAAAGGAGCCACGGCCACTTTTGTAGCGATTGTGCCGAGGAGCTAATTTTCGTCCAGGAAGAGGTAACCACGACAATCCCTTGAATACTCATTGATTCTTTCGGCAAAGTAATAATCTTTGTCAATTATGCATCCAAAACACTCGTTTTTGTGTCGAGTTTCTGTGTAAAATTGAATCCGAAGACTTTTAAAAATATTCCATTTACAGAAATTAATTTGTTTATCAGGGGATACTGATTTCTGATTGAGTCTGCTTCCAAATTAGCTTGTCTTGTCATTTCTCGAAGACATTATTGATGTCCCAAGATTTTGTAAATTAAAACCCCTGAAAGGCATATTATGCCGAACAGGCAGAAAAATAAATTTAAAAAAAAATGTCCCAAGATTGGAACAAACTAAAACCACGTACTTCTACGAAATTTCCGCTGACATGTATGAGTCGGGCGTTTTTAAACAGTAGTAATATACTAATATATGCAAGATCATTGAAAATATGCAATTGTCTGCAAATAAATGCATAATAAATGCAGGTTGCATATTATCCAGTCTCTACTTGTTAAAAATCTCCCAGAATCACTCCTATATCAAATTGAAAAGTAAAAAAAGCATTATAAGAGTGTCCAAATTTCATGTTGAGAGTTATAGAATATTAGCAGAGAAAAAGAAAGAATATAAAAATGGCAAGATAAGCTAAATTCATTCAATCAACGAATTATTGAATTCAATGAAAACCAACTTTAACCACAAGATTTCGACAGAAATATGCCAGTCTTAAGTCTGAAACATTAGAAAGGGAGTTGATTTAAAAATATTGGGTATGAAAATGTTCTTCGAAAATAAAGTCACCTTCTATTTTTTAACATGGGTTAGTCGGTCTCCAATTTACATACCCTCTTCTCTGGGTCTAATACTTTATTATGGGTTTCACTCTATTTTCTTTCTGGTTCTCGATTCACATACGCCGCATGTACTTTTAAAGTCGTCAGTGGCATGAAACCATGACAACGAGAGTGCACCACGAGGTTCTCACGCGGAAGTGATTCGATGCCTGTGACCCCGGCGCTGCCTACGTCTTCCAATTCCGGAGGAGGAAAGGCGCGTCAGCGTAGAGGAGGGGAGGGGAGAGGAGAGGCCGTGGCGGTGCGAGGGTAGCAAGCGGAGAGGGAGTCCCCCAGCGTCGCGTGGCGGAAAGATGCACTGACTGACGGTGGAAGGAAAAGGCCGGCGAAAGGAAACGACCGCCCACCAGACGCACGGGGCGGGGCGGGATGGGGGGTGGGGAGGGGCGAGGTGGGCGCGGCTTCCGTTTCCTCGCGTCTTTCCGCTCTCCCTCTGCCATTCCGCTGCGTATACGATGCCTGATAACGGAGGGCACGGCGTTGTGACGTCCGCTACTCGTATTCGTTGGTGCACTGGTTATCAAACCCTTTTGGCTCGCGGGACACTGACGTAGGAAATATTGTGGCGCATCCTCAGAGTGGAAACGCTGACGTGGACAGTCGACGTGGTCAGAGCGTGTGCCGACTTAGCGAATAGGTCGGAAGGGTCGCGGGTTCGAGTACCACCGTGGGCAAGGATGTTTGTTCCTCGTTTCTCGTGTATGTGTGTTGTCGTGGAAGGCTTTGTGAGTCTGCCGACCACACACCGATGAGCCCGAAAATGTGTCAGTGTGTAGTGTAAAGGTTAATAATGTGTCCCCATGAGGGACATAATGGGTATCCGGCGTGGGAAGTCGACAATCTGCATCCCTTGAAATGGGAAAAAACTGCTGGAAAAATATCTGCTGCGTGGAAACAATCCTGTCTGAAGCAGCATTATAATTTATTTTAATTATTTACTGACTGATTATTGGGTTTCCGGGTGCGTCAACTGCAATTATTATTAGCCCCGTAAGTGTAGTGAATTTTATATTATAGGAGGTTGTGCTGTTCATTTCCACTAGTATGTGGACCAGCATGGACCTTCACCTCGGCTAGCGGGGTTTCTCATCTCCAAGTATCTTCACCAGTCGCACACCGCCCTAGCCCGGACAAGCTCTAAGCTCCCAATATAAGTGGTGATCTGTTGCAAAGTGTGTATGTAAAGATCGCGACCGTTTGTTAAGGTAGAACTGTGCCGGCATTCGTCGGGTATTGACCCGAAGACCGCCGGAAAACTATTATCCCATTAACTAAACCACTAAAAATGATGTAATATTTTAAATATTTTATTTTCAGGGCTTCGTAAACTGTACCCGCAAATTATTTTTTTCGGAAATTCTAGAAAGAAGTGCGAACACAAAAAATTATTCTAGTAAAATATTTTTCTATGTATTTCGCATCTACGCAAGTCTCAACCAGATCGTTTCCAGTGAAAGCATGACAATTATGAACGATTACGTCGATCGTAATACCCACGTATGACCTCGGCGCGGACTTCCTGTGGATGCGTCGAGTGCGATCACAGAGCTCAGTCGCCGATGGCCGTAAAGCCTGCGATGCGTGGTGACGTAACGACGCAAAAACGCTCCACACACTTAGAGGCGACTGGGCACCGATTACGTAGGTGCTGCGTGACGCAGGCCGCGCGGCGCGAAAACACCAGCGGGCAGCCGACTGGCCGCCTGCGAGGTGAGCGCGCGCCGCCCCGCGCCGCGCCGCCCGCTGTACACTGGAGTCTTCAGTACATTTAAGCGGCCGGGACCAGCTCGCGACCTAAGTGATAGAGAATCAGGCTACTAGCCGGATGAAGTATGATACCTGACCGACGAAATTAAATTTACGAAAGTTAAAACAATAAGTAAGTAAAAAAAAAGAGGAAACGAGAAAATAAATGAGAAAGTAAAGGAGAAAATTAATGAGTAGATAAATGAGTTAATAAATATATAAATGAATAACCGAATTGTAAATTCTTTCCATGATGCTAATCCGGCTTTGCCTTTTCTGCAGATTAGCGAAAATTCTGTCTCACTGAAAGTACTTCCACGTTCAGCTTTTTATAATTTGTATTATAGGAAATTTTTAACGATAAAATAATCGTGAAATGCACACCATTCAATCATAAAAACGCGAGTATTGCCGTAGAAAGTAGCACTTTTTACATAATCATAGGATGAAGTCAAAATCTACATGGCTAAAAAGGGTATAAGAGAGAACAATTTTATGATTATTTATAGATAATTAACAACTAAAAACATGCAAAACGTTTTGATTGCCTTAACACACGCATTTTTAGTATCCATTTACTTAAGTAATTTTAAGAAGTATAGGCGGATTGTGCCGGTTTAGAGAAAATGGAAATAAACAAGAGAAACCTGCACTATTTCATTTTTGTCAAAAATCCTTTTCGACAAGAAACATTAACGTCTGTTCATGACATTTGTAGGCAGAAGGAAAGCAACAGATGCTACTGGTATCTGAAAGAACTTAACGGCATCAATGACTGAAATCTACAAACAGTTTACGTAACTTTCAAAACTTGCGTCCATGTTATACGATTGCAATTTGTAGTTTCTTACAAGATGCTACACGATAATTTATTAAATATTTCTTACAGCACTCATCACTATAAGCAAGCCACTCAACCTGTGGTATTTATAATCATGAGACCACTAATTTACAGAAACGTACATTTATTTTCTAATTTAATATTACGAAAATTAAAAAAATATGATCACATATGCAGGAAATTAATGAAAATAAATATTTATTGAAATTTATTGTTTAAGCCATCTGGTGCAACCCACGCACGTCATGACCATATTAGAATAAATAAAAATTAAAACATTAAGAACGAAATAAAAATAATTGCCACAATAGTGTGATTATACATAATCATGTATCTTAAGGAAATAATGATCTCGGTGGTCATGTTCTTCCTGATCAATTAGAGAAGAGGGATTGTTGAAGAAATCAAGATAAACGGCGGGTACAGATTTTAAATGTTCTTTGATATCTTTAAATTTATTGGCTGTGATTGGCCTTGGAGATTTGCATTTTACAGGAAAATTAATTTGTGTGAGATCGAATACGGGCTCTACGGGCGGGGGGGGGCGGGGGGCGGGGCCGGGGAGTGGTGGGGAAGGGGATTCCCATGACCGCGCGCACGGCGCACGCGTTGGCCGGCGAGGGCCAGCGCCCAACCGGTTTTCGCGTGGGGTCAGAGCCCGCGCCGGAGGAGGCTCGCCGACTCTCCATCACGCACTCTCTCCCAATGACGCAGATACAACTTGTGCCACCCTTGGAGCTCACTGCTGTCAGAATAAAACGAACAAGTAAAAACGTAAACATTAAGAAACAGAAAAGGAGGGGGGGACTTTAGACTTAGGGACGCTAAAAAGACATACGGCACCACGAACGCACGAAGACCGCCTCCGAGATGAATGCACAAGAGGGTAAGTGCCACACAGCCGTCGGAGACACGGTGATTAGATCACCAACGAATAACTCCAGAATCGGATGGCAATGGAGAAGGCGCTGAATATACGGAATGTAAGTCCTTGATGATTACTAACTGATCGCACCGATAGTGTCTAAGATCTTTGTGAGAGTATGGGAGCGAAAATCCTTTCCTAAATTACATCACATGTAAACTGAGGGGAACAAATCGTTGTTTCCAAATCGTTGTTTGATCCTTCAATTATTTCCTTTCATTCCTCAAGGCCTCAAGCACTAACTACCTCTTTCGCCCCCCTGTCATCAAGTACCTACTGATGTCAGCTTCGGGGTTTCCCCTGTGAAAGTTATCGAACTGGAATTGCTCTCAGTAGGACAAACGCAACACGTACACTTCTTCCCCAGTGAAACTTCTCAATTAAGTGATGAAGTTTATGCAGGGAGCACTATGGAATTTCTTTTCTATTTTTCCAAAGAGTCGAGTAGTAGTTATCTTTCTACATTTCCTCAGCCAGTACAATAAACGTGAAATAATTGTTCGTTGTTAAATTTCTATATGTACCATGAATAACACGATTTAGTGTTCTGACCTAATGCGACAGTAGAGAATTTTTATTTTCCAACATTTCCTTGCCAATGTGAGGGAGAGCATCTACCATATGAAATGTACACACACAGAGAGTCACAATTTTTACGCCATATTGGTCAGATTTCGAAGAATTAAAAAATATAAAAGTGCAGTTACCTTCAAAACCAAGGAGTTGCTCATCTACCGTCCTCACATTCAAAATGAATTTTATCCAAATGTATCTTACGGGGGCAATTGTGTATTCTGGATTTCTCGCTTCCCTGTCATCAAATCTTATACACGTAATAAACTCAAAACGTGCCTTGGATATTGTGCAACTGTAGATTTCTGACCACTGTCTCAATATTTCACATCCTGTCAAACGTCCATCTTTTCTACAGCCACAATGTACAGGAGGTCGATGAAACAGCCATATTTCTCTTGTTATTTTTCTTTTTTATTTCTGGTCGCAACAACATCTAAATCATTAACGACCATTATTGCATTTAACGGAATGGTAACTGTGAAGATGACATGATATGGTGATGATAGGGGGTGAAATGAACCCAAATTCAACTACACCCGAGGCGGGACTCGTACCTGCCATCCTTTGGTCCGAGATCGCTACGGCACTACTGCCTTAATGATTTCTACCACCCGGGCCGGCTCTCATACTTTTGTTGGCCCTACATGTCTGCAATCTGTATCGCGCTCCCCTCTTCTCCATTTCATTCTTAGTAAAATCAACAATTGTTTCCATGATGTTATCACTGAACAAAAGATTCAAAGCTTATTTTTCCTTTAATCAAATTTTTTGCTGTTCCTTTTGGGCCTGGATACACGCACATATACATTTTTTGTGGCATACGAGAGGAAGGAGGTTCTTTCTTCAACTAGACAGACGTAACCGTTTCTTCCTTTCCATACACATTCATCATTTTCCTTTCCTTCATCTGATACTACATCTTCATTTTCAGATTCTTCAACAACGCAATATTCGTCATCAGTGTAATCAAACGAACATCATCATCATCATCATCAATCATTCCCGTTATATATTATCAAAATACCGGTCTAAATAATTTACAGATGTCTTCATGCGATTTTGCTGTTCTTGTACTATTGTTATCTACATTGTCGCTCATCGTGAACACTAATTATTCACATCTCTAACACCAAAAAATACACCTATAACACTGACAAACAGTCAAACACTACCCCACTACATCACACTCTCATATAACTCAATTCATACTAATTGAGAACTGACAATTAACTAGCGCGAAGAACTGCGCAATGTCACCTAAAACATCAGGCCTATTGGCAGGCAGCCATATTGCTGCTGACGTCACTACTTGTAGTCATAGCATTACATTTCGGCAAAAGTGTATTCTACATGTGAATCAGTGTGCACTGCTAATGTCGTGTGTAGAATTACATGAGAACAGTGTTTTTATCCATTTTATGGTATAAAAATATCTGTGCATTAAATTTATGCGAACAGAACATATTTGTAGCAGAGCAAGTTTGATACAGAGTCCTTGTAATAAATTGTAAAAACGTTGCAAGTTCAGGTTACGTGAAGTTGGCCTGCACATCTACTTTGAAATTACTTTAGACGCCGTAAGTGGAAAAAATCCAGAATATGCGTTGTAGTACATAGGAATGAAATTCAGTTTGTCGAATGAAAAGGACAAGACTGGTACGCGTATCATATAAATATGTAGTTTATAAATATCCGGTCAGAAAATTGACAGGTGAGTTGCTAAACAATTATATCAAAACTTAAAAAGATTGGTTTTAAAGTGATTGCAATGATCTGACAACAACCGCGTGAACCGAAAAGCCGTGTCATTGTTTTCCGATCCTCCAAAACTAGAAAGAGCATATGAATATCCATGCGGATTCTACAGAAAATTACTTTTTTTCTTCTTTTGACAGTGTGTACCTCTTGAAGTGCTTAAAAACAAGTGGTTAAATCAAGGTAACCAAGAAATTAACTTTCCTAATACGGAAAACGGTGTTATGCGTGTAGGATTATTTAGTTGCCACATTTAGTGCGCATTTTGAGATGCAAAATAACTTTAAATATGGGAATATTTTAAATCTAAAATCGTTCATCTCTTTTTAGTTAAAAATTAACTGTTCATTGAATGAAATACAATAAAATGCTGTGAAAATTCCTTTCTGTAAAATATCGTTACTAAGGCAGTCAAGAAGGTAAGTAAACGTTAACTGACATTGAGCAGCCGGCGGAAGATTAGTTTGTCGCAATGACTACCCGTGATGTCACAGCGTCAGTCAACAGGCCTTATATTAGTGTGTAGGTGGCATTGGCTCGGATAAAACATAGACATCAACAATTAAGTATATAGAACAGATAAATGCAGCCAACCGCATCATTTACTAATAATTAATGTTTATTTTTTTCGTGGGGTCACTAGCAACCCCAGTGAGGTTTGTGGTTTAATATGAATATATTAATTAAGGAGACCATACCATATATAATGCAAAATATTTGTATTACACATCGATCATGTTAAATGTATTTTTCGCACGATCTACAATGCTCTGTTAGAGATGGCAAGTTCATGAACAAACGGCATAGTGGTTAGAACACGTTTGCTAACCATCAACTCTCGTTCAAACGTCAACATGGAATGAAATTGTTATCCGGTCTTGCCCTATTCAGTGCGGTCGTCAGGTCTTCTCTGCCCCCTTTCCGCACGGTGCTTAACTAGCCATCTTTTCGCCATTTCAAAAATATTACTCTCCTGTGACTAGGGCCCTTACTTATTAGGATCGAAATCAGATTTAACTGAAATACGTTTAATGTAAAAAGGCTAAACACATAAAACTAGTTGCTCATCAACAGCACAAACATTCTTGCATTATTTGTTACTTTTGCAATTTTCATAAACTTTAGTAGTTCAATGAAAATTGTATTAACGCCATTTCTACGCACACTACGCACTGGCCGAGACAATAAATTTAAAAAATCGAGACTCCTTCTAAAGAATAACTAGTGGTTCTACACAATGACACAGACCTGCTTGTACTAGTTACTTTTCCATTTTCGTCGGCGTAAAAAAAACAACAAAAAAACAAACCTCTCGCGGAATCTACTTCTTTGGGGTAGTGAACACGTTTGCGCCCCGCGATCATCTCAGATACCTATCTTGAGCCTTTACCTTCCTATATTTGTAAATAGTATTCCTTGGCCCTAGCTCGGCGCTTGTCTCATTGTTCAGCGAGTGAGATCCAGTTCCTCAAACATAGATTGCATTGTTTCCTTACAGGTCAATCTACAAGCATTATAGTATTGGCATTATGGTACAAGCATTATGGTATATTCGACCATAATGAACTCTGAATTCCCAACACCTTCACCACAACTGGAAACATTGACGCCTTATGTTGCTAATGGCAAGTTACGCGTGATCCCACAATCACTGAATGCTCAAGCTGGATAAGATGGTATAAAGTGCCACCGCTTGAAATTTAAAACACAATTTTTTCCTAAGGATTGTGACTACGAAACACATTTCTTCATGGACGTTTTAGATTCCTTGCCCCACACATCCTAGGTAATAACGAAAAGCATTTTTTCATTTATTTAATTGAATTGGCCGTATGAATTTCCATGGAAAATATTAGTAATTTTTGTGAGGTTTGCTCAGTTTTTCAAAAATAATTTTAAGAGTTTTATTGGACGAGAAATTTTCAAATATTGCCCAAAAAATCAGGTAACTTCTGGATTTTTAAATTTATTTATTAATGGAGATTTTTTGATTCGTGTGCTATGTTTAAAAAAATTAAAATACAAATTTTTGTCCCATTTTGAGTATTGTCATGTACATACAACTACACGGAGAGGTATAATTTACAATATTATTTGTTTTCTAGTCACATCATTTGCAATATTAAAAGGCTAATGTCAATAAATAGTTTTGTCAATATTTTGGCCCATTAGAAATCATCACATCAGACAGTCAACACTTTTTTGTTATGTTGAAGTACCTACTTGAAAGTTTCGAAAAATTATTTAGGTTAAGTTTTAGAGAATTAACACTATTTGAAGAGAGAAATTCTTGAGAACGTATGTAATGAATATGATGTCGCTAATAAATCAAGAGGTTGACGCCACCTAAAATAAGTATATTATCTATCTATAAGAAAATCAAAAAACTACTTTAAGAGATGCAAATAAAATTGCTGTTTCCGATTTCGAAACAACGGATTTTTTCCGACAATTTTATAGGAAATTTACTAATAATCTGAATAACATTTATTCCTTTTATCAAAATATAGTAAAATATCTTCAGAATCCATTTTATACGGTCTGAATGTAGCAAATTTATATCTCAGGCTAATTTATTATATAAAAATAATTAAAGCACAGCTTTCGATAGACTTCTTAATACAGTATTTAAATATTTCGCTAATTCCACGATTTGTTCATTAGCAGCCATATATATTGCTTTTCTAGATTAAATTACTGTCGTTCAATATGGAAAATAGCAATTATAATACCTATTCCTAAACCACAAAAGATCATTGCAGACCAGAAAATGTTCGTCCAATTAGGTTATTACCGACATTTTAAAATTGTTTTGATAAAGCAATTGTTTTGATAAAACAATTTTAACGAGCGTCATTAATTTTTTTTCAAACTAATTTACTTCCAAATAGATTAAGATCGAATCATTCTAGAATGCACCAATTTTTAAGAATTACAGAATTTATAGTTTAACGAAAACACAGATTGGATATTATGGAGACGGACAAGGTTTGCTGAAGAACAGAAATCAACAACCAGAAAAAGAGGTCTCGGTTTTTTTTTAATAATATATCTTTATTAGTGAACGAGTATACATAGTTCAGTATTATTTATACTACATCA
>BOPP01000146.1:3293704-3361345 GCA_017312745.1 Gryllus bimaculatus
AGTCAAATGTTCATGCAATATTGAATGTATGCTGGTCCCACTAATGTCTAAGGTTGTCTCAATCTCCCGATAGGTCACATGACTATCTTGCATGATCAGGTCACGCACAGTATCAATGGTTTTCGGAACAACAACTGATTATGGACGACATTGGCGAAATTAGTCTTGAAGTGAATTACGACCACGACTGAATTCACCATACCATCGATAAACACGGGTCCTTGATGGAGCTTCATCGCTAAAAATTGAATTAAGTTCATCCATGCACTATTCCTGAGTTAATCGACGTCGAAAGTTGTAAAAAGAATCACACGAAAATGTTCACGTCAATCACACAATTTAATTCCATTTTTGGGCCAAGATGAATATTTTAAGTTACTGTAAACAACACAAATAGCAAAGCGTTAATGCGCAAATAGCAAAACGCAATATGTAAAAACGTTCTAAGTACGTATAACCTCAAAACATCCAACTTTACGAGAGCTGTCAGTTACCACATTGCAATACCAAGGCTGCCAAATCCCGAAACAAAAAAGGCAACCTTCGTAGCAGTACAAAAACAATAATTCAAATAATAATTTAATACTTAGTAGCACTTGAATGTAATTATAAACTGGTTGCTCGGTATTGGGCGGGCCTGTTCCGACGTTACTGCCCCGACATTTACGAGCGCTCTGCAATGTGAACGGTTCAGCTGTCGGTCAAATCCCTTGCGCAGTAATCTACAACATGAGGTATTTCTTGACCTTTAATTACATTTTTGGGAGGTTCGTCTCTTCTAGTCCCCCTATTTTGAAAGAATAGGGCGCGTATCATTTTAAATCCAGAGATGTCCAGTATCTTGAATTTAGTTAAAACACGTTTTGTCAGAACATTTTTGCCTTCTTAGTGATGTAGAGGGATATGGAGTAAAGAGTTTCCGCCTTCGATAGTTCTCGCAGGGCACGCCAGTAGTATAAAACGTTCGAAGTGCTTAAATTTTAGTACTAATTGTGAAGCTCTCGGATCATCTACATAGATCATTAGAAAGTTTGAGTTACGAGTAAATTTTTAAATTGGGCCACTAGCTTCTCTCCTGCATTTAGTCCCCCACTATCATGTCGGGAGGCTTTGCTGATAAAATAAATACAGTAAAACTTGCTCATTACGGAATCTCAGGGCGACAGTATTTTTTTCCGAATTAGAATTCCGCATTGAGTACTGAAACCCTGTTACGGGCTTCACTTTACCAAGTGAAAAATTATTCTCTATATTATTTTTATGGACTTCATACAGGGAGATATATTTTTGTTATGAGGATGCTACAAGGAAGGAAATTTTACTAGGCTCTTCCGTACTGATTACACTAAACGAAGAAAACGGAGCGTCGTCTCCACACTCTTCGTTCCGCAAGGGCTGCCCGGAGCCGTTATCCTCCTAGAAGTGTGTCTCATACACGGTACTGCAATATCAACACCGTAAATAAATAGTTTTAGTTCATAAAGAGTTGATAATCCACAGTTAACAGCCACCATATATGCAATAAAAGAAGTAATGTTGGTACTTCTATCTCCGGAACGCAAGCTTTTTGATACAGCATGACACAAATTCGTTTGAGGTACGGAACATTTATACTTTACGTAATGGGCACGTCAAAATTGAGCTCCTCGAAGCAAGAAAAGAGTAAGAAGAAAAAGGGGCTTCCACAGCTGTGGGTTAAATTGAGTTTTTGGTTATTTGATCAAAAATCTAAGAAAAAAAAATTTTTTTGTGAACTGTCTGAAAGATTGGGTATTTTGCATTAGAAATTTTAATTGATTCAATAACTTTCAAAATATCAATTGTGAATAGATGTCAAATATTGATGCAACTTACATACTTATGAATGGTTAATATAATTAGCCTGTAATATAATTAGCGTACATACATTTCTAGTCATATTGACCTAGTATTGGAACTGCTTATATTTTTGAAAGATAAAATTTGCCTTAATATATACATCACTTTTTTCTGGAATCTACGAGTTTTTTTCTAAAGAAATAATGCATTTTTAAATTAATTTTCTCAACTGTGTTGAACTGTTGAATGAAAATACTGAAATGAAGATACTCTAATTGCGATCATTAGCGGAGTATTTCCTTTTATTAGTTTATAATGTAGTTTCCATGGCAATCAATGTCACGCCTGCTTGATATGTTTCGTTGATTTTCAGGCCAACGCAAGGCGTCAAAAGTATGAATTACCGTTGTATCATTGGTATAACCTTGCCTTTTTTTCCTGGGAAAACGTAATGATGAGAAGTATCGACATAATTAATTTTACTTTGTAAAATATGAGATTCGTTCTGTCAACTTCTCATAGAAGAAGTTGATGTCATGAGTTTAATTAAGAGCATAATATGGGAAGTAATAATAGTTTCTTTACCAATAATTTGATTATAAATATTCCAGCATTATAGGTGTAGTACTATAATACATGTGCATTTTATGTACTACTTTTATTATTTAGTAATTTAAAATATTTATTTCTTTTTCACAAGTTATATAATTTATAACATATCTTAATATATTTCATTCCCGTAAACTGTCAAGAACAGAAGTATTGTTGACAATCATAATTTACATTGAACTATTTTAGAAATGCTAGCACTGTAAGTTATTAGAAATAAATTGTACGAATTTTGCATTATGAAATCAATATTTCGTTCAGAGAAAGATGCGGTATAAAAGACTGTAGAGAACATTCGGAACTTCATAATTTGGAAGTTGACCTCAGAAAATGAATTGATCAAGAAGTTCAACAATTCCGGCTATCTCGTCCTTACTTTTCCCTTAGCAGATACTGATTTGTTGTGAAGAATTACAAGGCACAGTTCTAATAAAAAAACAACTTTCACTTCAAATTTCTTACACCCGTAAACCACAAAAGCAGGTGAAAATTGAGCTTGGGTATTTCCGTGTACGCAGCACGAGGCCGCAGCATGAGGTATTTTCAGAAGAATCAGATGCTGTTTAGTAGGGGCATTCCCGGGAAACAAGCTTTAATCATGCTATCATTTGAAATTCCAGTCCAGATAAATTATGACCCCCCAAGCACATCGTGAGTAGATGTTGCTTCTCACATTTTTTGCTGAAATCTGAGAATAATATATGGTAGCGGAAAGAAACAGCTCATTTCTCAGGCGATTTTATAGGACTTTAGTGTAGTTTGAATTTGGATCTATGTATCATTTGAGTGACACCTTTTCTACCAGGTTCAATTTATACCGGAAATCGTGGATATATTTCGCGTTGACTGCTATAAACGCGCGCCTCTCGAACGTGTGACGCAAATTAAATATACAAAAATTCACCACTCTTCCCCAATAAGCTCCACCCAATGTCCCTGGCACGCACAAGTCAGCCATTTTCCTCCTCCTGACATGCCTCCATCGACCGCCGACCCGCTGAGTACGGTCATCCTAGGTGTCCTTGCGGAACCATACGAGAGCGGAAGCTCGCGACGTCACACTACGGTTCTTTCCCGACCGGAAGAATTCTCGCGAAGCAAACTTGAAATGACTACTCCGCGCACATGCAACAAACATGCGCGTCAAATTTCCAGCGTCAGTTGACGCCGGGTTTGGAAAGCAGCCGACGGAAATCCCGAGAACCCCGGAGGGATGAGGCAGCATCAGTATTTCGTGACTAATTTTGAATTGTGTGACGAGGGTGTAAGGACGCAGTCCCACGCATATGCTGACCGAACTTCGTCCTTCTGGACGGATGTCCTTTGGTCTGAAAATGACTTGTTGAATGCCCAGAATATGCTCTAAAACGATAATTCCAGTCTTTTAAGTAGCAAAAGATATGCTGGCCAAAAGGAACCCCTGTATGCTCAGAAGACGTGCTAAGATTTCAGAAGACGTGCTAATCAGGATGCTTGTAACCTGTTTACAAGTATTATTTTACTACGGAAGCGAATTGCTGTACTAGCTAAAACGAAAAACCCTTTGGGACCTGATGGAATTTCCGGGGAATTAATTCTACGATAGGGAGGGGAAGCCATGATTTCGTACCTTGCGAGAAATACCAAAGTTACTATTAACAATTGTAATGTCCGAAATAACTGAAAAAAAGCTTCAGTGGTTCCTATTTATAAAGATGGAGATTGGTCATTAATTTTCAGTTATAAACCAATTAGCTTAACATCTGAAATTGTATTTGTATATAGCCGTTATATATTCCGTAAAGGGCAATTGACCTCGGCGCCGTTAGATCCAGGGGTTCCTACTCTGTCACCCGACCAGGAACTCTGGAAACGATGTCTCGAATTCGCTTAACCTTCGTGGCTTCACGTGATTAACGAATTGGGCTAGGGACGCCGGATTTGCGGTCGTGGCCATTCCGTATAACTATCGTAGCATCCGCCTGGATGGCCGAGGTAAACAACGAAAATCCCGGTCAGGATGGCCGGCACGGGAAATATCCCGGGCCTCCCTAATGCGAAGTCAGCGCGCTACGCCCTGAACCACTTCGCTTAATAGATTAACATCGGTAGTGTGTAAATTTTTATAACATTCAATTGACGACCACTTGCGACATATATGGAACAAGAAACTTCCTACTCGAATATCAACACCTCTTTAGACCAGACTATTGTTGCGAAAGACTGTTTCCCTGAGTCATAATTTGTCAAGACACTGCTGATTCAATTGCCCAAAGTGAAATAATTTATGCAATCGTTGTAGGTATTTCTAAAGTTTTCGATTTAGTTCCTCACGACACTTGTATAAAATTATCAAATCGGCATTAGATCTACGAGTAGTCATCTGAATTAGAGAATTTGTCCGCGACCGGACACAGCGATTTCGAATTGATGACTTTTTATCCGACGAGGTTTATGTAAGGGCTGGCGTCCCTCAGGGAGGCGTTTTACGGCCGCTCCTTCTTCTTATGGTGTATTAATGATATCGGTAACGAATTTCGATCGACAATCACTTTTCGCTGATGCGTGCATCGGATATCGAAAAATTATGAGACAAATCCAAACTTAATCAGTTCAAAAACATAATGCCAAATAGAAGAAATGGTCCTCGAAAAACGGAATGAAAATAAATTATAATAAATAAAAGAAAAACAATTAGTTTTACGAAAACTAACACAGGAAACGCTGAACTATGCAATGGGTAGAAATAAAATTCCTTAGATATTTAATTGTAAATATCTGGGTGTAACAGTTCAAAACAACCACATCTGGTCTGCTCACATAAGATAAACTACACAGAAAGCTAGGAAAGCTCTTCATATTTTTTATGTGATATTACGGAAAGCTAAGAGTAAAACTATCACTAGAGCAAATGCTAATTGCAATCATTAGTTACCAGTAGAAAGATATGTAGACTGTGTTTTCTTGAAGGGTTAAATAAACAAACTGGAAGAGAAATGCAAGAGGGTATCAATTTTTTCACAATATTTATTTTTTTATTACAATTTTGTGTTTGTTTATATCTTTTCTTTAATTCACTTACGAAACCTTAATAAAATCTGCTGTTCTTTTCACGTATATTATCAAGTTATTGACCCTGTTCGAACAGAAAATATCCTAATGGAAAAAACAGTATGCACAGTAGTCATAGAATCCATAGCACACGACTTACACTACTACGCAACTACACGACATAGGACACGATAAAACTAATGTTATATTCGTGTGCAGCGTGGTCAGTTAAACATCAAACTTTTTTAAAAACGTGGGTCAGTGTTATCAATTTTGCACTCCGCTGTAGTCACTTTGTTGATCTTTTCGGTGTGAACGATAGCAATTGTTTTATGTCCATGATAGCTTGTGTGCATCAATATAATATTGAAATCAGTCGCTTTGGTAAGGTTTCAAACTTTGAAATTGAAAGTATTATTCACAAAGCTGAAGTACAATACTTGTTACAGATTCTTTAGAATTATAGAATCCAAAAGGTAAATAATTCATTAAATGTTGTTAAAATTAATATTACTTTCCTTTTGGCTGCTCGATATGGTCTAAACGTATAGAAACCGTTCCCCAGCAGAAAATATTTTACTTAAGACGTAAACTTTTGTATAGAATTTAATGGTGTAATGTTATCTGGCAAGGTGTTGAAAAATAATGTACATGTATGTTTGTGAATTTATTGTAGTAAGCTGTTGATACTGTCCTTCGTGAATATGATTAATACGTCGAGTGTAGTAGTTATAGATATCAGCGTGTGCTGAAAATATATTCCAGCCCATAAATAAGTCATTATTGAGAAAAAAACACTGATCATCAAGAGAAAAGATAATGGTGAGATACATAGATTGGTAAAGAGAAGCTTACAATAATCACGTAGGTAGGATTTGCTTAATATTCGTACAATTCACTTTTGTAGTATAAAAGTCTGGGAAAAAACATAAGATGTATTTCCTCAGTATTTTATGCCATATCTCAGGTGGGAATGAACATGAGCGAAATATACACGAGCAGAATAAAGGTTGACTAAATTTGAAGAATTCTGAAAGCAAGGCATAAAAAACTTAATTTAGTGTTTAATTCATTTAAATGGACGCATTCAAGATGTTTGCATTCAAGATGCAGATCAAGATGCAGATCAAGGATTGCATTCAAGATGTGACTAAATTGAAAGAACAGCCACGACAACGAGACAGCCAGCCACGACCAGCGAGACAGACAGCCACGACAGCGAGACAGAAGCGTCACGAGACAGAAGCGTCAGCGAGACAGAAGCGGTCAGCGAGACAGAAGCCGTCAGCGAGACAGAAGCGTCAGCGAGACAGAAGCGTCACGAGACAGAAGCGTCACGAGACAGAAGCTCAGCGAGTTAGACGGAAAAAAAAGGGCAGTCGGAGAAAGGGCAGTCGGAAAGGGAGCGAAAGGGCAGTCGAGAAAGGCAGTCGGAGAAAGGGGCAGTCGGAGAAAGGAGCGAAAGGGCAGTCGGAGAAAGGGCAGTCGGAGAAAGGGCAGTCGGAGAAAGGGCAGTCGGAGAAAGGGCAGTTGGGAAGGGCAGTCGGAGAAAGGGCAGTCGCGGAAAGGAAAGGGCAGTCGCGAAAGGGCAGTCGAAAGGGCAGTCGGAGAAAGGGCAGTCGCGGAAAGGGCAGTCGCGGAAAGGGCAGTCGCGGAAAGGGCAGTCGGGAAAGGGGCAGTCGCGAAAGGGCAGTCGCGGAAAGGGCAGTCGCGGAAAGGGCAGTCGCGCGAAAGGGCAGTCGCGGAAAGGGCAGTCGCGGAAAGGGGCAGTCCGCGGAAAGGGCAGTCGCCGGAAAGGGCAGTCGCGGAAAGGCATCCGCGAAGGGCATGTCGCGGAAAGGCCAGTCGCGGGAAAAGGGCAGTCGCGGAAAGGGGCAAGTCGCGGAAAGGGCAGTGCGGAAGGCAGGCGGAAAGGGCAGTTCGCGGAAAGGGCCGAGTCGCGGAAAGCGCAGTCGCGGAAAGGGCAGTCGCCGGCATGAAGGGCAGTGTCGCGAAAGGGCAGTCGCGAAAGGGCAGTCGCAGGAAAGGCAGTTCGCAGAAGGGCCAGTCGCAGAAAGGGCAGTCGCAGAAAGGGCAGTCGCAGAAAGGGCAGTCGCAGAAAGGGCAGTCGCAGAAAGGGCAGACGGACCTCTTCTGGTTTTTTTGCTATGGATCCTATGACTTCTATGCATACCATTTTTATATTAGAACATTTTCTGTTTGTAAAGGGCCATTAACTTGATAATAGACGTGAAAAGAACAGCAGTTTATTAAGGTTTCGTATGTGATTAAGTGTTTAAAAACAAGACAGAAACAAACACAAAATTATATTAAAAACGTACATTTTGCAGAAAAAAGTGGTACCCTCTTACATACTTTCTGTGTGTGTCACTTGTGAGTAGTAAATTGAATGAAATAAATTTTGCTATTTCACCTTTCCATTATTATATTTTAAAGTGTTTTTCAATTAGACAATTTATTTTATAAAATGATTACGTAAGCACCTTTCGTTGATATATGCCTCCAAGTTTATCTCTTTTCACACACCAACAAAAGTCAGCGATTATATTGATGGCCCAGCGTCTTTATTTTATATTTCAAAATAGATCAAAGTCTCGCAACATTATTTAATTTTAAATTTATGAAACAAAATTGGCAATGTGTTAAGTGATCCTTTCCTTCCCTCCACTGCATAGATACATCTAAGGGCAATTGTCTTTCGGCTAAGCCTATTTCAACACACGTCCGACACCATGATTATAGCGGTAGCTGTAGCTGTTTTATCCTGATCTGTCAATTTCACGTGAAAATAAGAGCAATTTTGGGCCTTCAATACTGTACTCGTAATGGTTGATCTTTGCCCTGGCAACGTCACTTTACCACATATGTAGCAAAACATATGAGTAATTTTTACATTTTCTATTCATGTTAATTGATGAAAATTAGTTACCTTTACCATGTACTATACTCAAAGTAATTATAACAACTCTCTAAAAAATAAATATTTCGTATTAGTTTTAACATCTAAAAATGACTGGAAATCTCAGAAACATACTCGTATATTGGGTTGTACAGAAAAAACGGGATCTGACTCGTAAATACCGATTGCAGATTTGAAATCTACGCGAAAACGCATAAAGAAACAAAATATTGCAGACATAAAAAATGGAGCAGACCGGTGTAATGATATGACGATCACTGGGGGTCGGTTTAATTTGAATATATTCTTGCTTAGCATTTGTTACTTACGACACGGGCAGACATGAATAAGATGGTCACATTAACTTACATTTGAATTATGAACTTATTAACGAATTATGACGAGCAAAGTACTAGTACGTCAAGTTTAGCCTTCGAGTTTCTTAACGACACATTTCGAACAGGGTCAGTACAAAGTAGTGTGACATTAACTGATTAATCTAGAAATTTTACCATAACCTTGTTTCTTGATTTACGAATCAATGATTTTTGTCAAAAATGACTTACTCAAGGGCGGGACGTATTTTCAGCCAACGCCGATGTCTATAACTATAATAATCGACGCAGTAATCATATTCATCAGGTGGTAGAATGAATATCTCACTACAACAACTGCACATACAATTCATGTACTACATTATTTTACAACACTTTACCACATGGCATTAAACGATTGAATTTACAAGCACGGATAAGTTTTAAAATGCCACAACCGTGGCAGATCGTTTAGGCTGCAGTACAGAGCATTTCTTGTAAGACAATGATTAAAAACTCACCAAGTACTCGCATTGTCTCAGAGATTCTCCGTTGTTGAATTCGATTGGAGGCGGATACAGATACTCAGCCGGACGTCACGTGGGGGTACACAGCAGCAGAAGTATGCACTTGGTGTTACGAGTATTTTGCGGCGACCCCAACCCCGACACTGACTTGCTGAACCATTCCCGGAACGAATCGGTGCCGCGTTGCGGGAACCAATCACGGCTAGATCGGTTGCTGCGTCACATTCCGCCTCCTTTGTCACGCTTCAAATGGGCCACAAGCTCTTGCAATCTTAGGCGCACTGATCGCGAATTGAATCGTTTACAAATACTGAAGCTCTATTAAGGACGATAAGTATGCCCTTACGTCCACACTCGAAGCAATTTACCAGTTGTCATATGAAAACAGTGTTATTCGCACGAAGTCCGCCTCTGCAGTACTACAAATCTGCAAAACAAACCAGAAGTATTAAGTGGATATTAATATCCAGGAATGTGTTATATTTTAAATAGGGAAGGCAAAAGGCTGCTATTAGGTCCGAATGGCCGAGATCACTAAGGCAGTAATGCCGTAGCGATCTCGAACCGAAGGGTCGCGGGTTCGAGACCCGCCTCGGGCAAGGTTGTATTGTGTTCGTCCTTTCACACCCCTATCATCGCATCGTGTCATACTCATAGTTACATTATCGTTTCACGCAATAGTGGTCGCTAATGACCTAGTAGTTGATGCGACCTATAATAATAATAAAATGCTATTTGATTGATTTCCTCTCCAGCAAGCTGATCCAATTATGATGAACGGAAGCCCAACTCTTTTCGTTGATCTCAAGTCAGGAAAAAATGACCACAATATTGTCAACTCCATCATTGATATTTGGAATCACACAAACAAGCTCATAAAAAACAATGGAATACTTGGAAAGAGTGTAAGATAAGTAGTACAATAAAATAATTCTTGGTTTTAATAAACATAAATTCAACTATAAAACTAACAAGTGTCAATTGTCAAAACTCAAATATCAAGTGAAACTTAGAATTAGACGATAAGAAACGGAAGAACAGTTCTCTTTACGGATGATACGAATATTCTTTGCAATAAAGAAACCGTTAATATTACAATAGAAGATATTTCCAATTAATTCCGTAATAACAAATTAATAATAAATGAGAATAAAACTGTTTCAATGCAGTTTTCCATTTCAAATAAACAGCTCTGCACTTCACTGAAAATGATCGGTGTGCTATTGACTGACGTTAAGGTAACAAAATTTGGAGGTCTTTCAATTCAGTCAAACCTTAACTGAAACGTCCATTCAAATTCATTTAACACGAAATTAAGTTCTTTATCATTCGCTTTCAGAATTCTTTCAAATTCAGTCAGCCTCCATACTCCTCGTTGTGTATATTCACGGATGTTCATTCCCACCTGAGATATGGCATAATATACTGGGGTTATACATCTTATGTTTTCCCCCAGACTTTTAGATTACAAAAGAGAATTGTACGAATATTAAGCAAATCCTACCTACGTGATTATTGTAAGCCTCTATTTATCAATCTAGGTATCTTACCATTATCTTTTCTCTTGGTGATCACTGTTTTTGTCAAAAATGACTAACTTAAGGGCGGGAATATATTTTCAGCAAACGCTGGTGTCTATAACTCGACGTAGTAATCGTATTCATCAGGTGACAGTATCAACAGTTCTCTAAAAAATTCACACACAATTCATGTACATTATTTTACAACACCTCGCCAGATGACGTTAAACGATTAAATTCGATACAAAAGTTTAAATCTCAAGTAAAATCTTTTCTGCTGCACAACTGCTTCTATACAATTAGAAACTATACCAAGCATCCAAAAGGACATTAAGATTAATTTTAACAATTACATTTAATGTATACCATTTGATTTGTATAATTGTGAAGAACCTCTAACAAGTATTGAACTTAAGCTTCTGGTCACCCATCTCGATCTCGATCACCCATCTCGATCAGGTTGTCGACCAGTTTCCCTAATACTCGAGCAAATGCTGTGATAGCCCCATGTTTTACTTCTGGACATAAATGTAACTTCAAATTAACTTCTCCCCACAGCACGTCACACACGATTTTTAACTGTTTTTGACGTAAATAATAAATAAATAAATAAATAAATAAATAAATAATAAATAAATAAATAAAAAATAAATAAATAAATAAATAAATAAAGAAATAAAAAATTAAATAATTAAATAAATAATAAATAAATTAAATAAATAAATAAATAAATAAATGTAAATAAATAATAAATAAATAAATAAATAAATAAATAAAATAAATAAATAAAATAAATAAATAAATAAATAAATAAAATAAATAAATAAATAAAATAAAGAAATAAATAAATAAATAAATAAAATAAATAAATAAATAAATAATAAATAAATAAAATAAATTAAATAAATAAATAAATAAATAATAAATAAATAAATAAATAAAGTTGTAATCAAACAAAAGGAACGTCGCGATAAGGCGAGTACACAGTAATTATCACTCGTTATCAGACGGTGTTTCTAGAAGAGTTGTTCTTGTGAAAGAAGGTGGTATCGACAACCAGGACGTAATTGATGTAAATTGTGGATTTAAATTTTCTATTTCTGCTGTTAACATAAGGAAAGGTGAAAAAAGATCAAAGGCTGTCATTCGAATCTTGAAAAGAAAATTTACATTTAATATTATGTAATCATTAAGTCTGTTTAAATTGCGCTTATATCAGAAGGCTATAATGACAGCAGCCGTATGATTCACATTAATATAAATTAATAATTTTATTTGCGGATGAAATATGCATCACGCGTTGTTATTACACTGAATTTAATGGCAAAAAACTGTTTTCGTTTAAACGTTTAAATTTTTAAAAAATGTATTTTTAAAATGGTACTTGATTGTCAGACAAAAATTTTCACATTACAATATCGAGCGATTTTTATAAGAATGGACCGCTTTGTCAGCTAGTGGTGGAAACATAACTGAAGGTTCTGTGGTCGTTATGTCCTTCAACCCATCTGACTCTCCTTCATTTATTCGTTCGTTCAGTTGGCTAAGGCGCAAATGGCTTTGGCGCTTCCTTTTGTGAAGGCCTCGTCCGTCGAAAATATAGTTCGTCACGAAAAATAATTGAAATTAGAAAGTGCAGTGCTACTGGGCTCTTGTGTAAAAATTCTTTTTTATTACCGTTATATTGAACTTACTTTTTGTGTGCTAAGTATTTTGTTTCACACAGAGCCTTGAATGTCAGGAGAGTACTGAAGAACGAAATTCCAGCTCCTAGGCTTTTTAGTGACGAGCTATGATCGATAACGTTCTGTGGTTTGCGTTTTATCCATGTTTTTAAATATAACAACACGGTTGTGAACTATGAGAATCCATGATTTCTTAACGGGACCCGTATAGAAATATAAACACTTTACGAAGAGACGTGGCAGAATAGCTATTGCGGCGGAGGGATACTTCTTTAAATTGCAAGTGATGTTCTCTTGTTTAGCGGATTGTCATTTTGGCCCATTCTTATGCGTATTCTTCATATTACATAACCATTAACAATATCGCGAGAAAGTACGTGCTGTTGAAGCATCACTAGTTCTTTAAGTGACCTGAATCCTCAAAGAACTAAGCCGGTTTCTGGTGCTTTAAAATGTGCATGAGTAATGTGCTTGAGTAAACTTATTGCTCGCGTAATTTATTGCACCGTTTTCTGATGCAAAATTTCATCTCATTTCTTCATCACCCAAAGGTACGCTTTCTTCACTACAATAAAACACTTTCTTTCAAAAATTCATCCGTCTGTCACAGTTTCAAAATAACACATAAATCATTCATAATATGGTTCACTTTCACTCAAGCAACTCGCAAATTAGTAATAATCATGCTCAATGTACTACAACTAAACCAATAACTATTTCGTGTAGATCACATGTGTGCACTCATTCTTTTTTACGACAATATCAAATATCCATCAGCAAAATATGGTTTTCCAAACATTTCATACTTTTCTCTTGTACACTTTATACATTCACGCCAAGACGCGCTTAAAATGAATATCCAAGTGATTTTTATTAATAGAGTGGAGAAAAACTCAATCATTTTCCTTTAAACAATTGACTGTAAAAATAAAAAAAACAGTTCTCTAAATACGCAATTCTGTGCATCGATGAACTCAATCGTACACCTCAGTCGTCATCCTCACGCACATTCCAATTGCACATTGATGATTCTTAAATCTAGGAGTAATGTAAGGAGAAAAAAGTCCAGAAAAGTAATTATTTTGAAAATATGTTAAGGTTTATGGTTGTAAATCACAGCCTATAGTACTGCTGACTTTCAAAGGAAGCAAACCCAAAGGTTCGGTAAATTCAGAGATTTTTGAGCTTTAACGCAACGCCCTTGGGTCTTGATATATTAGTGTGTTAATTACATTTGTTCATCAATTTTTTTCTGTGTAGAGCCACTGAAGACGAGTTAGATTATTCCCGAAACACCTGTAATTCTTAATATTAAATTATATTGTAATACACTTTATGCTTGATGTTGGGTCTTTATGTAAAGTACCCCCAAATTTTAAAGAAAGTTTTTAAATCTCAAAGATTCGACTCCAGACAGATCCACAGGAGTTCCTTCAATTTGGAAAAAAATACTACGGCATGATTTAGACGATAGTAGTGTTCAGAGGGCGGACAGACGGACGTTAAAAAAACACATTTTCGGTATCAGCCGTTCCCAAAATTTGCATTTCTATCAAATATCGAAATCGATTTTCTGCAGCATTACATAACTTCCTCTATATTACGTATATTAATATACGTACGTATACGAGAAAGTAACTAGTGGTGCTACAGATGGGCACAGACTTTCCCGTGTTAGTTTTCTATTACCTTTGATCTCGGCTGGCTCGACTTGCCACATACTCTTGCCAGCTACCGCCGCACAAACATTTTTTTAAAATTTTCTTAATTTTTCGAGTTTCTGATAATAGAACAAATATTACATTAAGAATATTAATGAACTGTAAAACCTAGTCCTGAATGGCAATTTTTTTTGAAAAATTTCGAGCCGTTTTTAAGAAAATGGTGTTTACGCACTACTGTAAATTTGAAATTTGAAGCACTTTTTCACAACAAATTTCTGAGTTTTCAAAAAGTTCATTTAGAGTCATTTAAAGCTCTTGAACTTAAAAATACAATATTGTTTAGAAATTGCTGGAAATGTGCATATTAACTGCGTGAGAAATCTTTCAAAAATTACATTTGTGTAATTTGTGTAAGTATTAACAACGTGAAAGACAAAAAATACACGTTTGTAACTAAGGAATATAGCAAACTTATGTTTATGTCGTCTCATAGACTATATTTAGCACTATCCCCTACAAAAAATTTTGAGCTGTTTTTGAAAAAATCTTGTTTTTGTAATTTTTAAAATTCTAAATATTGAGTGAAAAAAACTAAAATTTTCAAAAAATGTACATGAACTTAATGAAAGAACTCACTTTGGAGAACAAATGTATTTGAAGAAGAAATATTTAACTTCATTGATGTAGTTGTTTCAAAAATTCAGTTTAACACCCACAATTTTCTAAAATTTAAAAATTTTCGAAAATGGAGAGTTTACCGTGAAAATCATATCTATGTCACTTTTAGCTTATTTTACTTTATTGTTTCAAGATATTTAAACAAAAAATTTGTAAGCGTTTTTGAGGAAATTTTGAATATGTCCAGGGGGTTTTATGTTAATTACCCCCAAATTTTGAAGAAAGTTTTTCAAAGTCACAGCGCGTCGAGTCCAGCCAGATCAAGTGGCGAATGTCCACTTTCGAAAAAACTACGTATCCGGAGTTAGGCACAAGTGGAAGGATAGACAGACAAGGGTGTTTTGAAAAAAAGCCATTTTTCGGTTTCAGGGGCCCCCAAAAAGTGTAATTTCGTTGAAATCTCGAAATCAATTTTACGCAACGTTACATAATTGTCCCTGTACTGCGTCAATTACTCCGTATATATTTATGTATACGGAAAAGTAAAAACGACAATTGAAATTAATCAGTTTGTCAATCCGAAAACTTCAGCATGAATTAAACAAGTTGCAAAACTCATTTTTGTAAGCATGTACAACGAATTCCTTAGTTATGTACATTACGTTGTTCTTATAACGTTGGATTATTAGTTTCTAACAATTTGTCTCATGTTTTTTTCTTTCTCGTCTCTGCTTTTTAGAAAGAGAATGTGATGTAAAGCTGCAGGAAAAAAAGAGCTGATTTTTAATGAAATAAACCAAGAAGTGTTGTGGGTGACTGACACTGAAACGAGGATATTTCTTGCTCCTATAATAAATTACTGTCTCGAATATGTAGTGTAGGCAGAATCCTTGTTTTGTGGGCCAGTGATACGGAACAAGTGTTTTTTTGTCAAAACGTCTCCGGGGTTCTTGCGCATGCTCTATCGGCAGGCCTAATCGACTGAGCAATGGAATCATACACTGCACTCTTGGCGATCTTGGCTGACCTTAGCTATCAGCGATTTTGTATACGAAACAAGCATGAGGGCTTAGAATGAACGAAATGGAATGAATCACTCATTGTGGGCTAAAAACTACATCCAACAGAGTTTGCCTCAAGAAACAATTGTTGCCATAATGGTGAAATAGAAGAGGGTTTGATCAAGCATTGTATAATTATTTTGGGACGTTCAAACTCACTTTGCAGGAGAAGGGGTAACCAAAAATACTCCAAATCCACGTTGCGCAATTTATGAACGCCTCCTTACCAATATCACGAGAAAACGTGTGCTTCGTAGCACCACAATTTTTAAAATTGCCTTGCTTGAAAAGCAGCTTACACCAATTCCACTAGCTCTGAAAAAAATCTCGATTTGTATTCTTCACGGCATTCTTCTACCGTCATTGTTCCCCGAAAGGAAACTCAAGAGAGGATACTTAAATCGTAATTAATCCCAGGTCGTAACGATAGTAGCAACTGCACGCGGAAAACCGTTGAACGTTCTGGCGCGCGGGGGCTCTCGTTCGCAGAAGTGGGTTCCCTGAGGTGGCGGCCTCCCGAATACCTTCGCTGGCCTCTCGCGTAGCACGTCACCTGGCGACGCCTTCTCCGTCGCGCCGGGGCTCTCCAGCGGGGACTCCCGCGGCACGATCCTGGCGCCGCGGCCGCGCGGCGCCGCAACTCCTGGAAATGTTTGCACCTGGCTCTGCTAGGTATAGTCTAGCGCTGAGTCACCTCCAGGTGGAGGAAACGAGGGTCAGAACGCACTACGGAAGTTGACATTCGCGTGATTCTTTCGAGATACCAGCGGATGAATCGTACTTGGGTATTCTTGATTTGGATGGTTAACCTCAATTGCACCAAGATTTAGCTCAATCGATAAGAGCATCAGTTGTACGTGAAACTATGCAATGGAATGCAAATTAATATTCATGAATGCAATCAATCCAAGCGTACGTATTTCGAAAAGGGTCAATTGCGAGAGATTGTCTAATTCTAGTGCATTTGTAAATAACCCAATAAAATATTGTTTCGGAAACGACTTCCAATGAAATCCTCAGAAGAGCATAGAACCTTCAAAATAAATACAATTCTGGTTTACAAGAATTGCTTTTTTCTCCTTTTCCTTGTTGTGTTAGGAGTGGAGCTAGAGTTGTGGGTTGCTAATTTGTTTGTAGTACTAAAAACAAATCTGCATCTCGTTACAATGCGAATACGTTTGCTACAAATCGGGTGCAAAATTCTTCTTTTTTGAAATGTTACTAACCTCGCTTTGTTGGGACTGCCATTCATGATACACGTACTACGTATAGAAAAGGGGGGGAGGAGGTTCTGAAGCTTACGAAATCGGGCTCATATCATACTTTTCCCAATACGTCACAATCAGTTTTGACAATTCTTTGAAAACAATAAATCAAAGTTTGCACAAGCACAGTTAAATGTGGAAAGTCTAGCGGTGGAAAGAAAATGCCTTTCATATAATTTTATATAGTCACTCAATTTTGAACTCAATATTCGCAATACCCTATTCAGTACACTCATATCCTTTGCGCTCAAGTCCTTCAAATATCATAAAATCAAATTAAATTCTGTTTAACTTTTTCAACTCCCACAAGTAGATGTGAAAAAACATCGCGCTGCATTGCCGGCAGTATACATTTATTAGAATTTCGCTCATTTCGTAAGCTATCAGGCAGCCCAGCCACGCCGCTTCGACCCTTCAGCTTATTATCTCGACGTCCGACACTAGGGCTGGGTAAGCATCATAGTCTCGCCTGGTGACTGAAGAGGATCCCAGTGACACCGCTGCCAGAAACGGCGATCAAGCGCCCACAAGTCCGGAATAAAACTCAAACTGCTCGGCGCGAGTAGTAAAATACAATTGTCATCAACGTTTTATTCGATTGGAAAACCCCCGTCCGAATCGCCAATTCGTAGCCGATGAATTATCCGCAAGGGCCCGCGAGACGTGCGGGGGGGGGGGGAGAAAGGCTACGTGCAACCTGACACCGGATATATCACCGTCGTGATTTCAATTTCGGCGCGGATCGTACGCTTTTTCCGGCTTCTTTTACGCCCATGCTGTTCCGGAGCCCCTGGCTGCCGTGCAGCGCTGTATAATGCCGGTTTGCGATCCGCCATGCACAGTATCATCCGAGGCGGTTAGCGCACTAACTGCCGCTGCAAAATTGACGAGGTAGTCAGTCTTCCGTCGGTAGTGACTTGGTATCAGTATTCCGTCGGGCGATACACTATGCAACAGAAAGTCATTATGGAGTCTCAGCATGTAAAATAAGGCTTCAATTCAATTATGGAAAGAAATTGTCACGACCGCGAGCAATCTGGATTTCGTTTACCGTTTATCGCATTTCCGGGCGCTCTTTGGGTGAACTCTACCTGAGCGAGAGGAATCGCGGCTGCCTGGAGAAAATGCGGCCGACACCTCCGCAGCCGAAGGCCTGTGAGCGGATATTTCGCCGCCACGACCGTGACATCAACAATCCAGGAACCTGCAATTTCGAGATGCCAAGCTGATCAACGTATATCGAAGTCCCCTGCTGCGGACACTAGCTTTGTAAAATATTAGAGCTTCAATTGAAGCGAAGGCGAAACATTCGTAGTTCGTCAGGGCAACCTTGAAACCTGACAGAAGAGAGATATTCAAATAAGCCACTTTCCACCCACCGAACCAGACCCATATGTAATATACACGACCTTAAATGTCTGCTGTTAGGAGCAATGAGGAAATGCAACTTGCTTCTCGTGAAATATTCAGAGGTTACTTGCATAATAACAGAGATTACTTTCTGAAAGATAGATTGCATTTTGGTAGTAATTATAATTTATAATTTCCTGCTTAAAGAAGAATATGAGGTATGAAAATTCAGCTAGTTGATAGAAAAATAGTTGTAAAAACCTCCAATATGAACTTAAAAGAGATTTTAAATAAGGACATGTGTATCTTTAACGATATTTTAGAAATATTTTATCCAATGTTAAAAACGTTTTCCTTTAATTTTTCTACAATTAAACTATTAAAGGTTTCTAAAATGAATGAAGCAAAATAACTGAATTTTTACTTGCTAATATCCTACGATTACATTGCCGAAATTAACTATATAAAGTTAGAATCGAATAGTACAAGATCGAAAACCATCAAATATTGTTTCATATTGTTTTTATTCTCCAAAACTGAAGAAATGAAGGAGGCTTATACATTTCGAATCAATACAACCACTATTCTTTGTGAAAATAAAGTTAAACAGGTTTCTAAAAATGTAATTGACATGAATTTCTAAATAGATCTGTTCATGTGTATTCGGATATTCTGCTACCTTTTCACTTAAAAACGTAATGCATCAAATATGATAATAAACATTGAAAAGTTTTTGCAAAGGGGCACATGCCAGACCATTGCTGCACATTGCGGTTATTTGTGCACACTCAATAACATTTGCATTTTAAAACTAAAACATCTGACATAAAATACTCACTATATTTGCTTAGCACACTATAACCGCGTGATGCAAGGATATTATACGCTCACGTTTTCTTGAGACTGGAATACGTATTCCCCTTTTATACTTTTCTTTTGGCAACTGCACAGCCCATTAAGGGCAAGGGCCTCCTGCTCGCGCAGGGAATGGGTAATCCTTCTTTAATGAATGATAGGATAATAATGATGGGTGAAGAGACGATCACAAATACATCCATGCCCGAGGCGGGATTCGAACCCGCGATACTTCAATCCGACATCGTCACGACCCTACTGCCTTAGCGATCTCAACTATCCCGATCAACTTTATACTATTAGTTGAATTCAAAGTAAATGATAGCAAGGAGCGTTGCTGACAAATTCTAAAAACCAGAAATGCTCCCTTTCGTGAAATAAAAACTATTTTGTTTCGAAAACCAAGCTGAAAACTTGATATAATAGTTCCGTCAACAAAATAATAAAACCCCTCAATCGCTCTCGCATCTAGCAAAGTGAGGGCTCAAGAAAACGTGCATGGATAATATCTTTGTATTGTTTTCTAGTTGGTCTTGAAAATGAAGAACCGGTAACAAACAACGGCGGATAAGCGTTCATTCTATTAATTACAATATATTATTGAAATTCTGAGTTTAAACACAAACCACTTAATAAGAGCAAGAAATAACACATCCACAGCTTACTATTTTAAAGCAAAAATCACAAAAAATGGGGGTAGAAAGCTCTAATTAATTTCTAAACGAAGATCCCTATATTTTAAATACGTAGATCTGGAATAGCTAAAATGTAATTAATTATATCACAAGAAATGATATACAAATATAAAACTGGTTGGGAATTAATATCTTTGACAGTTAATAAAGTTATTTTTAGAAGGCATTATATTTTGTTGTCAATAGTTCGCAAATTGTCAAAAAGTGGAATAATCTAAGACTTTTCAATATTTTCTTCACGAGCGACCTCCGAGATTGGTTTGTCATCGCATTTAAAATCAATTGTACCTACAAAGAAGACTCCGTGGGCTTTAATCTTAATCGATATTTTTGATAGTAAAACGAACATTTATTCAAACTGACATTCAACAGTATTAATTAGAGATCTCACAACACGTACTTTCTCGCATTACTAACGGTTACGTAATATTGTAATATTGCAATTTCTGTCCATATTAACACAGCTCAACCATCATGTGTAAAACTCATAACAAATCGCAGCCCATAAGATGCGAAAGTTAATATATCAACACAAATTCAATAAACCAGAACTGTGTTTCATGCAATGAGAAACATTATCACCTAACAATGAATGTCAATGCTATTAATTTCAAACTGACATGTAGCAGCGTTATCATTCCCATATAGCGACCTGATATGATGTCAGTTGCAAACACAATAGCAAACTAATGGTGCTTGAACGGCACCTACTTTTTCTCATTATTTCTAAATTTGTAATTTCGAAAATTCAGAGTCCAACAAAAAATGAGACCTACGTCATTCTTTTAAACGTCCGTGGTTCTATCCATGGCAAAAAACTGAAGAAAGAAATTGGGGCAGTTTTCGAGAATGTTTTGTTTTTATCATTTCAAACAAAAATAAAATATCCATTTCAAACTCGCAGGTTCTTGGGGCGGTTCAGATCGTTTGCTTACAGTAGCATCACCAGTTTATATACTCGTAGTATTTGCACCGTACAGAAACCTGCAACACAGTTTCTATATCTATGCTTCAATATATTCCACTCTTCTTCCCGATATTTCTTCTTTTTCATTCATTGTTGGTATTGTACTCTAAAATGATTGAAGAATAATGAACCTCCTCCCCTTTTCCCTTCTTATATTTTCTTAAGAAATAATTCTTCTAATTTGAAAGTTTTGAAAATGTCCCAGAGGCTTCATGTAAAGTACCCTCCAAAATAACAATATCGGTTTGAAATCCCAAGGCCGTGACATCAGCTAGAGCGATTGGCGAATATCAATTTTGAGGAAAATCAGCTGAACAGTTTATGCAATAACGTTGTGCTCAGACGGATAGACTGACGGACGGACAGACTGACAGAAGAATGTTTTGCCGTCTATCGATTTTTCGGTATGAAGATCGCACAAAACATAGACACCACGGTAGAGTATTTAAAAATATATATATTATCAACTGGATTTTTCCACTTTTTCCTTACCAGGACCCGGCAATAAGAGAATACGCCGTTTTCCGGCGCACTATTACAATACTTTCTTTTCTTACGTGAGTGCGATGAAGTAAAATGGTGGAAGGGGCTGTGCCATGAAAACAAGTGTTACTTCGGATTTTCACAATATTTGATTCAGTTAAAAACACTTACTTAGCAACAAAGTCAATAAACACTGGGCGCCATTTTTCATTGAGAAATACTTAACTAGAAGAGACAGTGGAGATCTTTCAATCAATGAAATAAGCTTTCAGGGTCTCCTTACTTACAATGCCCTTCTATATTTCATGTTTGCATTTAAATATCATTCTTGGCATCAACTCTTTATTATTGAGTGAAGGATACAGTCACAATAGTGTATCTAGATCAGAAGTAATCTCAGAGACACATTGTTGAGAAAACATTAGATAAGATCACACAGATATTCCAGAGTGCTGAGTTACTTACAGACTGTTCATGTACGAGACACGAGGATACGAAGAATTCCAAACAATACTTACTATTACAAACGCTGTACCACTGATGTAGAAAGTAATTAACACAAACAATATCGACTTGAGATTTATGCAAACAATTCCCTTAAACAGGTTGGAAAGCTGTAAGGACGCTTATTGTTTGGGAATCTAGGAATTGAACAAAGATAACGTAAGAGAGTTATGGTAAGAATATTACTTACGTGTAACTGTCAGAAAATAAATGCGTTTTGCAGTCCAATTCGTTGAACACATAACTGTGACAAGATAGAGTTGCAAATATTAAATCTAATGGATGTATATTAAAATATAAGCAGTATTAAAAAGAAATTTGGAGCTAAAACATTTATTTGTTTGGGATTTTTTACTTTCTTTTCCCGAGAGTAGTAGTAAAAAATGCCTGATCAATATTCTGCTTTACATTCTCTCACCTTATTTTACACTTTACATCTTAAAGTAACTAGACATTTTACACTTATAAATACATCACATTACATCATATTGATATATAGCTCTCTTTCTCCCCTTCTCTCTCCCTCTCTGGTCTGTCTCTCCCTTCTCTCTTCCCTTCCTCTCCTCCTCTGTCTGTCTGTCTGTCGGTCTGCCTCCTCTCTCTCTCTCTCTCTACTCTCTTCTTTCTCTCCTTGTTCTCATACGTCATCTTTCCATGTCCGTCTCCGTCGAATTCCCACCATATAATTCTCTTACCTCCGTCCCTCCATTTCTATTTATTTTTACCGGCCACGTTATCTCAGAACAGCAACGAGACGCATTGCTTGGCGCCGCATCTCGCGTTCAAGCGGGGGACAAACACCACCGACGCCCGGGAAATAACATGCGCCACTCGGACGGGACTAACGATCCAGGCAGTTGACGTGGCCGGAAACGCTAATAAATAAATTAAACCAACCTCTTTTTCTTCTGCTTTTTATTTCTTTCCTCTCTCGTTCATTCGTCTCTCTGGTTGCGAACGTATGCAAGGAATGGTAGGAAGGCGTTTGAAATATGGTAATGGTGATTTGAAAAGCTCCTCCTCACCACAACACACGTTCATGCCCACGGCGGGATTCATACCCGCTGGCTGTTTGATCTGAAACTGCCAAGGCGTGTCCGTCTTTACGATCCCGGCTCCCAAGGTTGAGAGGTTAAAACAATTTTAATGTGAAATTTAATTAGCATTTCGAAAAGTATTTCCTTCTCGGGGTCAATCGACTGAAGGCAGCCGAAATAGAAATATTTTAGCCTTATTAATTCCGAGGCATAAATAGACCCGCGCATTACCAAAGGGGTATCTCCAAAGACTCTTGGTTGTAATATTTATTTCATTGATGGTTTTAACGATGTTTATAAATTAATAAAAGAATATAACTAATAAAATACATACATATTAGTTTAAACAAATAACATTAAATGTCTGTCTCAGATAAGAAATTGGGTTTCTCACATCAGTAATTGAATTTAATGATAAAAATGTATTACATTCTTATGTCAAAAGAGGCGGCTATATTTTCATAACATTGTGATGTATTCAACAGTCTTACCCTGACTAAAAATGCATTTCCAAAATGTACTATGAATCGTCAGTTTACGATTGAATAGTTTGTTGGTTGCCTTCTTTTTTTTGGTCAAAATGATATTTCCATCAACAAAAGATGACATACACGCAGTACATTCATATTGACTACGTCACAACAGGTGGATTTGGATCCAATGGTAGTCCAGTCCGCACCTAGGTTAGGAGTCACATTGTTAGGCTGAGAACGAGCGTCGTGCCGGACCCGGTGCGGCGGCCTTGACTCATTCTGAGCTCTCTGATGGCTGCGCCCCGCGTGCGCAAGAGCATTGCGCTCCCAGCACCAAAACAACGCCACCTCATGCTTGCGGTCGTGGCGTCACAGATAGTAGGCGCCAGCTCACACATCGACGTCCGTCGTAATGAGTACGAATTTTCACAGTGAATGAATACGGTGTCCGTAGGTCAATTTGTTTTATGCGTCATTGCAGCATCAGATTCACAAACATATTTTTACTTTCTGAAGTGGTGAAGAGAAAGTATTGTAATGTGGCAATACAGCGATGTCGAGATTTGGTCTGAAATGTACCTTTTCGGGGTTCTTAACTTGATTAAAAAGATTTTTTTCTTTTTCTTTTTTCTCGTAAACGTCTGTCCATCCGTTTGTCCGCTCTCATCCGCCGCTCTATTCGTCTGACGGTTTCATCCGTCCGTCGGTCTGTCCGTCCCTCTACCCGTCCGCCTGTCAGTCTGTTCGTCTGTCTGTCCATCCTTCAGTTCATCTGTAAGTCCGTCCGTCCCCGACTTCTTCCACCTGTACTTTTGTCTGTCCATCCGTTTGTCTGCCCGTCCGTCCATCTACCTGCCTGTCTGTCTGTCTTTTCATCTGACCCTCTGTGTGCCTGTTTACCTGGGTCTTGACAACGCTTTAGTGCTTAAACCGTACAGAGGATTTTCATCAAATGGCTATTTCCCTATCAATCTGGTTAACGTCACGTCCCTTGCCATTTCAAACGGATTTTTGAGGGGGATATTTAACGTGAGATCATTACAATAATCAAAATATTCTCAAAAATTGTTCGAAATATTGGGTTTTAAAATGTTATAAATTCTAGCTATACGAAAACCTTTTAAACTTTCCAAAATTGCAATATTTATATTTTTACAACTATCTTCTCTATTATTTCAGTAGTATACATACCTCAAAAGCTTTTGTAATACACTGAAGAGCCAAAAAAACTTTTACACCTGCCTAATATCGTGTAAGGCCCCCGCGAGCACACAGAAGTGCCGCAACACGACGTGGCATGGACTCGACTTATGTCTGAAGTAGAACTGGAGGTAATTGACACCATGAATCCTGCAGGGCTGTCCATAAACTCGTAAGAGTACGGGGTGAGAAGATCTCTTCTGAACAGCACGTTGCAAGGCATCCCAGATATTCTCAATAATGTTCATGACTGGGGATTTTGGTGACCAGTGATTTGTTTAAATTTAGAAGAGTGATCCTGGAGCCACGCTAGCAATGTTGTACTTGTGGGCTGTCGCATTGTCGTGTTGGAATTGCTCAAGACCATTAAAAGAATGGAGAAGAACTAATTTCATTTGAAATCCCTGATTTTTTGCAAATTGGAAAAGCTAGTCGTTTTCGGGAAATTCTACTTGAACGGAATTTACAAAAATATGTTTCTCAATTATGGCTCAAATTTTTTCTTTACATTGTTTTCTTATAAGTACTAAAGAATATGTGCTAGCCCCATTTTCAGTAAATTATATTTTCGAAAAGTGTAATGTTGAAAAATGTCATGCAAATTTTGGGTAAAAATTTGGTTTTCACTTAATATCTACTACAAATAAAAATTTTTGCAAACAGCTCCAATTTTTTCTTTAAATTTCCTCGTGTGCATCAAGGAACTGTAAAAACCGTGCTGGCTTCATTCGCGGCAAACTCTCTTGATTCAAACTCAAACTAACATTGATCAAAAATACAATATTGAAAAAACATATTTTTGTCTTAAATAAAATCTGTTCTAAACAATTAGATTTTAAAAATGTTTATGCAATTTTTTTTTAACGAGTAGTTTTTGCTCGATTTTTACTTGAAGTAAATGCGATTTATAAAAAGGTATTTTTTCTTAATTAGCTCAAGCTTTCTCTTTCTTTTTTCTAGGATAGCGAACAGTACTCTTAAGAATGTGGCAAAGATCTAATTTTCGTTAAACTCCCTGAATTTTTGTAACTTGCGTGTCAGAAATAATAGGAGAGACTATTAGTTTTCTAAACGTCGGAAAAGGTGCATACGTTCGAACGACTGCTTGGTTTATTGTCAAAGCGTATGGCGTTCCTAACTCCATGGACCTGAGTTCGAGTCTGATAGCGTAGAAATGAGTTTCAGGTTGGAAACACTTTTGTACGTAATATTGCGAAAATACAAATAATGTAATGTTGAGAAAGTATGTCCTGTTGTAGCACCACTAAGGTTTTTTGTTGTTGTAAATTTGTAACATGCGTAACAATTTTCCAAGCCTTTTTTGTCATTGAAGTGGAATAATTCTCCTTGAACTTAATCAGTTGCAGGTAAGGTCAATCAAGTCCTAAGTTATCGCCTTTTATCGCTACATCCAGATTCAGAGCCGTTAGTATCCGGAGTTCCCAGAATGACACCCATCGAGGGACTTACGGTGTCTTAAGACGCTTATCGTTCCTGACATCATGGAGCTTGCTTAAGAAGTTTGGCGACCTGTGCAGGCTTTAATTGCGATTTAATTTCAATAAATTGCGAAAATAATTGAATATGTTTTTTCGTATTAGATCTAAGTCGCTAACTCGCGCTAATAAATATAATTACAACCTATTGTAAGACCACAAAATCCATCCCTTTTGTACTGCGATAATAAACCAGGGTGTTCAAATTGCTTTCTTACACCGTTACACGTTCACAAAAGTATTTGAATTTTGATGTCTTTCACAATAATCACTACTCTTTCACTAATAAATTAAAAAACAAAAATGTAAATAAATATATAGAAATTAGTATTGGATTTTATTGCCAGGCATGTTTTGCCCCTCATCATATAAATGAAAATCGTGACCAATCTCCAATAATGTTTGGAAATCTTTAATTTTAAAATATAAATAACGAAACGAAAATATACCCACACTGATTGTTAAGATCAAGAAACTTTCCGTGCACACAAGAATGCGAGAATAAAATAATATCCTTACAATACTCACAAGTATTTTCGTTCGAATTTTCTTGTGTTTTATTGTGTTCTTCCCACCCGCAGCAGATATCTCTGATAGAGAACTAGGTACCATTTGTGAAACAAATTTCCTTGAAACATACTGTGAAATGTTGACATTTCAAGACGCACTTCATTAGAGAAGTTTTGAAAGATTTTTGGGAAACTTATTAGAATACTCCAATTGCTTAGACTCTACAGTTTTCTTCCGTGTATGTGTACTTCTTACTTTCATATCTTCTCGTTTTATTAGTTTTTTTGCCCCTTGTGTTGGATGAAGACTCTCATTATTTTTTGAGAAAACATTTTCTTTTACTTTTCGTTTCTTCCTAAAAATTATATAATAATTGTTCATTGTTGAATACAGTCGACAGGAATTCAGGCAAAACAATGGGCAAAATAACCAACAGAATGGAAAATAAATTTCGAAGTTTGAAAGTTCTGTTCAGAAACTCAAGTTTCAAAATCTATTAATATTTAATCAGAAGTGTATCTAGCTGTAACCAAATACAAAATTGTTTTATTAGAGTGTAAAATTAACAGGTCAAAGAGAATGGTGAAGTTTTTTACATTAACGCCTGGTCAATGTGAAGATGTCCTTAACAAAGGAGGAAGTTAAACTCTTTCTGCTAGAAACCCAGGAAGATGCGGCCAAAGCAAACGTGTCAGGACTTCTAACTAATGGACGGTCCCAAGAAGTGGCCGGCGAGTAACAAGGCGGGGAATTACACGATTGTTTTTAATCACTTGAGATATATTTTTTTGCTTACATTTTCTCTTCGATCAATATTTCTTCCGATTGAGGAAATTTTCCAAGGTACATACATTTCATTACTTCCAACAACGCGCATTCCTGATGATGTGTACTATTATTTTCTAAGAGGGTTAAGTACATGTTGGTGGAAGAGTTCGTTAGTTGTTGAAATGATAATCCTTCGTCAGCAGGACTGTGTCACGCGATACACAATTAGACGGACACTGATTATTGAGCTGTTGACCACGAAACTTTCGTTGTTCACATAAATCATGAATAAAATAATAATTTTACAATACTCACAACCGCTATTACCGCTAGAATGTCCTTGATAATTAATTTTATTAATACACGGTTTGTGTTGTTCCTTCTTCCAACGTTACACGCATCCTCAAGTTCAAGCGTATCTCAGTAATAATGCTAATTTTGCAATGACATAAAACACATAAGATACATTGTTAAGGTTCAGAAATAATTTTTCAAGCAATTTCAATCAATGTACAATGAAAACAGAAGTAAAATATTAATAGTATTGCAAAACCCATATTCACCCATGTTGATTGTCTGTTAATTTCTCTTGCCAACAAAAAAATCAATGATGCAACTGCATTTATTTATTTACGTCAAAAACAGTTAAAAACTGTGTGTGACATCCACTGGGGAGAAGTTAATTTGAAGTTACATTTATGTCCAGAAGCAAAAGAAGGGGCCATCTCAGCATGCATGTTGCATCTTCTGTCCTACTAACACTTCAGTCGTCCTCGAAAACTTTACTATTAAGGCTGAAAGAAGGTTTGAAACAAAAAGAATGTTTTCACCATATAACTGAAAATTATGCAAAAACTGCTAATATTATCTGAACAGTTTAAGTGAAATAAAGCCATGATATTTTATTGAGGAATAAAATGCTATATGCAATTAATGGGGGCTACAGTAGCACATTCTTTCTCGCGTTATTTGTTACATTTACGAAATATGATAATACTATTTGCGCCCGGAAAAGGATTTCCAATTGCAATAATGTTGCCAACGCTGGTATTCGAATTCATGTGCAAAGTTTTCGGAAGCACTGAACATTAACACTTTTATCAGTATAGGAAACACATTTATTTTCGAAAGTGAACATTTAAATTTATTTTTAATTCAGAGGTTTTAATTAAAATCGGGTCTGTAATATTTTATCAAGTGAAGGTTGTTTCATTAGTGTAAAAATATTAGTAAAACATGATTTGAGAATATCTTATTTACGTAATTTTTAAAAATTGTCACTGTTTCACTCAAAATTATGCAAAAACGATTCGTATATTCCAAAAAGTATACTTTACATTACTGTATTTAAAGACTAATTTTGCAGAAAAAAATTCATTAAGAACAGACTTTATATTCACTGTTACACTTTCCTCTCTACCATCATTCTTAGTTGTGGGAAGATGTCGAAAACAATTTAATTTGACAATTTCCAAAAATTCAATGAATTTAACGAAATTAGACCCGTTCTATTATTATTATAAACTTGTATTTCGCTATTCGACAAAAATGTAAAGACGATTAGTGAGAATTCGTGGTAAGCATTAACCTTCTTTACTCTTAATATTATAAAAAGAACTATTCCGATATTGCAATTGAATACTAAACATTGATGATAAAGATAACTCCCCTCTATAGGAGTGTAGACTGAATATATTGCCATGCCGCATTCTTCCGGATGAACACTCATCTACGTATTTTTGAAAAATATCAAAATTTTTTCAACAAGCCATTTTTTTAAGCTGTACATGATTATTTTAATTTGAGGAAAAAAGTGAATTGAGAATGAAATGTTTTACTTTAATTATCGGAGGTAGTACTTTCAACATTTGCAATTTCTTTAGTACATATTAAATGTTACTAGAATGTATTTTTTTGTCTTTCTTAAATTATGTCATCTCTCTTTCGCCATGTTACGAATATTAAATTTATTTTCATCATTCACTTCTGTGTCTATAATTGCTTTGTGTACATAATGTTGTGTGCCTATTAAATAAGGTGTGGAACTGTTTTATACTTAATTTGAACCGTTTTATTAGATCCTCTTTCACAACTTCACTAGTTAAATGTGGCATCACCGACGCTATTAACAGTTCTAATGTTTTTTTCATGTGCTGAAAATTTCTAAATGTCATTCATAGCAGTTCAAATAAGTGTGTTTATTCAAATAAGTTCTCACAGTCTCTAGCATTGGACATACCAATGAATCGTAGTAGCGGATGTTACTCCCGTTCAACCAATTACCTTGCATGTTATCTCTATACGGGATATGAGTGAATCATATTGCAATTTAAAATTGTAATCGCTGTAAAAAATACTTGCAGGTATGGATGAAGCGGTTGCAAAAAGTAGCTGTGCTAAATTCTACGCTTTGTTTTATAATAACCACAACTAGTGGTGCAATAGAATAGCACAGACTTTCCCGTATTAGTTTTCTATTTCCTTTGGTCTCAGCTAGCTATTCAGCCACGTACTCTAGCCTGCTACCGTCTATCGCTACCCAAACTACATTTTCTTAATTTTTCGGCTTCATAATAGTGGAACGAAGTATTATTTTGAAAATGTTAAAGAACAGTAAACCCTCTTCATAAATGGATATTTTTTAAAAATTTGGAGGGCTGTTACGAAAATGGCGTTAAAATGCTCGTGTAAATTTGATATTTGAACCTCTTTTCACATAAACTTTTTTACTTTTTGAAAACCTTCATAAGACGTAGTTTTAAGGACTTAAACTCATAAATAAAATAGTGTTTACAAATCGCTGAAAATGTGCATATTAAGTGAGAGATCTTTCAAAAACCTTATATTTGTGTAATTTTTATAAAAGCACAAGAAAATACCCCAAAATGAACTTTACGTCATATTAAAGATGCAATTAGCACTATCCCTTTGAAAGGTTTGAAAGAAAAACTTGGAGCCGTGTTTGACAAAATGGCATTCGAGCGTTTCTGAAAAGCCAGAGTTTTGAACTAGCATTCACAGAAAACGGTTGAGTTTTTGAGAAATTGAATATGACATTATTTAAAGCACGTGTACTAATAAATATAATAATGTGAACAAATTGCCGCTAACCCAAATGGTATCGATGTAAGAGACAAGTAAAAAAAAAATTAGTTTTGTAATTTTTGAAAAATCACTAGTATATGGCAATATGGTGTTTATGTGATCATATATGCATTATCAGTGCATTTAGCACCATCCATACTAACAGTTTAAAGAAAATATTTGGAGCCATTTTTTAGAAAATTTTGTTTCGTTATTTTTAAAATTGCAAATATTCCACGCATATTGGGCGAGTACTTCTAAATTTTTCAAAAACATTTATAAGATCTTAATAAAAGAACTAATAATGAACAAAAAATTCATCTGAAGGAAAAATTTCTATCTTTAATTTTGAAGTTGTAGGAATACACTGAAACAAATTCATACTTTTATAATTTTCGGTAATTTAGAGTTAACCCTGAAAATCTTGAACGTTGGTAACTTTCAAAATTTCAGAGATTTTAATGCAAATCGAAGTATACCATATTTATAAATGCACTTTCCTCTTTTCGAGAAAATTATTTAAAGAAAAAATGGCAGACCAGAATTTTAAAATATCACAGATACTTCTTGCTAAATATTCCCCAAAATTAAAATAGCTTAACGGTCCCCTGAATAGAAGAGGTAGATATTACTCCTGTCATATTTAACATGTTTGAGCACGAAAGCTTTTAATCTGACCCAATTATGCGTCGCACATCCATCCTTCGATTTATCCACCAACGACCCATTCATTCTGACAGATATATTGTGGGTACAAAACTGAGTAATTTGCTCACTTCTTTCTCCAATCTTAATCTTTGGACCAGCACTAATAGACCTTAACACAGACGAGTTTGCGAAGTTACGAAGAACCTTAAACACGGAATTTGCGACTGATACTTCGAAATCGTGTTGTTGAGGTGATTCCAACACTTTCCCCCTGGAGTGGGGGAGACCGGAGCTGGTTGGCACTCAGGTTAGTTTCTACATTTGCCAAGCAGCTTCCGTAAGCCCAGTTTTACGAATATGTTACGTGACGTTCGCGTACTCTCGAACTTCCTAAAGAAGTCACAGAATGATAAGCGCAGTGATGGTGAAACAGAGAACTCAAGTGTGTTTTAGAGCTTAGAAAGTAGTATTTTTGTAGTTGTTCTCTGTAATGTTGAGAAGGGAATATTTTACTTCTCTATCTTTTTTAAATAAAACCTTCAACCAAGCTCTCTATTTTTGTGTGTCAAGTTTTTGGTTTTGTCTTCATTTCTCGCCTCTGTGGTTAACTTTATTTTAAAAAATTCTTTGCGGGTCGTTTCGGCATTTTTCAATTAGGGTTGGATGGAACAGTATCCCCCAGTCCACCCCATCTACCTTCCAACCATTTCCAGAATCATAGTTTCGACGACTCTATTTTTATGATATTTGTATTCCCAGTTACTACCTACCATTTCGACAAAATAATATTTCGTGTCATTTCAGAAGTATAAACATGTCTGATCAAAGAGTGACAACATTTACATAGTGTTTACTAACAATAATAATAACATTAAAATTGTTCTTAGTTCTTCCTGCTGATCCTGATTTAATGTTGTAGATAAATGGTAGATGGGTAGATAGATAGGTTTGGTCCATATAGGATAAATCTTATGTAAATATCAAGAATTAAGACTTATGTAGCTTATACATTTATTAATAGCGCAACGTTTCGAACATTTAGCTTGTGCCTTGACAAGAGCAAAACTGATAATGAAAAAACAGTTCAAAATAAAATTTTAAAACGTTAACATATTAAAAATAAAGGAATACAGAAATATTAAAATCAATATAGTTTTTAGGAACTTTTCATCATGCAATATAGTATACTCTGATGTAAACACCAAATCGTATATAGTCATTTTAATAGGGAGAAGCTGAAGAATACCTTCAAAATCGAAGCCTCTGATGACGCTACATCTTCAGCATCTCTACTACTATTTCATATCGGTAGAGTACAATGTACTGAAACGGATGACACAATAATGGTACGTGGGGCACAATTGGCATAAATATAACGTTACAGGAAGGAGATTAGACTAAAGGCTCCCTCGGCGAAATGGCCGGGGAGTGCGATGTTGCTCTTCTCGAGAATTATCTCCAGGCGCCGAAATAAGGCAGGCGAAATGAGGATGGAACAAAACCGAAAGCCCCGACTCAATGTAAAGCGGAACTAACTAGTTCGAGAAAGTTTGTGCCATCGTTTTAGCTCCTCTTTGTAACTTCTCCAGAACTATCAGGAGGTACAAATAGTTACATAAGAACTGAATAAGTGGCACGATTTTCGACACTAGCTTGTTAGCTAGGTCGATCAACACCAGGAGAATTCCGAAGTACCCTAACAAACGGGCCAGGGACCTCGCGCGATCTTTCCTTGCTCTTCCTTATTCTTTCCACACCCCATAGACATTCTTACACTTACATCCATTATTCTACCACACATGTCGGGAAACCAGCCTGGGCGCTTAGGGCTTGGCCCGGCGGGGGCGGTGCCCCACTGGCGTGGGATACGGGGAAATCCCCGCCGACGGTAGGTCGGCGCCAGCTCTCGCCATCCAGTGAGGGAAGATCACCACCACCCCAAGGGAAAAACATATGGGACTATGGGACTAATAACCTTAGCAGTTGACGCGCCCGGATCCACTAACAATCAATCAATGAAATCCGTGCTGACCGTCGTGGCGTTCATGAAATGGGGAATGGGTGAAAGGGTCAAGTGAAATAGTTCCCTTCCTTTCTATCTTTGGATAATGACTTCTACTACTTAGCGGACGTCAAAGGGCTCTAATACTCTATTATCAAACGCTTATGTTTTACAGAGTTAACATCATTCTTTTTTTAAAGATGTATTTTTCTTTCTTTGCAGATTACCTGAAACTTTGCATTGTTCTTCTACCCTAAGTTTTTCTCTTTTTTAGCACGAATTTTTAAAAATTAAATGCGGTTACCTACTGAATGTTCCATAAACAGTCACGAAAGCATTTCATTCAGAGAATAAAAAAAAGATTTTAAGTAAATTATTTGTAACTGTCACGATTGTTGAGACTTACTGATAGCTACAGTTGATTTGATATTATACATTTATTTTTATATTGTATTTACTGATTATTTCAAGTATTAATAAATTGTAAATTTTCATGATATACTAAAATTGCTAATATGCTGTTATGCGAGACAAAAAGGTTGATAAACTTGTTCTTATTTATTTGGGTAAGAGAAATATTTTAAACAAATGATTTGTCATTAATCACTCAGGCTGTCCGTCCCTCTGTCTGTCCGCTCGTCTATGGGAAATACTAGTACCTAAAATGTACGACTATCCGCCTGACTGTACGTCTGTATTCATTCTGACCATCTGCCTTCCATACATCTGTTCGTCCTTCCGTCCTTGCATATGCCCATCTGTTTGTCCTCTTCCTGTCCAGTTTTCTGGTTTACAAAAACATAATTTGGCGGATTTAAACTAAGTTTCAATCTTAAAAACCCAGCACCTTCAGGAAGTGGCACACAAAATTATTCAATTTATTATTATGAGACAGAGAAGTCCGTGCCCCGTTTCTCAGTTGAATGTCTCGACCCCCCCCCTCCCGTCCTCAGTAACATGTCATGAAGCGGGCGATGCATTCGCTATCTCCCTACAGCACCTCTCCGCTCCACAGCGCTGGCGCGGACGTTGTACCGGGCTTGTGCAAGCGAAGGACGTGAAAGGAGGCGGATGAGTCGGGGAGATTACATCGACTATCAGATTTTCGCCGGCAATGACAGACGCGAACATGGACAGATGTGTCAAACAACAGGCACTTCAATGCCGGTGTTGCAGGTGCACGGCAACCACTTAATTGGCGCTAATGAGGACATTTCAACACTTTTACCTGACAGCATGGCCTTCTTCCCACAATCCTTAAGGATTGGCTTAAATGGGAATAAACTGAGGAACTAAAGGTCACGACTCTCAATTTTTTTGTACATAAGACAGTGAGTATTAATTTAAAAAAAGAAGTATTGGGTCTCACCACTGTTTTCCACATATTGGTAAGAATTGCAGAGCAATTGTGACTCGTTCATACCATTTAAGTAACATTCTTGTTTCATTTTTTAAGGACAAGTCCAATGTAAGAATGGAAGTGGAATTTCCTCTTGAGGTTTATTCTACTGCGCTGGAAGCTGACATAAAAGGGCTGGCGTTTTAAATGCTAAGCCTAATCGATTTGTCATTATACAATTGCATATTCAATTGCATTTTAAATCGTATTTTTAATTTGTGTATCAGTTGGTCAATTGGTTTCTTAGGTTTATAACATTGCTAAATGCAGTCTAAAATAGAATCCTTGGGGTACAATGTCCTAGATTTGAATACCTTTATTCGTATCAGACAAGAAACATCGATCGACTTCTATGTTCTACTTTCCAATGCTTTCTGCTCCACATCAAGTTTACACAAGTTTATATATTTTCACTTTCTCGCGTACGATTCCGCAACAGGAATTTTTACAGATGTCTGTGTTTTTTTGAGCATTACGTACCTACTAAAAGTGTGAATCAATGGGGAGTGTTCGCGGGTGTCTCCTGTGAGAATTAAGTTGCCGTGGGCTATACAGAATGACTCAGAATAAATGTTCGAAACCTCGCAGGCTTGTAGAAGGGCCGGATATGATTACGTTTTGCCAATAAACGTGCGTTATAATGTGGCTTTTGTCCATGGTTGTCAGGTCATGTGTATAGATATTCAGTGGGTACATGTAATATCTATGGCGACGTCAAAACGTGACTTGCCGGACATATTTTCTAAAATTCAGAGATTGCCTAAAATATAGAGAGACATCTCACGGGAATAAGTCCGTCTTATGAAATTTCCCACTATATGTTCGCTGACAAGAACCCTCTAGAAGTTTGTATCATTTCTTCTCAAACTCTCTAGGAATTTGTAACATTTGTTCATGACTGTTACAACTGTGACGCTTGAGAGGGGAGACAAAGGAGATTCTGATAAGAAAGTATTGGAGGAAGAGCAATCGGTAGATGGAGCTCGGTGAGAAAGTTCGGCGGAAATGAGCGGCCCGTGAGCCAGTTTTTTAGTCGAATATGGAAGTCGCTTTCGAAATCAGAGACATGAGTGTTGCGGGAATTCGCATAGTTTCGACGCGTCAAGTGGCTGCCTATTACTCATAATGAAGTGAGAACTTTTTCTTTTGAGCACGTGTGGGTGAAGGAGATTAAGGACGTCAGCTCTTGCTATTAGTATCGCAGAAAAGGTGAGACCGTGTGTCCCTTCTAGCGCGCACACAGCTGCCACGACACGTGCTCCGTTGGGCGCCGCTGTGCTCACGTCAACAAAAATTGGGGGACGCAGGGCAGCATCCTGGAGCCATGTTACAAATCCGAGTACATAGGGCGACGCGCGTGCTGCATCTCAGACCCACTCAGCCTCTGCAGAACGGAAGCGGCTAGACGTTTCGTTCAGTCAGGGCTAGGGTCAGAGCCGAGGACAGAGGTAGGTTCTTGCGCGATATGACGCTGAAAAGTTCGGATCCACCAGACTGGGAAATGAACTGTACTATACCTAAATAACGTTTACTGATAAAACCGTGTTATAAAAATACGTATCGTTAAAATCCTCCATTTATGCACTATTGTGTTCTTTTCTTGATGAGAGTGTAAATAATTTGTTATTGAATGATGCAAGTTCCTCTGAGAAAATTTCTTTTGTGAGAGTGTTCAAAGAAAAGTGAATAGTCCAAAGAAAACGAGTTGTAAAGAGTACGTAACTTTTGAACTTGTGTGACCTACTCGTCCTTACATCCTATTATTCAGTAATATAATCAGAATATTTAATCTCTTTTGATAACGTGGACGAAATATAAATGCCCTTTTCTCTGAAGTGCTTATGATTATTCTCTGATTTTTCATTCATTAGTATAGAAATCAATGACTCAGAAACTCTTGATGATTAGTCGATTTCTTAAATATTTGCGATTTTTTTATTCGGTCAATAGAATAATTAGTAAAGCAAAAGTGATATTATGTAGATTAATTTTGGCGTGCTTCAGATGTCTCCACTCATCAATTGTACATCGGAGAATCGTACGAACGCCCATCATTCTTCATTTTTACAGGCCGGGGTTTATTAACAGAAGTGACTAGTAGGAGGAACATTAAAATGCAGCAGACGCACATACGTTTCTCCTGCATCCGTTGCTGTTTGGAAGAACTTTTAATGGTTACCTCTAGAACCCAGAACATATTTCTAATGTAGCATCAGAACAGATTCAGTCACAACGCTTAAATAGAAGTGTTATGTAGTCGATTGGACGGCGCATTTCTCCCGCTTACGATTTGATATGTGTGAATGAATGAATAAGACCTCAACGGAAGACTTCAGTTGTAATTATTACTTATGCCATTGAGTGTAACTTGAATGTCTTTCCTCGTGAAGGTAGCCCTGAGCAAAACGTGTTACAGAACATGGAAATACCGGTTCTGCACGGCCGGAGTTCGACCACGTGCTCGGGCCGGTTGAGCGGAAGTTCGTGGAGGAGATGCAGATCTCCTCGGGAGCTACACGCGTTGGCTCTTTCGCGGCCGAAGGCGCCTCCGCGCGATAGCAATCCCCAGAGAAACTCTTTCCGCCCCCGCGATCGACGCGCTGCCCGGGTGCGCATCTCCTTCCCACAATCGTTTTTTGGCTACTACAAGAGAAACCTGCTTCACGGACAGTTAGTTGGAGCTTCATCCGTCGTTCGCATGTTCAGTTAGTAACCATGGGAGATACCGTGGCAGAATCGACAAGAATGTGCGAAAAGGAAAATATGAGCATCTGGTGTTCAAAGTTTTTGTATTCTTGTTTTGTCGAAGCGTTATCATTCTTTTAGTAATCAAAAGGCGGTAAACAATTTGAAGACGTTTCTTGATTTTAATCAAATATAAGAGTTAGTCAATAGTTGCAGTTCTAATTATTTTATTGTACGAATAAATGGTAGTTAGTAAGGAACTTTCTGTAAAAACTTACCATTTCATAGGCCTACTCAAATATATAAGGTTTATATTCGAAATTATTTTCATTCGTTATTTGAGGTTGGATCTTCTTGATTAAGAGAATAAGGTATTACACGTTTTATTTTCGTTGGAAGAGAAAGTTTATATTAAGTGGTTCGAAATTATTTTCATTCGTCATTTGAGGTTGGATCTTCTTGATTAAGAGAGTAAGGTATTACACGTTTTATTTTCGTTGGAAGAGAAAGTTTATATTGTGAAACTATTCCTTAACTGGTTTTCTTACTACTAAGACAACTTTATTTCGTTTCGAAATGCATTGATTGAATGGTTCTTTTAGTGAAACCAGGCACATCACTACCAGGGTCATTAGTTCCGTAATTGTAGTGCATGTTTTTACTCGGGAGGTGGAGGTGATCTTTCCTTCGCTGTATGGCGATCCGGTGCAGACCTACCGACAGCAAGCGGGGTTTTTCCAACCTGGTATCTCCCACCAGCGGGGCACCGTCCCAGCCGGGACAAGCTCTGAGCTCCCGACCGGTTTCCCGGCATGTGTGCTTGTGTAGTGCGTGTTAATGTTGGTGTGTGTGAGTGTGTGTAAGGGGAGAGGATGGGACACAGAAGAGGTAGGAAAGATCGCCCGTGGGGCCGTGGCCTGTTTGGTAGGGTACTGCTCCGGCATTCGTCTGGTGTTGATCGGAGAAACCACGGAAAACTACAAATCAGAGCAGCCAGCCGCTAGAATTCTCCTCCAGACAGCAACTGAATTCGACCTAGCTGACAAGCTAGTGTTCAAAATCCTGCCACCGTCGGGACTCGAAACTAGGACCTCCCGGTCAGAGGGACTGCAGTGACATCAGTTGATGCTCTGAGCCGTATCTTCCGGTTGCGAAATGCAGTGTGTTGAATTTGTATTAATAACATTGTTGGTGATGTTTAAAATTAGTGCATTATTATTATTATTATTATTATTATTATTATTATTATTATTATTGACAATCGACGGCCCGCAGGGGCCGCCGCAGCGACAGCGATGCCTTCGTGGAAAATCCACCGACACCGCTGCCCACGTGGTCTGGACCTCTCCAGTGTCACCGCGCCTGAAGATACACAGCGAACGTTCTTGCCTGACAGTGTTCGCGCCAAAGGCGTAATGACGTCACTTAAAGAAGTTAATTCGCCACAACACAACTCAATTCTATCAACTCTAGCCCGCACATGCAAGTAGATGCGATCTCCTGGACAACATTATACACCAAAAAAAATCGATGTTAATTTCAAATTAATTTTGAAGAACCTTCGACTGGACAGATGAACCCCGGAGTGGCGTTCAACCTGCCAATCACTGGCATCACCTGTCTCATAGGGAGTCTTACCGACACGCTCTCACTGCCTTTACATTGCCCCACAGTGTAGTTTCTGAAGCACTTCAAGAGCGATAATGAATGCTTCTCGGTGCTATAAAAACTCGAAAAGTAACTAGCGTACGAGAATGTCCTTCAAATGACCGGTGCAAGTTGATGTCTGGGCAAGTCCCACACGTGGTATGTGAGTTTTTCTTAGTATGGATTGATATACCATGTGTGTATAAACCGAGAAACCATGTACAGCAAGAATCCATTCCCTTCGCCTATGCTGTGCGTGATTTGGACGACAATGCTACTACAAATCTTCACACTACAAATTTTCAGTGATATTCTCTCATGCTAGTTCTTGCCATGGCCAGGTCGAAACTTCAGAGTTAGTAGAATGTTAACTGTAAAACTTTTTTTATATCGTGGTTTTCCTTTCTGTTGCCTTAGCCGGATGGAACCAAAATGTTGTTTGTGTTGCACGTGTGTTGTAATCCTTCGTTATGAACAAACTAATTAGATTATTTTCCTATTATTGTTATTAAATAATGCAGGTACGCAAAAAAATGTCATCGGGCCCAAAGACTTGACACATGTTCCTCTGTGTATGTTGATGCTCTGAATTCGAATCTGAAGCCTGAAATGCGCCACCACCCTCCTTTTTTTATATGGCAAAAACAAATCGTGATATTGTATTTTATTTTTTGTTTTTTGTTTTCAGGGGTTGTTATTACACTCGGAAACTTGACATATGTTTCTCTACGTATGTCTACGCGCTAAATTCGAATCTTTTTTTTTTAATTTATTGCCTTTTCAATTGTAATACAATTTTTCTGGAGCTTTAAATATATTTCAAATAACTTTTAGGCATGGTGCCAGCAATTTGTTATTAGGTAAATTAGTTACCTATTTTTGAAATGGTAGTTTAATAAAAACATAGTTTAAAAATGATAATCGAAAAGAGTAGAAGATTGTAAACATTTTCAAATGAAATATTGTGTTTAAAATTTGTAAAAACAATGTAATGGAGGATGAAAAAATATTTGGGGAATCTTAAACAAATACTGAGAGTTTCATAGTGTTGACCTAAATCGAAGTTTTTGAATCAGGAGCAGAAGGTAATAAGTTATAAAACTTTGTGAATTGTGTCATTAAATGTTTTAATAGGTTCCATTTGCAATTATCGATGAATTTGCTTATTTGATATAAGCCATTCGGCTTGTAATAATTTTCTTAAACATTTCTTTTGTAGGATTTGTAATTTATTCATATGTGTGTAAGATTGCACCATCCGAATATGAAGCCAGAATTCCCTCCATTTTTTTAAAAATAGCGAAAAACCACGGCGAAATTGTATTTGTGAAGTTTTGAAGTGGTTTTCTGCGATTAAAAACAACTACAAGATGGTTGTGCAATTCTGCCTTCAGATTCGGATTCTGCGGATCAAAATACATACAGAAACAAATGTAAAGTATTTGTGTATGACAACTTTTTTTGCGTGCCTGTGTTATTTTCACATTTTTGTCCAAAGGTAGGATTTTAAACTACCCACTAATTTGGGTGGTCATTTAGGGAACCGTTGTTTGTAATTACGTGGTCTGCATTGATTGGCGGAACGGAAATGATATATGTCAGGTGAACTTGCTCTTATCACATAGACCTGACCAGTTGTCTCCTACCTTTATTTTATTGTTAAAAATAATACATAATTAATCAAAATGATGCACATATTGAAATGTTTTTAGATGTTTAGTATTTTTAGGTGTTTCGAAAGCTTTTGACGTCATTGACTATAATAGTTTGCTCTCAAAATTATATTCATATGAAATTCATGGTATTGATTTACATTGGATATTCTTGTACCTAAAACGTAGATGGTAAAAAATTGAAATACGTTACTGGCCCGAAAGAATATTATTTACTCACCTTTTCACATCTTTGCCAATTCACAGGGGTGTCCGCACGGCTCGATCATAGGTCCTATCTTCTTTCTTTTATATGTAAACGATATGCCTCCAACTATTAGAAACGGTTTCCTGATGACAAAAACATTTTTTGCAAATAATAATAATAATAATAATAATAATAATAATAATAATACAATTTCATACATTTCAAATTGGTTTCGTAATAACAAATAAATGGTTTTCGAAAGAAAAACGTTTTCAATACATTTATACTCTTCAGACCATCAATCGTATGCGCCATTAAAAATTAACATTGTGCCATTGGCTGATGTAAAGCTAACAAAATTTCTTGATGTCAGTCAAACCTCAAATGAACTATCCATTTACCTGAATTAAACACTAAATTAAGTTCATTATGTTATGCATTCAGAATCCTTTCAAATTCTGTCACACTTCATGCAACATGTTTGCGTGTAATATGCAAATGTACATCCGCGCCTTAGATATTATTTATTTAACGTCAAAAACAGTTAAAAACTGTGGGTAAAATCCTATGCAAAGAAGTGTATCCTGCCCACATTTTACAAAACTATTAACTCATATTTTTGAAATATTGTGCACGACCTTATTTATAGATCTGCCTTAAGAAAACATATTTTTAAGGAAAAAATCTCAATTATAGTTGTAGGAAGACGCCGAGAAAAAACAACTTTTGCAAGTTCCAAAACAACAGAATTTTCAACAAAGAAGATATCTTCGCCATTCTTTTAAGCGTTTTTACTATCTGAAGATAAAGTTTAAATGAAGCAAATAAAAGGTTTTCTGTCCAAAATTCGTTTTCCGTGCGTAATTGCATTACTTTCTCTTCTTAGGAAGTAAGGGCAAGAAATTAAAAATTTAGCGTTTTCAATTACAATTTTAACTGTGGCATTTTAATCAGCATTTTCATCATTTTATAAGTTCTACATCCTGTCCTATGGCTTCATAGCCCGCTTACGGGCCTTGGCCAACCAGCGGTGACCCAGCCAGTCTGCCATGGGATAAGGAGTTCGTGTGGTGTGCACGAAGACATTCCTTCACTGTATATTCTGGTCATCATAACCTTAGGGTGAACTTCCTCGTCGTCACACAACAATAGATACTGGGACATTTGTAAGGAAAGCGCACAGTTAATATTTTGGCCCGGCCGGAAGTCGAACCTGGAGTTGCGTGGAAAGCGAGCACACTAACCAACAAACCACCAAAGGCCTCTAAATTCTATACGAGAATGAAATTAAAATATTAGCAGCCATTTTTTAGAAAATTTTGAAATTGACCTTGAGGATTTTAGTGTCCCCCAAAATAAAAAAAAAATCAAATTCAAGATACCGCGACATGAGATCGATGGAGGAATATCAGAATTGATGGACACACTGGAAATGATTAAGCTGCTAGCGATTTTCATAGTGTTGCTAGGTTAGGGGTTGTCGCCCTAAATTTTGGGGTTTTGGGCGTTTAGTAGTTGTTTTAAGGGGGTTATTTATTAGGGAGTTTTTGTGTAGGTGTGTGTGGGGGAGGTCGTCCAGTTTTCCTTTTTTTTAAAGATATATATTGTGTGTCACAAAATCACGAACCCAAAAATACTTCCCTATGATTATTGCAGATATATTTATTCAAAGCGTAGTAGAAACACTAACAGGCGTGTAAGATCATTTGAATGAATTCCCTCCTCTAAAATTGCGCGGTAATTTTGTCACGACCAAAGATTGGTAGAGGGAGACACATTTTGTAATAAAGAACGAATAACAGCAATACGCAAGCAGTGGAAACAAAGATGATTCGGTTGAATGAAAGTTTTTACAAAGAAGTATCATTATCTCTTTTCAGTCATTTCAATGAGCGAGACAACATTTTATAACTCGTACACAATGTGTGTATACGTACGTTATAAAATATATAAAATTTATTTCCTCTATTATTCCCCTTTAGGAGGGCGTTTGAATTTGAATTCATGGTTTTATTTTTGGATGTTTTCCCTCTTCCTCCTTAAGAAACTCTTCAACCTCTCAGGATGTTCTCTCTTCCTTTCGTCTGTCCACTTCTTACCAGGTTGTTGCATTGTTCTTTGCTCCAACTTCATATTCAAGGCACTCCTTGCGGTCTTCGAGATTTTCTATGTTGATCTGTTGCATGTCCCTCTGGACCTCTTTTAGCCATTCCGTGCTGCATTTACTCGTTGTTATGATGTTCAATAGTCTCTTTGCTGTTATGTTGTTCTCCATCCTGTAGATGTGTGTGTAGAATTTTGCTCGACGTTTCCTGATTTCCTCGGTTATTGTGTTGGTTTTTTGAGAGAGTTCGTTCTAAGGTCTCTTCATCCAAAGGTCGTTTTTGTTGATTGCTCCATCAATCTTCCTAAGCCTTTCTCGTTCCTGTTTTTCTATTTCCCTAATTTTGGAGTGACCACCAATTACCAATGTTTCAGAAGCGTATGTTGCTTCTGGAAGAATCACAGTTTTATAATGTCTCAATTTTGCGTCTGTGCAATTTCATGTAGTTTTTCAACTGCGTGAATTGCTTTTCTCCTGTTGTTTGTGACAATCGCAATATCGTCCGCGAAGGCAAGGCATTTTAATTTAGTTTCTTTTCTGATACCCATATGGATACCTTTTCACAAGGTTACCATTCTCTGATGATTTTTTCTAGAACAATAGTGCAAAGAATCAGGGATAAGCCGTCCCCCTGCCGTACTTCCGTTGTAATTTCAAAGGGTTCCGATATCTCACCCATGAATTTCACTTTGGATGTTGTTTTTGTGTCTGTTCTAAGATTTTCCGGGTCTTGCGGTCGATTCCGAATTCTTGCATGATTTTAAAGAGAGTTTCGCGATCTATTAAGTCAAGCTTTCCTATAATCGATGAATAATGACTGTATCCCTGCACTTCATTTGTAATATCGTCTTTAGACTCAAGATCTGTTCCACTATGATCGCCCTTTTCTGAATCAGGCCTGGTATTCACCAAGTAGTGGATTTGCCTGAGGTTTTATTCTGTTTAGAAGTGCTATGTAGAGGATTTTCTATGCCACTGGGAGCAGGAAGATTCTTCTGTAGTTGTGGATATCAGTCTTGTCACCATTTTTATGTAAAGGGTGGATCAGAGCGCATTTCCATTCTGGTATCTGGCTCCGGTCCTCCGTCTCCAATATGTCTGAGATTATGTGATGAAGTTTCCGTATCAGAGTAGGATCGTTCAGTTTCCAGAGTTCTGCGATAATCCCATCTGCTCCTGATGCTCTGTTGTTCTTGAGCTGCTTGATTATCGCCGTAATTTCTGCGAGATCTGGGGCATTTGAGTCCGGGTGTGTGAATGCGGGGGGGTGTGAAGTCAAGTTTTTCCTGTGGAGGTTCACAGTTAAGAAGGGAGCAAAAATACTAGGCTAATATTTTGCAGTAGTTTTCAGAGTTAGTTTCAAACGAGCCGTCGGGTATTTTCAAGCACAGACTGGGTGCTTGGTATCCTCGTAGGTTTTCTCGAAACGTTTAGTAAAAATTGATTTTATTATTTTTGTTGAAATCCTTTTGGATAGCGTGGAGTCTATTGTTGTCATATCCTCATTTTTCTTTTCGAATCACCTGATTGCATCAATCTGTTTTCGAGGTCTAAGAAAGTTGTCCCAGTTTTCCTCGGTTTTATGCCTGTTGAATTTTTTCCAGGCTGTTATTCGGTTGTCGATCGCAGACTGTGTTCCACCAGCGGTGTTCTCTGGTGCGAGGGTGTTGTCCTAGTTTCATGGCTTCCTGAATTTTACTTATTAGCTTCTTCCAGTATGTCGATTTTTCCTGATTAATTTGTTTGATGATTTATGCTTTGTTGAGTTTCAGATATTCCGGATCTGGTTTCATGTTTTTGGGTAGATATTTTTTCCTTCTACTGGGTTGAAAATTTGTCTTTATTTGTAGGAGATGATGATCTGATTCAAAAGCGCCTTTGCGAGGTCTGATGTTTAGAATTTCTTTCGTATTTTCCGAGGAAATTGCATGATTCATTCCGTGCTCAATTTGGTATTCGCCCTGCCTCAGATTGCGCGATCTCCATGTGGCTAGCTTGTGTGTTGGTTTCTGAAAGTGGGTGCTCATAACTTTAAGTTCAAAGTTCCTGCAAAAGTTGATTAGTTGGTACGTTTGTGATTGGTATAAGGGTATGTAATATCTCTGAATTTTCTGTTTTCCTAGCTATGCATTAAAATCGCCTAATAGGATTTTCACATGATGCCTTAGTATTTTGTTGGTTTCTTCTTCCAGAGACTCGCAGATATTATCCAAGGCATCAGGATCGGTTTGGTAGTGTTAATTTGTAAGGGTATGTGCATTGATTACTTTGTAAGCTTTATTAGCTGGTTTTACTGACAGTAATGAGATTCTTTCATCGAGAGAGGTGAAGTCGATCACTGAGTCGAGTGCAGAGTTATGTAATCGAATCCGGTTCCCAGGAGTGGCAGTTTGTCTCTTATTTTTACGGCAGGTTTGTCCTCGTAGATTCTGAATTTTTCTGTGTTGAAGTGTCCTTCGTCAGTAAATCTGGTCTCTTGCAGTGAGGTGATTTTTATGTCAAATGTTTCCAGGGTGTTGGTGAGATTTTTAATTTTCCTGTTTTGGTAAGTGTTCACATTAATTGTGTCAATAAAATCCTTGTGTTTAGTCTTGAAAGTGTTAAAGAGTTCTTGAAGAGCTTCTATTCTTTCCCGCATGGTGTCCCTGATCCCCCAGAATCCGATGATCAAGTGAGTCCAGTCTATCGACTGGTGCCTGGGGTAGTGCTTCAATGATCGTCTTTTCCATCATGATTTCAAGTTGAATTTCAATTTTTGTGGCGATCTCGACAGAGCACATGTGTACGACTCGATTTTTGCGTTCGAGAACACTTTAATGCAGCCGCCTCAACTAGAGGAACAAACGCTGACCAGTGGCCGTTGAATCCCAAACAGACGCCAGTGGGTTTGTGACGTTTGTTAGTTTTTGGTCCGCTCTGGTATTTCATTTCCCCAGTACCACCTATATCTAGGAGTCCTTCCCTCTCCGCTACCCGTGGGATCTAAATAATCCCACAACGGGATGATATTAGATAATATATATAGATATATATATATATATAATATATATATATATATAATATATATGTGTTGTGTGTGTGCTGTGTGTGTGTTTGTGTTGTGTGTGTGTGTATTGCAAAATGTGTTTACTTCAAAATATAAATATTGTCAAATAGTAATAATTAATAATATTTTTCTTTAATTTCCATACCTCCTCACGCATTTTAAACATGAATTAATCATTTTTTAAATTGATTGTTTCTTTCATATTTTGGTGGTTTTCGTAGCGCTATCTAGTGGGAAATGCTTAAGACCACCTGGCATCACTGAGTTCACGGACAGGCGGACGTTTTACCGCAACCAATGTTTCACTACCACGGGATTCTGACGGGAACGTGGATTCTGACAACCAATGTATTAGAGGACATAATTTTCTACACACAGGAGCAAGAAATACTCAAATTTTCGATATGAGATATCTACATAATGCGTATTTCACTAGAAAAACGCCTTTCTTCGTAGCACAATTACATAAATTTCTCTTTACTAATAATGTACAAGAAAGTGAAACGCCACATCGCAATTTATATTATTAAAAGCGTTTCCAGTTTAATTTTTCGATAGAAATGTTGGTGTATTCTCGATTGAATTGAGATGAAACTGCAATATTATTATTATTATTATTATTATTATTATTATTATTATTATTATTATTATTATTATTATTATTAGTATTAGTATTAGTATTAGTATTAGTATTAGTATTAGTATTAGTATTAGTATTAGTATTATTATTATTTATATTTACGAAGTATTAAATTAGTATTAAAATTTATATGATTTTTTTTTACCATTACACCATACGGTGCACTGGCCGACACGTTGAACTGTCAAGTAAACATGGACGGTGTGGCGAGGACACTTGAATAAGCATGCGGCCAAGAAGTAATTACATCTTATTAAGGTGTTTACTTTGATTTTGATTCTTGCACTTCCTGCCGAGGCTTTCAGGACCTGGTATCGACATTCAGAACTCATTAGGTGTTTTTATATAACTATTATACATAACGATAAAACCGCCAGGCACCAAATTCTTTCACTTCCGCTTTCAAATATTGCAAGTTCACTAGTAAAGAATTCTCTCTCCATATATTCGCTTTCTGTTACAAATAATCCATTAATTTTAAATACGAATAAAAACTAAAAATTCAAGGAGTATATTCACAATCATATCAAACAAACAGTTAAAAAACTAGTGGCGCTACAACAGCACGTGCAGTACTTTCTCGCATCAGTTACGGTTACGTAAAATTATAATATCGCAATTTCCGTTCATATTATCACATCTCATTCAATACTTGTAAAACTCATTACCAATAGTAGCGCATTAGGTGCGATTGTTTATTGCGTTTGTTGTTGCACAGGCAATCAGTATTTACCTTTACCGTCACATATTAAAGCTGTTGACTAGGAATTTGCTAGAAAACGCTCCATTTTTATATTGGCTAAAAGCTACAAATTTCAGATTTAAGATCAACTAACTTCTCATCAACCCTGCCTTGAAAAACTTGATGAACCCCAAATGTTGTTCCAAAACTATTTTCATTTACTATGAAGTAACCTCATCAAGAGCTAGAATAGTTCCTTTAACATTCCGTTGGTAAAACAATCTTGAATCAATGAAAGCTTATGGATTGTATTTCCTTTCAGAGGTATATATTCAATATTATCATAGTTCCAAGTTCCAATATTTTTAGTATTTAAAAAAATTAAGAAGACACAACACAATTGCTAGAGCACCATGGTGTACTAAGAATATTTCCTCAAACGTTTCTCACCTTTGACAGAAATTATCACAAATAACGATATTGTCATCTAGACAGTTTCTTTGGAAAATTTTATTTCATTTAAAGAATCTCCGAAATTCGAAATATCCGTTTCAACCAAGCAGGGTCTTGAGTTCGTTTAGATCGATAGGGGGAATATCAATTTTGGACAAAATCATCTGAATGATTAAGGCACTAGCGTTGACCAAAAGCAGAAAGACAAACGGCAAACCAACAGACCAACTGACAGACAGACGTTTTTCCGTCAAATGCTATTAAGGATCCCCAAAAGATGGATTTTGACGTGTTAGAGAAAGGCTGTGTATGATGAAGCCTCTCCATCATACTCCACAGTAAAAAAAAATGGGCCAAGCAGAGATTTTTACAATTTAACGTTTGTCATGTCATAGAATACCTTGGACACTATCTCTACCAAGAGTTTAAAGAACAATGAAGGGGAGAACAATTTTTTTAAACATATTATTATTGTAATTTTTATTTTTCCATATACGTATGTATATACGGAGTAATATACGTAGTATAGAGAAATTTATGTACAAAAGTTTTACTAACGCGAAAACTAAAAATGTACACGACCTTAATAAAAGAATAAAATATGAACAACAAATTTTATTTGAAGGGAAAATGGCTATCTTTAATTTTGTAGTTGTAGGGAGACGCCGAAAAAAATAGAAGAGATAGAGATAGAGAGAGCGAAAGAGCGAGAGAGAGCGAGAGAGCGCGCGCGCGCGCGCGCGAGAGAGAGAGAGAGAGAGAGAGAGAGAGACAGACAGACAGACAGACAGACACACAGACAGACAGACACACAGACAGACAGACAGACAAACAGACAGACAGACAGACAGATAAGGTCGTGGAATAACGGCCAAAACGTTAGCGTCTGTGCCTAGGACGCGGTGTCTCCTGGTCAGCCAAGTAGATACTGACTCCAACCGCGGAAGTCTACTCCTTTCATGAGATATCTGAATTTTATTACTAAAGTAACTTTGTACTATTATAATGAAACGACTGGTGGACAAAGCAATTCAGATATGTAGTTCATTAGGTCATTTAGTAATATTATTAGAGTATCACAATTATCATATTACATTACCTAACACTTTAACAAAATTAGGTCAGGCACGTCGTCCTGTTTATACAGAGGTTTGGAAATGTTGACCCCAATTACGTATGACTTAAGTCTGTGGTTCGTGTTTCCAAGCCACCCGTAAAGCACGAATGTTTGAAGTTTTATTCTTGGGATGGGGGCATTCCGAAACCTCGTGTATCACATCAAAACCCTAGTCGTTCTATAATGTATTGTTTGGCAGATGAATAAGTGGATTAATATGTGTGTAATTGAGGAGCTGGACACCCTTAATGAAAGATGGTAAATGAATCGGCGTAGGACAAAGACACTCGTGGGCAAAGAATGTTACGGCGTACACCGAATACTCGTAAGCCTGTGCGATATTGAGGAAGCGAGACTCTTCACAGGGAATGTCCACAAAGAGCGCTCGATGCCACAAAAGTCCTGGCAGTGTTAGGCGTCTATAGATAGCAACTGGAAGAGAGTGGGGCAAAACGGTATTGACTCAAGAGAATTGGAAACTAACTGTAAGAAAAAATATGTGATATACTGCAACACACTAGTTAATGATTTCAACTTACTGCATGTCTTGCTACACACAATGTTACATTACTTTAACTTGTCTGGGTACTATTTTTTCATGATCCGATTTTACAGATAAACGTTTCAGATATTTTGATCCCCATTACCGTCTTTTGAAATATAACATAGATATAAAAATTAAAAATAATAAATAAACAATAAACATAATAAAGTATAAAATAGTTATTATAATGAAGTGAAACTGTGAAAAATTACTCAAATGAATGAAAACTAATTTCAGGTTACTTTTCAACATTTTTGTGTCATTAAGAAATAGAGAAATACATTGAAATTTCGTATATGGATATTGAATTAAAGAAGAAACGGAGGAAATTTTGGGCGATATTCAGTGGGAAAAATGTATTTGTTACTGCGGCGAAATGCGCTTATATTAAAATTTCCTCTAGCCCACATTTCCTCCGATTACAATGTCTAGAAGTAAAATTGCGAGGCGTCAAATCTACCAGAAAATGGTGCAAAAAAGGATAAAAATCAGCAGAAATTTTTGCAAACAAACCCTTTCGGCTGCATAATAATTCACTTTAATTTTTTTGTGCTCTGCAAGCCGGGTTAGACCATAGTAGGTTTAGAAATAAGGCGAAAAGGTCATGCTGCGAAAGTCCCTCCTTCTCCGGAACAAGCGCCATGCGGAACACCGCAATGACAGAGGTAGCAGCGTTTATGATGCAAACGGGGAAGAGGAACTAAAATATCTTGATCAAGGAAATAGGAGTAATAATGACGCTTTCCTGTGAATATTGGACGAGTAAGAGTTATGCAGAATACTAATCATTGAGGTCACTAAAGAAAAGTTTAACGATAGGCGGAGAGGAGGTGAGCAGGAAGACGGAACAGAAGAGGAGAGAAAGCAGGTGAGAGGCGAGGAAAGAGACACAACGGCGAAGAGAAAAGTGACGCAAGTAGGAGGAGAAGGCGAGACAAAAAAGAGGAGACGAAAGAAGAAATGAGTTAAGAATTAGCGAGGGTGGGGAACACAGAACCAGAAAACGACAAGATACACGAAGAAAGTGGAAAAGGAGGTGCGGAGATACAAGGAAGAAAAGACGTAGGGAGGGTGCAGTGATCCATATTAAGACGAAGATAAAATACATGGTGTCAAGTTAAAAAGCCAGGCAAACTGTGGTCGTGAACAAACAACTACGTAATTTTGGTCATTTATATTAAGGCAGTGAGGAAAAATCGTTTGCAGTAACAATGTATGTCATTGCTCGACGGTTAGTGTCGGTTACATTCGGTGACTGACTACAAAAGCATAATAGTCACTTATAAGGGAAGGGGTCAAACATGCTCGCCAGAGATATCTTTTTCTAGCACATTTTTTAGGTATGTACTTTTGTTTAGGACTTTTATTAATGTTAACTCGTCTAAACCCTTAGACACGATTTATATGGTACCTTTCGATGGACGATTTCGAGAGCTTTAGCGAACGCGCTCTATCGTCTGAGAAGCCGTAGTTTGGTATCTGTTGAAGTGATGACAGTTGTGCAATCGGAGTAAAATAGTGAATGTTGAACTTCTTCAAAAACAAAACAGTGTGTCTCCGTACAAAGAACCTCAAGTAAAGAAAATTTTCAAAGTATTTATACCCTTGCCAAACCTCAAAAAGTGAAAATATTTCCGCTGAATCTCTCTGCCGTTCTCCGGGTACCAGAATGGAATTGCGAATGTTAAAAGCATCTAAGGCGTAATTACAATTTACGCTTAGGTTTGGTATCTTTACTAGAACTCTGGTCAGAAACGACCACAAATTCACATTTTAAGAGCTAATTAAAACGCATCTTAATTAATAAATAATGTCAAATATAATTTATCCTGCAAATTAAACAACTGACTTTTAATGTTAAAAATCTATGACAAGAATATACTGTTGGAATGTAATTCATTATGCACTTACATTCGGTGTTAAAACATGTACAGAATTGTTTTTAGATTATGGAAAATGTGTAGCTTAATCTTGGAAAAATCTATTAACTAGGATTTGCATATCCTCCTGAGCTTGTAGAGCTCAGCATGAGATTCCTGTCAATCAAAAGAAATCCAAAGCACATCATGAAACTTGAATAATTGAAGCATGTTCGTGCCCTGAAACATTAGTGATTTCTAAAGAATGAGGACAAATGTCACAACAAAATACAAGGACACGCGGAACAATGTACTGACATAACTTCGTAGTGACATAACAAAGTATTGACATACTTTCTTATTTCCCGGTATCACTTCCGAGATATGCAAACATTCAGATTACGGGTTATAAGCTATAAATTCACTACATTATCGTACTAGGCAGGCAAATTTGCACCTATTATAATTTAAAACATTAGACGTCTGCAGCAGTCAAACTGCTACTGTAGAGTGTCTGAAGCGACAAAAATGTAATTGTTTAACTTGTCTCTCACGTCGTTGATATTTACATTAGTGGCCATTTGTTAACATTATTATATTTATGAAACATGTGCTTTAAATAATATCAAATAAAGCCTCTCGAATACTTAACCGTTTTCTGTCAAAACTATCTCAAAATTTCGCAATTTCAGAAACGCTCAAACCCATTTTTTAAGAACGGCTCCAAAGTTTTTCTTTAAACTTTTTGAAAATATAGTGATAATTGCACTCTTTAATATAAAGTAAAGTTCATTTCGGGGTATTTGTTTTGTTTTTTCAAAATCACACAAATGTAATATTTTTTGAAAGATCTCTTACGCCTTTTATATTCACATTTCCACCAATTTGTAAACACTACTGCATTTGTATATAAAAGTGCTTGAAATGACGTCATCTGAAGTTTTTCGAAAACTCAGTAGTTTTCTGGAAAAGAGGTTCAAATTTCGAATTCATAGTAGCGCTTAAATGGCATTTTCTTGAAAACCTCTCGAAGTTTTTGAAAGAAAATTGCCATTTAAGACGATGTTTTATTGTTCTTTAATATAATAATAAATAATATATCCTTTTTACTAAAAGGAAGCCGAAAAATTAGGAAAATTTCAAAAATATGTACTTTGGGGGACGATAGATGGCACCTCGCAAGAGTATCTGACAAGTCCGAATAGCTAGCCCAGACAAATGGAAAAAGAAAACTAATACGGGAAAGTCTCTGCCATTGTGTAGCACTACTATTTTTTTAATGTTTCCCGATTAATCCAGCCGCCCATTTACGTTTGCATCCTAGGAAGCAGCATTCAACTATGTTGGCTATGCGTTAGTTTGTCTCCGGATGTCCGTCTAATATTTTCTTTGACTATCAATATTTTCCACACCATGTCTTTCATGTTCCTCTCTTGGTTCCAATTGTATCAATTGTTACCGTTCGGATTTTCATGCCTTTTCTAATAGAATGACGATCTTTGAAGTTTTTACCATCTTCTCTAGTTTATCAGAACATATTTATTATTAAATATTTTGTATTTTTCTTTTCTTCTATATCTGTCATTTTCCACATTACTGTACCACATGCGGGACCTCTCTCAATATTTTAAGTTTAGTTGCAATGAACGTAATTATTTCGTGTTTTTTTGTTGTTTTTTTCGAGTATGGAACTAAATATGAAGGCGTGCACGATAGCTTAGAATTTGATGCACAAAAAATCGATATTTGAGGAATTTCCTGCTTGTCTTTTCGTTGGGTATAATCCGTAAAAATAGAAATGAGCTTTTCTTACGATATATTTCCCGGAAAGGCGCGTAACAAACGAACTTTCTGCTTCATTTCTTTATATTATTTATTTAAGTTATTTATTTAAGTTATTTATTTAAGTTATTTATAAGCATTTGTCGACTTCAATTTTTGGGGACTTTTCTATAGTGAACGCCAGGTACCCTCTGCACTCTTTTTATTTGAAATGGCACTATATTATACATAGTAACACAATTAGAGGTCACTTCCATCAGCAGTACTAGAAACTTTTTGCAACACAACATGCACGAAAGACAAATGACTCAAAGATTACTTGTGCGCCTGCGTTTTGTTTGATATCTAAGTTCACCACGTATAACGCCTTGACGATTATCCTATCTACAGTCTTTCATTTCTCATTGTCAATCATATTCAATAAACATAGTCACGATCATCCATCCAGTAGAAGGCAATGGAAAACCATATGCCCAAGAAATGGAAGAGCAAAAAGGCACAAGTCATCTACTTTGCCTACTTTCGTCAATCGAGTATGGCACTCACTTTGCGATCCGCAGCATTGTATCAGAAAGTTTTGCCACCTTTTTCATTCTTTTTTAAAATAATATGAGTCCAGGATCGTCAACTTCTAAAGTCATTAATCCCGTAACAGGTTCGTATGTTTTATGATGGGAAGTGGTGTGATCATGTTGAATGGCGAAATCCGGCGCCGACCTACACGTCCTGTAGCAGGGGGAGGGTTCCCAAACAGGTATCTCGCAACAGCGGAGCATCGCCCCAGCCGGTACAAGCTCTAAGCTCCCGATCGATCTAATGACATATGTGGTAGTGTAGTTCATATAATTGTACGTGGGTTTAAGTGAGGATGAGGATAGGACATCGAAGAGGAAGGAAAGATCGCAAGCGGTCCATGACCCTTTTTTGGGGGTACTGCACCGGCATTCTCCTATTGTTGATCGGCCGGACCAGAGAAAATACCGATCAGAGCAGCCGGCCGCTAGAAATATCCTCCAGACAACGACTGAATTCGACGCAGCTATTTACTTAGAGTCGCAAACCCTGCCCAGGCTCTGCAGAGACATCACCTGTTGCCCTGAGCCACGTACGGCGGTCGTCCATCCTCGTTCTAACAAGGTTAACTTGGTGAATGGTCATAAACGGTGAATATCTCCGACCCTTTCCTTCCTTCTTATTACAGAGACCGCGGCCCAACGCCATAGAGGTCTAGAAGCGGAAATTGGCGGTGTGTCTGCGAGGAAGCGAGGCGGCGGCGGAGGTGGCGGCGAAGGCCCGTGACGTGGCGTGGCGTGGCGTGGCGCGGTGCGGCGCGTGCGCGGTGGCGCGGGCGTCCTCGGCCTCGCCTCGTGCCCCGGCGCCGGCACCGCCAGAGGACATCGCCTTCGTCGGGGAGCGACGCCCGAGGTCCCACACGCGGATTCGCGACGCGGGCGTTGCGCTTGCTCGAGCGCGAGCGCGAGCGCGTCCTCCCAACCCCTTGCCATTTGGCTCAGTCGAATATCAGCGTTTACTGCGGGCTAAATATTTAGTATCAGTTTGAGGAGGGTGTTGAAAGCGTTACCCGAGAAGGGAGAATTTTTGAGAGTTGTCCGAAAAGTAAGAAAAAAGGTTGTTTGGACCTTTATTGAATGGAGAAACATTGTCATGATGAAGAAATGTGTGTGTGTGTGTGGGGGGGGGGTGATCAGAAACCATTCTTTTGTCGAAATAAAAAAGCCATCATCTTCCTCACCATCTCTCTCAACCTCAGAGATTAGGTTCTAAGCATGTACCAAACAGATCTGATGATCTCTGCGATATCTATTAATTATTACCGTTACATTTATTTATAAATGTATTACGAAATACTACATGACACTACTCAGGCGTGACGTCACTATTGCAATTTGGTCAGAAATGAAGATATTGTTTCGAGCAGAAGAGTCATACTGCCATTTTGTCCTGAAGTGTCTTTGAAGCATGCGTTTCATTTAGATGCTATGAACGTATATGAGCCGAAATTATTTACTTACTTTCACTTAAAAATAATGAAAATTTTAACAGAGGGGGAGCAACCTCAGGTAGTAGAAAATATATCATTGTTTTCTCCTCAATTATATAAACAAATGTTTATGATATTTTGTAGCGAAACGCCTTGTTTTCCCACAGCAATTCCTTAACAATTTATCTTCTTCTCTAACGATTTAGGTATGCTTACAGAGTGGAACCTGAGAATTTTTCTAGGTATAATCGAAGAAAACGTCTAATTTTTACTTTCTCGCACTTACTTCGGGAGAAGAAAAACATACGTAATCGGGCAACGGAAATCGACGAATTTACGACAAAAAAATGTTATTGAGGGTCTCTGGTAACGAAAGAGGGGATAAATTCTAATCGTGTATTTAGAAAATGACTTTCTCTAACACATGAGGTAGCCAGAATCCGTTTTGTAGGTGTTTCCAAAAAATCGATTGACGGCGTCATTCCATCTTCCTCTTTTAGCGCCTAAAACGTTCATCAAGCTGACTCTTTCTAAAATTGATATTGATATATTATTGAATTTTGAATTTGAAGGGGGGAGGGGTCGGTGGTCTTTGAAGTGTGAAGATTTTTGCTTGAGATTTGTGCGTGTTTATTTTGATTCTCCACTGTTCAGACCAGGTGATATATGTTGTTAAGTCGTTCTGAAGGTTGTCGTAAGCACAGACTATATTCTCGTGGGCTGTGAATAATGCGGTATCGTCAGCGAAGAGGGTGATTTCTGAGTCAGTTGGTTTTGGGATATCCGATATGTATATGCTGAAAAGTAAAGGTGATAGGCATGATCCTTGAGGGACACCGGCTCTAGGTTGACATTGATTAGAATAAGTAGAATTGATTCTTACCAGGAAATGGCGATCTTTTAGAAAGCTGACGATAATTTTATAGAGGTAATTTGGTAAACCCAGACGTTGTAGTTTAAATAGTAATCCGGGGTGTCACATTTTGTCAAATACCTTTTCAATGTCTACAAATTTTGCTAAGGTGTGTTTGTGTTGATGGAAAGCATTAGCCATGAATTCTGAAAGTCTCGGGAGTTGGTGCGTTCTTGAGTATTTATTTCTAAATCCGAATTGAGTGTTCGGTATAGCCTTTATTTCTGTAACATATTTATTTATACGTGTATATATTAGCTTCTCGAATAATTTGCCAAGAGTTGGAAGTAAACTTATCGGTCTATAATTGGATGGATTTTGGGGGTCTTTCTCTGGTTTGTTGAACGGGAGGATAACAGCAGTTTTCCAATTTTTAGGAAAATGGCCTAATCTTAATGCCGAATTGAAAATGGCGGTTAAAGCCGCGATTGCCTTTGTCGTCAGTGTTAATTGGATTAGGAGTGAAGGTTTTCTGAAAATGTTTGGCTAGTAAATTAGCCTTGTTTTTGTTTGAGTACGCGATTTCTGTATCGCTTTTTAAAATTGGGATTTCTGCATTTTCTTTGGTTATTCGTCTGATCGTAGTCCACATTGGTCTGCTATTGAGGTGAATTTTTTTGGTTTTGTTTTGGTTGTTTGGTGTTGTGTTGGTTTTCTGAACCATTGGTGTAATACAGAAATGATAACAGAGAGGCGATAATGATGGCTGCCTATCGTTCGCGGTAATATAAACAAATACTTTTGTATATTTGTAGTTACAATACCGTGGTCTTTAATAATTAGTATTATATATTTTTCGATCTATTTGCATTTATTTATCAACGCTATCAATTTCCTATTATTAGTTAAATTTTAATTATTTTACTTTTTCGCGCAATGTTTACGAATAATATTGCAAGGCCAAAAAACTCATCCCATATGTTCGTGAATACACTGCATAACTTATAGAATGAATTCAATGTCAGAAATATATGTTCATTTAAAGTTTTGAATAAAAATATATTGCTTGAAACTATTTTATTTTCGAAACAACTGTTCCACGATTTCAAATGAGTTTTACAAAAACTGATAATTCAGATGTGTTAATTCGGAGAGAAATTGTGATATAAATAGTATTATATAACCATTATTTGAGACGAGAAAGTACGTGCTGTTTTAGCACCATTAGTTTTTTATTCAACTTTGCCCTCGGATAGCTTTAAGGAAGCTTAAGAGAATGATGCATTTTTTTTTTTTTTGCATTTTCCAAATACTCTAATATTGAAAATATAATGTTTTTCCTTTATGAAATCTCTTCTTTAAAGGCAAATCTCGAAGTAAGGTTATATACAATTTTTCCACAACAAAATAGTAGTTTTCGAGTAATTTTGCGAGAAATAAGGCAATTTCGAAATTTGTAATACTTTTTTCTCAAAAACCACTACATTTTCTCCTTTAAATTTTCTCTCCATTTGTGTGGCTTCAGTGCTTTGCGTATCAGGCAGATGTAACCAAGTCTCTGGGTTCAAACCCGATCAAAGTAAATTTCACGGAATTTAGTCTGAAATTTATGAAATTTCTAAACAAAATATCAAAAACTCTATCACCCTTTTCTTACGAATAGAAGAAAAAACATTTAAAAATGGCGTGGGTCTCACATTCTTTGAACTCTGTGAATTTACGGAAATTGCGATTTAGAAATAATATGAGAAAGTATGTGATGTTGTAGCAGCATTGCTTTTTTTAACGAATGTTCTTCATTCATTGTATGCATTAGCGGAGGAGCTCACATGAGAATGAGGGAATCTCTTGTAATAAAGTTGGTTTAATTGAGGTGGCACACGATCTGTCCAGGTCTTTTGCCGCCCAGCTACAGCCAGCGCTACAGGATTCGTGAAGGTGGGTCAGCGGAAACGCGGAAGAGCAGACTATGTCGCAGGCATGTTGTGGTTTTGAATTAATGTGAATCTGTGATGTGAATTTGAATCTGTGATTCCATGACATTTTAAAAACCCTGAAGGCCTCTCGAAATCGTACCCTTACATCTTATTTCATAACGATATTGTTGCAAGGATGCTGATTCAATACCCGGCTTCAAATTTCATTTTTTCAATTTCTCTACCATAAATGTTTTGATAAAAGACAACTGTACATCACATTGCGACTGTTTTAAATGTTAGACACAAATCTGGGATAATTAGTATGCCATTGCTAATGTGTATTTTATTAGTTCTACGTAATTTTATTAGTTCTACGTAATTTTATTAGTTCCATTTAAACAAAATAAAACCTCATCTGTCTTAAACAAAATTAACTAATGATATTTTCAAACGCAGTAAGGAAAACGTCGCAAATTTAATTTCCCTCGTATCTTTAATATATGTTTCCTGGATTGTACAGGACGGAGTGATGTTTGGGTGGAGCGAGCACAACTTGCACGCCTTGGACATGTGGAGTCCTCCGAGCGAAACTGCCCGGCTGTCCGTCACTCACGGTTTGAGTGAAAAAAAAATGCAAAATATGTTCTGATGGCAATTGACTGCTTAAGATTTTTCCTCGTTCAACATTCTAAAATATCAAGTATTTCCGTTAGTATTACAATGGCATAAATCTCCCAACGGGGTCGACGATATTTTAAAGGGCGTTGATAATGACCAACGAGTCGATTGGGGGAAGATGAAATGTACTACAAAAATATTTATGAATTTTATTTTCATTTTTACTGATATAAAACACCCAGTAATAAAATACAAATCCGCTCGTCTTTTGGGATTTAACACCATTCATATTAATGAAACAAAACTTTAGCGCAATTATATGTGATTTTGTTTTTGAAAACTTGTTTGTATTTGTAAATTAAAAAATAAAAATAGTACAAAACTGTTATAAAAATAGCAAGCAATACCCCAACCTTGTTCACATTATTGTTTAATGGTTATCTTTCAGTTCGTCCAATTATTTGTATTACTAGCAAAACAAGAGCCCCGGTTTTTTCATCTCGTCTCTCTCTCTCCCTCTCCCTCTCCCCCTCTGTCTATATCTGTGTGTCTCTCTTTCTCTGACTGTCTCTCTCTGTCTCTCTGTCTGTCTCTCTCTCCCTCTCCCCCTCATCTATATCTGTGTCTCTCTCTCTCTCTCTCTGACTGTCTCTCTCTGTCTCTCTCTGTCTGTCTGTCTGTCTCTCTCTCTCTCTCTCTCTCTCTCTCTCTCTCTCTCGCCTTTTTCGAAACGCTCAATTGGCATTTTCTCAATAACAGCTACAATTTTTTTCTTCAAACTTTTCGGAAGGATAGTGCTAATTGGACTCTTCAATATGAGATAACATTCAGCTCGGAGAATTTTTTTTTCAAGTATTACACGAATATAGTGTTTTGAAAGGTCTCTCACGCCAGTAATATGCTCATTTTCAACAATTTGCAAACATTATTGTATTTATGAGTTAATATGCTTAAAATGACTTCAAATGAAGTTTTTCGAAAACTCAAAAATTTTCTGTGAAAAAAGTGATTCAAATTTCGAATTTACTGTAACGCTTGAGTGCATTTTTCTTAAAAACTGCTCCAAATGTTTCAAAGAAAATTGCAATTTTGAACGAAGTTTGACTATTCTTTAATATTCTTAAAATAATATTTGCATTCTACTATTAGGAAACCGAAAAATTAAGATTTTTTAAAAAAATGTACTTTGGGTGGCGATAGATGGCAGAAAGTAAGAATATGTGTCAAGTTCGAATAGGTAGTCGAGACCATAGGAAATAGAAAACTAATATGGGAAAGTCTGTGTCATTCTGTAGCAGCACTAGTTTACTTTTGTCGTATTCGTACGAATATATGGAGTAATATATGTAATATAGAGAAAGTAATGTAATACTGCGGAAAATAGATTTAGAGATTTAGGCCATTAACCGCTAGTACGCCTACAGCCGCGGCACTTCACCGATCCTAATGGGAGCTAGCGAACGGACGAAGTTTCACATTGTGGCCGCTGGAGCGCTGGTCGCCGACCATTCGCGAGACCTTCGGTCCGCTTTACTATATGGGGAAATGCCCGCACTTCGTGCAATTTTGGTCACTTACAGTGATATGAGGCATTGCAAACTCATGTTGATGGTAATGCTAAACATACTAAAATTATATCTCTGTGCAGTTTGCTTAAAAGAAATTGTGAAGTGAATATTTCAAATACACCCTACAGTAGACGAGCGTGAAACCTACCTGGTTAGTGATGCAGCAGTAATTCTTTTTGGCATATAAAATATAATATCTATTCTTAATTATTGCTGATATTTACTGTATTTTCATGTGTTTATAGAGAACTATAATGCATATAATGCCTTTAAACTTTTTAAAGACAATGGATGGAAACAAAAAAATAACATTAGTTTAAAAATAGCATTACTTTTACATTTTATACCTTCAATCTTTATTTTCATGACTATTGATTCTTTAAATTATATTACCAGCTCAAAAAGAACAAATTCAAAATAGAAGTATTAATTGTAGAAGCAGAAAATCACTAAATAATTGAAAGAAATTAGTTTTAAAACGGACGACGGAAGCTAATATAAATAACACCCAGGAAAGTTCACTCATCAAAGAGCACTCTTAAACACTATTGCCCTGGAAATCGTTCTCACCGAGGAATATAACCAGTGACAACTAGCAAAATTCATACTGGCGCTCTCGTGGTCGAAAAGCGATTTTCATTAATATTAAGTGATGTACAATGTAGGAATGATTAAGTGATGTACAATGTAGGATCCTTTGCGTCGGCCGCTTCCAAATTCCACGATAATAGAGCAATATATAAGTCAAAAATGTAAATCAACAATTAGACATCTCGTGATATTCAAAGATGTTTGTGAGAAAATATATCTCTTTTGTATGCATGTCACAATAAGAGAAAATCCAAATATGTATCAGACGATCATTCCTAGTTACTTTGCCAGTATGCTCTCATTGAACGTAAACAGAAGTTGTTTGTGCTATTTGTGAGTGTTTTTTTTTGTGTCTAATTTTGAGAATAAACTGAATTGTTAGGTAGCCATGGTAAGGGTTATATATTTTATTAACGTTGAGAAATATTAAGAATATATGTTAATATTTATTTATTATTGGGAGATACTGTACGTGTGGTACTGAACAGAATGTTGATGCTTCTACCTACACATTTCTGTGTAACAGATATTCTCTCCTTTAACAAACGTGCCTTTACCAGTCTACACAGAATATTCATCTAGAAATGAAGATGGGAAATTAGAACAAGGAGGAAATTAATGTGAACGTACAGAATGTAAGTTGCGAACTATGTCCGAGGCTGTGCAATTTAACATTTTCCCCTGTCATCAACAATATTTTAGTAATTTTTTATAATATAAATTCCTTTGCTTCCCAAGATCCTCCATCTTTATAAATATAAATTTATTATTATATTAATAATAATGATGATAATAATAATAATAATAATAATAATAATCACACAAAAACTTAGTTGTTTATAATGCGTTTTTATTACTTGCCACTCATTTATCTCAAATATATTACTGTAATATTTCTGTGAACAAAAACATAGTCAATAAAAATCTAAAAAAGTAGTTTCCAAGAACTTTATTTATGATGTGATTTATTATGTAGGTGAATACATCATAGGTCACCAGAAAATCGTAGACTAAAATCAAGAAATAAGGAGTGGTAAATTACATGATTGATCAACGAAATCCATGTTAGACTTATTTATCGAATAGATAAAAAACAATTCCAAGGAAGTCATAAAATCGCCATGTGGAGGGAGCTAAGTGTCGCCTAAAATGTTCACCAGTTCGCTCAAGTTGAAACGCAAATATTTCTTGACAATTTTCGAAGGATAGGTAACCTGGAGAGACAGCGTTTCTTAATATCTCATGCTATGCTGTTACACCTATATATTTATACAAGAAAGAAGAAAGCACAGATTTGTCAAGTTTGTCATGTTACTTTATAATACTAGAAGGAGGAAGAATGAGAGTTAGTAAAGTATTTTTCCTTCACAGTTCAGTGAGAAGTATGGTTATACGTCTTGAAAGAAGAGAAGTAATTTGAGTACTGTTGAGAAAAATAGGTAAGCCCGGCCATCATAAAACAGTTCCAGAAAGTATTAAATATGGAATTGAATCTTTCGCTCCATTCGAGTCACATTATCTTAAGAAACAAAGAATATATAGATAGTATAAGATTCATTGCTCAACAAAATACTTCTTGTGGAAAAGGACACCTTTATATATGCATATTTAATCAATATATTAATAAAAGGTTCTTTCAACCAATCTAGTGGTGCGAGAATAGCATGTACTTTCTTCCCTGTTTTTTTCACGCAAAATTAAGCAAAAAGGGCTACAATGTTAAAAATTGTACTTAATCTTATTTCAAAATCTATCTTTAAGGAACAGATTCCATGTAGAGAAAAAACTTCTATCTTTAATATTTTAGTAGAAGGAAGGCTCAGAAAAAAATTTGAACGTTTGCAGGTTTTGTAAAATGAGAGCTTTTAACAAATATGCGATCTACACAATTCTCCTATACGTCCTTCACACTATCCAACAACAAAATTTAATCCAAAACGTTAGAACAATGGATTTTTTTATATTCGAAAATGTCCCAGGGACTTCATGTACAGTACCCCCCCCCAAATTAAATATCGGTTTAAATTCAAGTGACCGCGACATCAGCCAGATCGGTTGGGGAATATCAATTTTGGAGAAAATCTGCTGAACGGTTTAGTCACTAACGTTGTTCACAGAAGAACGGACGAACTGACGTCTGAACTGCCGTCATTCGATTTTTCGGTATCAAGGTCCTACATAACATGGATTCTGGAAACACCGCTTGATAGAGATTTTTTTCTTCTAAATTTAGCAACTGGATTTATCCACGTTTTCGTTCTCAGTGCTCGGTAATAAGTTTTTCTCACAGCGCTCCGTTTTTTTCGCCCAACGTTACATAACTTTCTCTCTCCTCCGTAGGGAGAAAATAAAAGGGATCAATAAGCTGATTGTCAGATACACAAGAATTCTGATATTGAAGAAAAACAAACTTGAAAGGTCACTCCAGAAACACGTTAAACAAAAACTCCTTTTTTCGAAAAGAAAATAATAAACACGTACAGCAGTACAGAGAAAATGGAAAAGGGAAAGTAAGTTGTTCTGATTTACAAGCTATTTTGGACCTATCATGTGGGCATATATCCCCATTTTACTATAAAAGAAAAATGTCAACGTACAAATTTACACTGTATGACTTAGCGTCTAGTAAAGGTCATTGCTTTATGTGCGATGAAACCTTAGGAAAGAGAGGAGAAAACGAAATTGGCAACTGTATTCATATTTACACCTAAATGACTGCAAGGACAAAGATAGTAGTTTACAGTGTGGGCCAATAGCAAAATCGATATAGTCTGTAGGCACACGTTAGTTGTACGTTATCTACATATACCATCAGTATCTCACAACTGTGGTTATGTGAATCTAATATTATACCATCAAAGCACCATGGTTACTATAGGAACTTTCCTGCAGAACGTTATGAGGGGGAAGAAAGAGTATTGTCAGCGTTTCAGAATAGATTACTGTTTCTAATTTGGATGTGTAAGTTATTAAAATTGCTGAAATTTGCAATTCAGTATTTAACATTTCTAAACCAAATGCAATAAATTTCTGATTCTGATAGAGTAAGATATTACATGAAAATTTAGACCTGTTCCATTCTTTAAAACGACTTTCATACTATCCAACAACAAAATATAATGAAAAAATATGGAGCCATTTAAAAAAACAAACAAAAAAAAGCACACATCCCAGGAGGGTCATGTTAAGTACCCCCAAAATTAAAGTAACGATTTTAAATTTAAGGGACATTTACATCAGTCAGATCGATTGGGTAATTTGGAGAAAACCGGCTGACCGGTTTAGTCGCTAGCGTTGTTCACAGACGGACGAAATGACTCACGTTTTGCTGTTATTCGATTTTTCGATATCAAGAGCCCACAAAAAATTAATTTGGGCTACACCACGTGATAGAGGATTTTTCTTCTAAATTTAGCAACTGGATTTATCTACGTGTTTGTTACCAGGGTTCTGTAATGCGTTTTTTGCCGAAAATTCGAAATTATTCCGCGCAGCATTACATAACTTTCTTTCTACTGTGTAAGCGGACAGTGGGTGTGGGGGCAGATGGTGGGTGTAGATATAACAGATTTCAACTTCATTCGCCTTACTGCAAAATTATGTATCCCATTTGATTCCACTGTTCCAAAACTGGAGCAGTCGATTTCGAAGGGTTTTCTTATCTAAATCTTCTTTTGCGAATATATTCTCGAATATAACCGAAGTTGTCAGGGCATATGAAACTAAGAACTAACAGTTTAGTTACCGATACTTCTGGGGGGAGATCTCATAAATTCATTTTTTGGAGCTTTGGAGCGCTCTAGTAGTATAATTTAGCAACAAAACGTTTTAGCACCAAAAGCTACATGCCACCAGAGCCCCAACAATGACTATGGGTGCACGAACGCAACAATGGGCGACAACAATGGGCAACATCAATGAGCGAGCGTCATGCGCACAAAATTAGCGATAAAGGAAAACATAGGATATTTTTTACATTTGTTGCGACATCACGACGCAATGCATCTCACAACCCTTATTGAGAGTTGAGCGCTCTTGGAGAAATCCTCCGTTACTATTTATTGGAATAATCCTCCGTTACTATTAAAGTCTTAGTAGTCCGTACGTCGTTGTTCAGAGTACCGCCAGGTAGCATTTCCTCGTACGTGCCTCCCACACGCGCTTCTACGTCACTACCCAGCGGCCAGAATTAGGAAGGATTTGGGAAAGGGGGGTAAGGTTTAGTACAGTCACAGGGGTTGGACTATCCCATTTCGTAAAACTCGTTTTTTTAAACAAATCTCACATGAGATTGTTCGAGAATCGACGGGAGTCGAAGCCGTACCTTCTTGGTCAAGGCGAGCAACTTCGCTCTGAGCCAACGAGCCACCTTAAAAGATATAGGAGACCATGAAAGATTCTAGGAGGGTTAGTGTCAACTTATTTGAGGTAGTTCCATATTCAAACGAAAACAGATGTCTCACAAATGAGTAGCGTGCTAAGACGGAAATCTCCGTTCGTGGTTCCTGCCTTTTGGACGAGAAAAGACAGAAATTTCCGTTTTCGGTCCGCAACGTGTTAAGCCGAACTCATTATCCGAGATTGCCGTTCCACTTCATCTGTCACATTCAGACATGAAATTCCGTTCAATTTCAGCAGAAAACTGTCGTAAGTGTAAATGCGTTGTATTCTGAAGCCAGTTTTTCGAAACGTCTCATTTGAACCCCCTCGTTAACTGTTGATAACACTGATAAACAAGTTGTAGATACTTTGCGTTGTGTTTACTTTTTCCGACGTAGTTTTTTATGTTTATTTTAAATCTAAAAACCGTTTTACTCTGTCACGTCATATTTTTGAGATATCGACAAAAAATATTTTCTTGGAACTCCGTTCATCAATTTTTATCCCCATAATTTTTGTATTTTTTCAGTCAATGCCACACATCATTTTCGGCGTTTGTGAAAAAAATTATATTTAAGGTAATATTTTAAAGCATATTAGATATCGCATTACTTTGCAATGAGTGAAAGTATTTGCTACTGTGCGGACATTTAAGGTGTCTTGGCAAGCCTCGGGGTATAAAACAACATTGAAGAATGACGATTATTCATCGGCTGAACTACAACAAGTTTTAAAGCACGAATTATATATTACGAAATATAATATTATTACGAAATGGAAACAAACGTGTCATTACTGTATTCTACCCACTTGAAAAGACTATTTCGATACTTCTCGAAAAACTATACTATCACCGGTATAAATAGTGTATATATGGTGAATTAAAAATCATCACCATTCTCGTGGGAACGTCTGACAGAGTACATTAATTACTGCTATTTTATCTGCCAGAGGAACAGTAGAGACAAAAGCACAAGCACATACCAAAAAATTGGCCTATCAAAACTAGAATCCACATAGGAAATAAAAAAGACATTCATGTGCTGTTGATTGACCATGTAATAATGCCACCACTTCACATGTAGTTGATCTAATGAAAAATTTTGTGAAGGCACTAGACAACGATTCGGATGATTTTCGGTACTAGTTCAACAAGTATCCAGAGTTAAATTATGCGAAAGTGAAAGAAGATGTGTTCACAGGTCCTCAAATAAAGAAGATAATTGCTCTCAGACATTTCCAAGCCTGACTTAATTATATCGAAAACAGTGTACGCATTCAAATCAGTTACAACCGATTTCCTTTGAAATTATAAATCTGCAATGTAAATGTTGTGAAGCAGTGCACCAGTGCCTACAAAAATCTATGTGTCATCATATCTCTCAAAATTCATCTCCTCGACTCACATGAAAACGTAGATTCGGTCAGTGACGAACATGGTTTTCACTAGGAAATCGCGGTGATGGAGTAACGTATCAGGACTAACGGAGTGGAGAAATGTTGATTTACTACTCCTGGACACTTCAGCGTGACATGCCAAATGCTCAACACAAACGAGAATCTGCAGCTAAGAAATTCAAATGAAATACACATTAGATTAAGTATTATCAGTGTGTATTCAACCTTGAAATACATATCAGTACGTAGTATACGTGTCATAATGTGATTCATTCTCACTACTTTATTAGCTAACTCCTCGTTCATTAGTTCTCTATTTAACAAAAAAAAACAGAAATATAAATGGTTGAAGAAATATATCTAAAAATCGGTGAGTGATGGAGACAAATGGTGTGCATATTTTGAATCAGAATGTTTTCTTAAAACAATACCAAGACATCCGCCAATTTTGAAAATTTGTTTTTCTGTGTAATCTAGTTTGAAAAAAAACACAAAATTTGTTTCACAAAATTGGTGACCCAGAACGCAACGCATGAATTGCAAATATTCACTGTCGGGCGGTCCCTTCCTTGAATGATTGCAGTCTTTCGTAGAGACGCACCGAGTGTGAGAATTCAGCCTGAATCCGCAATATGAAAAAAGGCGAAATGACATAATCAATTATTAACGTTTCCAGTCGAAATTGAAATAATATCATTATTTTTGGATTTTTCAAAAGTTCCTTGGTATAGAACGAAACTATAGACACCTCCAAGTTCCCGGAGACTACATAGTTTTCTTTCAATTTATGCGTGCAATGAAAATTACTCGTAGAAATATACAGTAGATAATTACCAACATTTGAAAGTTTTCGTTTTTCTACAACACTAAATATATGTGAGTGTAGAAAAAGTATTTGTATGCACGTTCGCCTCGAGTAATCAACAGCTCTTCCGAAAAAAGATACTTTTCAGCCATGATACATAAATAACTATTATTAATAAAATAGTTCCTAGTAGTAATTAAAAATGAAAGTATGAGATGGCTTAGAGAGAACACTAATTGCACAGGAATATTTACAATCCTTTATATTTTAACATCAAAACATTATTGTAAAACTGTGTTGGGTAAAAATGTGAGTATGTATTATTCCAGCTTGTAGTGTGTTCATTCCACATAAAATTTCCATATTTCGTCCCAGGATCAAAATAATAACTTTGTTCACTTGTAACCTTCGAATCTTCAATTACTAGTCTGACTTTTCGAAGTTAACTGATCCCTTACTTCGTTTCAAAAACAAAGTTCTTAATGTTGTGGATAAACGATATTTGTGTTCAATAATGTCTATTTACTGTCAAATAAACTCCTTTAATTTATGTTTGCGTCACAAGCAGATTAGTCCCTTATAGAAAATAATGAATAAAAATTATATA
>BOPP01000147.1:0-35052 GCA_017312745.1 Gryllus bimaculatus
TTATTGTGTAACATTTTTTTTAAATCAACATTATCTACAAGAGATAGAATACCCGCGAATTTCAATCTGAAAAATACTTCGAAGCAAGTGGCAAATCGCTTTTAATCAGTTTTTTTCTGTAACACCGTGTCTCTCTTCATTACAATATTGGTTTACAATATGTTGTATGAAGAAAAGTAACTAAACAAGGAAACATACCATTACGTAATATTATTTTCAAATCGTAACAACTAAATAGTGTAATTAAAATATTTACAAATCAAACATTTTTACCTACAATGAAAATTGAATGTAGACTTCCATTGCAGGGCCTCATCAAATGTAGTAGTGGTATTTATGAAAATAAACTTTGTATTTTTCAGCTTCTCTGCGAATTTGTTTGCCGCATGAGAATGACAGGAGATGAGATTTTGCGTTTCGATACAATTATATCATGTCATTGTGCCTTAGAAGACAGAGCTAGACTTTCCATAGGGATGAAGAAGAACAACTTAACATCTCCGTAAAGTGTGGCGTCTTTGCCAGGACAATAAATCACAGACGTGAACGGTTTGTAATTTATTGAGTATTTATTTGAAATATGCTCCAACACCTGAATACTATGTACAATAATTTCAATAAACAATATTGACCCGTTACTAGAAAGAATGTTCCTGGTCACCACCACCACTGGCCTGATAATTAGAAATCGTATTCGGTGTGATGCACCAGTAGCCTACGTGAGCATACAAGCGAGTATGCCGCAACTGTCGTCTCGACGTAGCACGCCGGCTTCAGTTCTCTGCCTCAGTAGCTTATGAATTGAAATGCAGCGCCGCGCACAACCCTCACGACTTCCTACCGATGCGCCCAAGAATCAGAAGAAGGAGTTTAGGTCCGGGGTCCGTTTATATTACCTTCTGAGTCGGCTGACGGAACTGCGTCATCTGGCTGTTTCCGCCGACGCGTTTCCACAGCCAGACTGTCTAGTGGGTTCACTAGTTTGCCCCAAGTGGTCTACGGGGTTCATAAGTGGCCTCCCACAACAAGGCCACTGATATGACGTCACAAAAGGAACTACTAAGCTGTGCAGGCAACTCGTTTATTTCAATGTGATTTATATACATATTTGTTGAACATCACCAATATTCTCTGTAAATAAACGTGTACTTGCACTTGTCAGTGGAATACTTGTTTACTGTCGTCAGACCAAACCATTAATCAGTGTTTGGATATCGTGTGAGTGTTGTCACACTGAAGAGCAAAACAAAAATTTCTATTTTCACTTATGCGCTTTTTCAAAAACAGAGTGGTTAGTGTATGTAGATGTGTCTGTGCACAACTTGCTTCCCGACGTGACACCCTACATTCAATTAGTGTCTGAATACACTGGGCCTCTGTAGACAGTGGGTGGAGGTGACGCAGAGTGTGGTGGGGGATGGGATTCAGGGTAGGAGTCAGGGGGAAGTTCATGGAAGGGGGTTGGGTGGTCGAGGCGTGGTTTTAGTGGGGGACAGGATTCCGGGTTGTGGTGAGGCGGAGGGCCACAGGAGGAGACCGAGCGGTGGCGGAGCAAAAGCTCACCCACGAAGCACGTGATCGCCAACAGGATCCCCACCACCAGCAGCTCCAGGTGCGGCAGCAGGTCTGCCAACTGTAGAACGCGGGTGGTCTTCAACTTCTCATCCTTGAAGGAAAAGTGCGCTCGATCGGGATGATATTGGTTCCACACGTAAATACTCATTTCATAAGCGTGTTGGTACAGTCCTGCTTGTCGCATACGCCAGATGGTATCTTCAACCACGTATATCCAAGGCCAGTTGCTGAAAGGAGAAGTTTCTTTGACATCAGTGATACTAATTATGAATAAAAACATAGTCAAAACATTGAGAATGATGCAAATAAAATGTAATATATTTCATATTTCACACCCGGTGTCCTAAATATGTGAAATTTCCCAATTTTCCAGTTAATTTTAGCATTACCCATTCCTTTTGAATCATGTTTTATGAATGAGGAAGGTTTATTTTGATTTTGCTCATATTCGAAATGCTTTGTTTAAATTGGATCGACAGATGAAATTGGAAATGTTAGAAACAAGTTTTAGATTTTTCCATTATTTCATTAAAATCGTATTAAAATACTCAAATTTATTGTTATTTTATCCAATTATATCCCAAATATCCTCATTTTAAGCGTTGTATTTTTAACAAAATATCATTTTTAACAAATTCAACGCTATACCAGGTATTTACCATTAATTACGTCATTTCACAAAAAAATATAGTTCAATCATAAAAAAACAAAATTTAATAATATCCTTTGCCTTAAACCCTTTATATATCCCAAATTCTTAGTTTTTAAAAGATTTTTATATCGTTTTCTTTTAAACAATTACCATATTGATTAGGTAAAACTGTACTAAACATTTGACCTTGTTTATCAGATTTTAGATCCAGTGCTATTTTATTATTTTCATATTTACGTTTCTTATAACAGCAATATGATATTAACGATTTTCCATTAGTTCAGTAATTTGTTTAATTAATTTTACACATGATATGTGGCCTTTCGTTACAAACCTCCATTTAGAAGAAAATTATAAATAATAATTCCATAAGGAATAGAAATTGTACCGAAACTGAACCAAACTACATATCATGTTAAAATTCATTAGAAAACTGAAGTAATGGAAAATCATGAATATCATGTTGCTGATGTACGAAACGTGAAATTATTGATATAAAATCTCATCTAGTAATTATTGAATGAAAGTATGGACTAGGAACTATTATCAATTTAAAATATTATAAATGTGGTTTAATCTATTATGGTTCGCAACGTGTATTATTCATATAAAAGTAGATACTAGTGAATCAGCAATACAAAAATTAGCAAACTATGAATGTTATTCTTAAAATGGTGATGAAAGCAACGTAATTCTAAATTTCAAGAATATTATCAGTTACCGTTAGATTGGGAATTAAATATTGATACAATAGACCGCGATCAGGTGTGCATGATACTCATTTTTAAACGTCTTCGCAGAAATAGAATAACAATACAAAAATGTTATTATAGTAATGTTAATCAGGCAATATTATATTTAGTTGAATCACCATGTGAAATTTAGACATCTCAAATAAATTTTAATTTTGAGAGAGATATATTACATCCTGATATAAATATATCGTATAAACGTAGGGAACGTCAACGTCAGCGTGGTCAATATATGTGTTCCAATAAATTTAATGGAAAAAGAGGTATATTAACACATGCAAAATCTCTTAATGCAAATAATTCTCCATTAGAAATCCATATTGATTTAGATGAAGTTTGGTATAGTGATGCATTGCACCATGAGGTCAATATAATTTATTTTCTGTTTTACTTCATGAAATTGCACTTGTATTAGGTATAGAACATACAAATTATAGATATGCAATAATGTATACCTCTTATCACGGATAATTAGATTTACATATGCGATATTTTAGATATTCAAAATTTATATATTCATATATCCTGTATTACCATCATCACCACCAAACCCACAACTATTCTATATTATGTGATACTATGAATATTCACCATTTTTTATTATACATGAAATATTGTATGTAGTATAAGAACAATGAATTTGGATCATACATTTGTTTCAGGAATCTGGAAATCTCCTGGGATTGACAAGATCCTCATTTACTTGATTATTAAATTCACAGCATTGCATAGAATAGAGTGAAAAGTAAAAGTTTAATTAATATTAACACTTCAATATTATATTATACTTAAAATTATATTATTTTTCATAACCTTTGGATCCGTTTCTGCTCTCCGAGAATTTTTCTCGTGACCCATAGTTCGTGGGACACCTGCATATATTTCATTAATTTCGCGAAAACTAATAGATTTTTGAAAAAAATGTACATGACATTTTTGTTGAAATGAGCTGATTTTTTAGACCCTGGCGATAATCTCCATATTCAATAAATCAATCAATATCTATCTTGCTATTTTAAAATATATTTTTATTTATTTACGATAAACTTTTACTCATTGTTCAACTATTTATAGTTAAAATGAGGGGAAGAGATTCTGGAACTCAAGAAAACGTTCGCAGATAATATTTCCCCCCACTACGTCACATACAGTTTTTTACTGGTTTTTTTTACTGAATAAATCTAAAGCTAAATCTAAAATCTTCAAATTCATGAAAATGAGACAAGACCATTTATTGTATATGTCAACATAATTTAAAGAAAAAAATTGAAGCGATTTTTGAAAAAAGTTAAAAATTGAAAAGTTGAAAATGACTTTATCCCAAAATCCATTTAGGGAACACATTTTTAGTACAAATGCAATTTTCACTTTTTTCTCTATTCTACAATTTCTATTTTCAATGTATTGATGTATTTTTCTCAAGCAATCTGCAAAGCACAATTGAAGATTGCGCAACAATGCTGCAATCCATATTTGAGAAGCTATGAAAAATTGTTTTTGAGCGTCGAGATAATGACGGTCATGAGATAAGGCTATTTAACTTAGTTGAGCCTGTTTCCAAATTAACATTTTCGGAATTATTTGAAACCTATTTGATATTCCATACTTTTTGTCCGTGTTGTGAGGTATAAAAGACATTTTTACTGAAAGCAAGATCGCGTATCTATACATATTTCAGCATTTCACCAGCAATACATTCCATATTTTAGTCTTTCAAAATTTCATCAAGTATAAATTAATATAATAGAACACTGATCATTCATTTTTTGTAAGAATAATGTTGCTTTGGGGGTAAACATTTGGTGAGTTAAAAATTAAAACTGAAAAATTAAAAATTGTAACTTATTTTACACTTTTACAAAATAAACACGTTGCTATTTTTCTGCTATACTACGTTAATGTATTCATTTGACTGTTTTAAAAAATGTCCCTATTAGATGAGATTGGCCAAACACTAGTTTATAAAAGTTTTTGAAATATACACACTGAACCACATTATTATAAAGTTTTAAAATTAATTACAAATTTTATTTTCCTCCACTTCGTTTGAGGCGGAGTCTAGATATAATAAGGTGGTAATAAATTAGTATTAGAAATCGTGAATATTAGTCATTTAAAAAGATTATTAGTATTAGTCTTATTGATCAGCTGTTCCATGTACTATGACACCCATAAACAAGTTCGGATCAGAATACAGATCAAATAAGTGTTTTAACCAAGGATTGCTATTATTCACCAAGCAATTGCAAATAGTTTTGACAACGCTGCCTTGTCAAACGTGCGTTGCTCGCTTCTGTATAATTTGCTGCAGTAAAATATATTCCTGTTTGTTTCATTTGTCTAAATAAGAAATAATTGTTGCTCCTGACTATTGAAATGAATGCAGACATGGATCACAGGCGCTTTGGTTGAACTGAACGTTTTCAAATAATATCTGAGGTGTTAGTAGCTCAGAAAATGCAATATTTCAATATTACGTAGCCGTATCCAAAAATGCAAGAAAGAATATGATGTAATAGCACCATTAGTTCTTGAAGAACGTTGGTTCCATTACCGCGGGGTATGTTTTGCCTAGGGAGATGTTTTAATGTTGAAATTCAACGTTGTCCTACAAGTCGGCCAACGGGAATTTTTCTCCGACAGGAAGGCCCAGCCGTGACAAGCTCCCATCTCCTAACTCGTCCACCGAAATATGCGCTAGTGGGGTGAAAGTACGTGAAAATGTGTGTAGTTAGCGAACAGTTCCATTTGTTGGGGGCGCTGCTCTGGGATTCCCCTGAAGTTAAACGAAAAAAGTATGGAAAATTACAGATCAGAGCAGCAGATCGCTGGAATTCTCCTCCAAACTGCATAGCTGGAGTTCGACCTGTCCGTGTAGCTAGTGTCGAAAATTCTGCCACCGCTGGGACTCGAACCCCAGAACGTCTCGAGACGACGAAGAGATATGAGAAAATTTCTAGCACTTATGCGAGAAACTTTCACAACTAAAGTAACATTAAACAGCAATATTAAAAGTACTTACGCAGTAATTATTAAGCACGTTCCTTCCTTGCTGAAAGATTCTTTCAGGTTATGCACTTTCCTTCCACATAATACTTCACGTGATGAAGTTTTCCACGCAGAGCTACCAAGAAGAAATGCCACATTTTGATGTTGAATTACCATCATCATAAGTTCGTCTAACGATATCAAACGAATGCCTTGTTGAATAATTCTTCGACGAGTCAGCAATTGGGCAGGAGAGAGTCCTTCAGTTTTTGTATCAATCAGAAACTTTAAGTACCCCGGCACACCGTAGCTGACCACAGGCACCGAAGAATCAGCCAGTTGCTCTAGGGTGTCGATTTCCGGAAATCTTTCCGGTTTGGCGACTAGCGAATAGAGGCGTCCCTGGTAACATAAATCGTAAGAGATGTTAGGATTATTGCTCATAGTGAACTGTGAAAGTAACGTTAAAAGGATGACGTTTCACTAAAATGTCTGCTATTACTTTTGAATTTACTGTTTGCGTTTTTCATGACGCGTTTGTGATGCACGGCAATTGTGCCAGGGCGCCCTGGTAATTAGCATCGGCGAGTGAACAGATAGTGTGCAACAGGCGGGATAGTCTCGTCCACGTGGGCACGACAGGTCCCGTGGGGGCAGGTTACCCTCGGTATTAGGACGCATTCGCCGGTATTACACAGCATTAGAAAAAGAGAATGAATGTCGTGGAAACATACGGAAAATTCCATGTAACAAACACCTAAATATCTTGTAGAAACCCGAAGGGTTAATTTATATAAAGCGTAAATTCCTAGTAAACGCATTTATTCAGCTAAAGCATTGTGGCTTCGTAGAGATTCTTGTTACCGAGACCAATAATATTAAACAAGATTATGTGAAGTTAATATAAGATTTCGTCAGCTCCATATATGAAGTAGATTTTTGCGGCCACGTGCGTGTTTAAACTTGCCTTTGTGCTGGCTCTTTCGAAAATTGACAGCTAGGGAACCTTTTTTAGACCTCTCCAACCGAATCGACGCGCCGCCTATAAGCACATTTTAGTGTGTGCTTCTGCCAGCTGCACATTCTTCAGACCGACTTACCCCACTGCATCCTAGCAGGGTGCAGCATTTTAAACAAATATCATCCTTGCATCAGAAACCGTTATGGGGAACATCAGATAAAATGAATGAGCTCATACTCACACGTAATTGCAGCTGCCCCTGTCAGTTGCGTGAATGTTGTAAGAGAGAGAGAGAGAGAGATGAAAAGTTTTACTTTTAGAACCTTTCAGAAGGGATGTGCCATTATTTAGGCGTAGAAGGCTCGAGCCAATCGGAGCCCGCAACTAAAAGTGAGAGAGAGAAAATGGAAGCTTCGACGGGATTGCACAGAGGAGCGAAGGGGATACGAACAGGGCGGCGCTTTCTAGTCCGCGGAGGTGTAAGGCTTCGGGTGGCAGAGTTGTGCCCGGCCGAGAGGAATGCACTTGGACATCGCGGGACTTCTGTGGAGTGAGGCACTTGATTAGACCGAGTTGCGCGTGAATTATGTTCGAGCAATGTGTTAACTGAACTTTATTTCACCTGTTAATTGGACTACTTGTTACACATCGTCCTCAATTGATAAACAGCTTAATGTTTCGCCGAATTCCTTTTTAAAATCCAATATTAAAGTTACAGTTTCGCTTTTAACCAAGCAGCGAATATTTTATTTTGGAGCAATGAATACCTGAAATCAAAGAAAGACTTTTTATTAACTCCTCAGAAATGATTCTTGATTGCCAAATTGTATCATTTGTGTGGCCGCGCTTGTGTCTTTATGTATTTTAGATTAATAATATTGTACATCATAATCCTGGTGAAGAAAAGCATTTCTCGAGAAAGAATCCTTCTCTTTAAGATCATTAAATTCATGTTTGTATTTGACAATGAATTAGTGTTATTTGCAGATTTTGCAGTTCACAGGTATCCCCATCTTCCTGCACTGTCCGGCAGCCACCATGCATGTTTTTAAACATACAACAAAACAACGGATGTGAGAGTATTGGTCGATCACGATGAAGTCTCAATTACCGGAATTTCCACATTGGTGGAAAGAAAGCGGAGGTGTCGCGGAAACACACGGGCAATTTTAGCGTGAGGGAGGACGTGGGAGACCCGCATACCATAGAGCTGAGTAGCTTAAGAGCCACAGCATTGGGTTATTTTTAGAACCAGGTGGACTGTCGTGCTCATAGATTGTCACGTGGTAATATGCGAACCCCGCCCCACGTTCAACGGTGGCCAGGTGGGGATGCCCGGCGAGTGTAACATAGGCCCACTCTTTCGCGCCGAAGGGTTTTGCTCTTCAAAAGCAAGCGCTTCTCTCAGAATGCACGCCCCGGCGGGAGCGCATTCGAGTGTGCGATGGCGGCTGGCGGTCGGGAAATGCCTGAACGTGTGTGCGGGAGAAGATTCGTTGGAGTATATTGTTCTGAAAATAAACTTGTATATACTGTTTTGTGCTCACTTCCACGACGCCACAGTATCTCCAATCTTCGCGAATAAAGTATCACAGCAGCCAGTGTAGGGCAATCACGATTCACGAGCACGTTTCAACTTTGAAGAGTCTAGTAAATGCTGCAAAGTATAAATAAAGAATTACAGTTCGAGGAATTGTGTGTACCCCACTCGAAAACTCAATAGCAGCTCTCACTTAATACTCGCCCGGGGCTTGCTGGCGTTTCACTTCCTTTCATCTCCTTCACCACCACCACCACCACCCGTAATGACACTCTCGCTTTCCCATTTATCACGAACTCAGTAACTCATAGCAACATTAAACTAACTCGCTCTCTGATGGGCTACCTAATCGTTGTGAGTTGTAAAATGTTCCAGACGTACGAGTTCGTCGGCTATGTCACGGAATATTGCGTATGTGTACGCTCTCTTACTTTGACGCTGGATTCGGCGCTTTGGGACCGTCAAGGGTAGGGCATACAGAAATTGGAGACCAACCATCTTATCCATTTCCAAATAAATGTGGAAGTGATATTTTATGATCGAAAAAAGTTTTCATTTAAACTCCCTTCTCAATTATCCAGTTTTCATTCAATTGAGTATTTCATTAATTGAACGAATTCTGCTTATCTTACCATTTTTATTCTCTTACCATTACCTAATAACATGTAACGGTGAATATGAAATTTGGACAATCTTCTAGTGCTTGCTTGGCTTTTTATTTTGTATAGAGGGAATCTGGAAGACTTTCAATAAAGCACAAGGAAATGCTTGAAGCCTAGCGGCGGTGACGGCCGGTTTAACGAGCTTACTTGCTCAATCAGTCCCATGGCTTACCTGGGTTGGCTTGGTCCCCAATTTCCATGTAAAATTAGATATTAAGTTTCGTGAGAAAAGATGAAGTCAATATTTGGTCCCCAATTCACAGTCGTGTTTCGCCCTCCGTCGCCCTTCGTAGAGCCCTGGCGCAAATGAGACCCTTCGACTTTCAACAGCAAATCCTCAACCAAAAATCTTGCATGAGCTCTCTCCTGCCGCTTCAAGGAGTATCACTTCTTCGGGGAGTGAAGCCCAGGGAGCCCTCCGCCCACAACGAAGCCAGTGATACATGGTTAAAAATGGTCTTCACTTATTTTCTGAACTAAAGAAATTCATTCAATGAATATAAATTGTTTACGATATGAATATTATACTTAGCTGATCACATACAGTTCGTACTCAGCGCCAATGAAAAATTTTGTATTACAAAACATCAGTTCTGGTGGAGTCCTCATATAGTGAGAGAGGGATACAGGTATAGATATACTGAGAGAGAGAGAGAGAAAGAGAGAGAGAGACGTGTTCAAATTAACCATGTATTTTTAATGTTTCTAAGCTCCAGGATGTAAAAATTTAGAGAAATGCTGTTGTGTGTGGTGTCTGTAAAAGGTTCTGTGAGACTGCACATTTGCAAAGAAACAATGACGCAATATCAATTTTAAAAAATCTTAAATAGGAATTTTGCCCCACATTAGAGCGGTTCCCTAATGAATGGCTTTTTCTACATGATAAAGCACCGTGCCTCAAAGCCAAAACAGCCTCCATGAATTTGGAAAAAAGAAATTGAAAGTGTTATCCTGGCTGGGGAATATCTCTGACTTGAACCTGACTTCTTAGAAAATATACGGGATATTACCTAGAGAAGGGTAAGGAAATATACAATATCAAGAAGTCGTGGACAAACTAGTGATTTGGTACCACTACTATGAAATTAAAAACACAGTTGAAAAGTTTGTAGACATTATGCGAGACAGAATAAAGTTAATGATTACGAACAAAATTACGCACAGTAAGTGTAAAATGTAACATGTATAACGCTGTAAACTTGTAATAAATTCAAATCTCTTCTAATAAATGCAAATATCTTTAGTCAAATAATTGGATTACGTCGGAATCGTCTCCTACATTTTTTCAGTAGTATATACATACCTTTTGCGGTTCTCACATGCTACCAATCTTTATAAATAAGATCTATAAAGAAAGATAATCTCACGGAAACGTGACGAATTGCACTTTCAGTTTATAATTTTGAAGGATCTAAATATGCATGTCAAATGCAACCTGCTGCACTCAGTCAATCCTTTAATAACTCCTAAACGATATAATATACAAAACATGGTATTCTTTGAAATTATATTAAATGTTTGCTGGTTTGGCACCTACCAATACTACAATGCCATCTAGATTTCTAGCCTCGGCGATGGTATTCATTTTTGTGCTGTCACGGTTTTAAAGGCTTTAGATTCCTCGATTTTATACTATTTTTCTTTCTGTGTACCTCGGTGTTTGCGCAGACAGAATATCGTTTAATAACTCCTAAACGAAACGCTCTAGTGTTTAAAAATTAAAATTTTGAGGGCAAAAGCATCAACTAAACGTTTCTCACACTAATCTACAGGAGGAGATATTTTAGAATCTTTATATTGAAGTTTTCTTGGTTATGTATTAATTGATACTACCTAGCGCTATCTATATTTCAACCATTGGTGATGGTAGCCATCTTTGTGATGGACACCATTACAGGCATGGCACTCACGCTTAAAAAACTTAGATTCTTCTCTTTTGTACTATTTACGCTTTTTGTGTACACCGTTGTTTGCGCAGACTGACGAGGTTGATTTGAATAACTATTAATTCAAGATTTGCTCGCCCAACAACAATTAGATGTACTAGTAATAATTTCTTGATAGATTGTTTCTTACGCGTGTAGAAAGAACATTCTGATAACGTTTCGCCAAGATTTCGAAGTGCTGTTTACCTAATACAATCAACTTACACCAGAATATGCTGTTTACCAATACAACAGCTTACTAGCAGAATATTTGTCGATTTGAGTCAAATGAGATTCTCTTTCGGAAATCTACTACAAGTATTTGATGACAATGGCATCGAAATGAGATGAGTGCGACATACTTCATACTCACCAGGGAGTGCTATGCGGAAACATCTCTGGTCAGCAAGAAACCCAACAGTACCTCGTGGGTGGGAGATGCAATCAGGTCGTTGACCAGCTGCATGGGCAATTGTACCTGGTACGAGGCAGCGATGACGACGGACGAGGCGAGCAGCGCGCCGGCCAGCTGCAGGCGCTGCGGCAGGGCGCGAATCCTGGCCTGCGCCACGCCGCCACACGAGGAGAGCGCGGCGAGCGTGGCCGTGAGGCACCGCAGGGCTCCGTCGCCAGACACGACGCGCCACGCCAGAGCGTACGCGAGCGCTGTGGCCGCCAGCGCCCCCCAGATGCGCGCACTGAACACTCGCAGAGGCAGCGACCAGCCCGGCAGGTTGCCCGCCGGCCGAACCACCACAACCAGCTTCGACGTGTCCCACGTTGCTTGGATGCATTGGTATCCTTTTTTTCTAATTCCATCATATGGAAGAACGATGCTGCTAATAGGTGTAACTCCGTTTGCGACCAATATTCTCTGGACCATGCAGATCTTTCTCGAATATGCTTCCTCTGAAAGTTTATTTCTCTAAAGAATTTTTTGTCTTCTGATTTCTACCAGTTATTACGTAACAGAGTCCATTTGCTAGGTAAAAAATAGTGACATTTTACTTTTTCGCCTTACATCCTAATAAGGATAATCTAAGAGAAAATATTGTGATTGTTCGGCAGAAACCGCCAATTTTTGACATAACATTTCATAGCCGGGCTTTAATAATAAAACAATAAATAATTCGTGTTCCTGTATGTAGTAAATGACTCTTTCCAGCACGCCAGAATCCTTGTTTTGTGCGTACTTTATATAGCAAAATAGACGGAGAGCAAAACATCTATCTGCGATCAACTCTAGCATCTAAACCCTTCACACCATTTTCACTAAAATTGATTATCTATCGATCTAAACAATTTCAGAGCTTGCGAGTTTGAAACGAATATTTTGATTTTTCAGGGTACTTAGCATGAAGCGTAAACATCATTCTCAAAATGTTCTAAAAAATGGCTTCAATTTTTTTATTGAACTTTGTCCCGGGATAGCGCAAAACACGTTCAGAAGAATGTTTTTTTAATAATAGATTGGGCGTAATTTGGCGTAAAATGCAGGAAATGTTTAAACTTAAAAATGTCCCTTTTTTTATATTTTCTCTTTGTAAGAACAGTATACAAATTGGTTCTTATCCTATGGTAAGCAAACTCTCTAATTTTTATCAAATTGCAAAATGTTAACATTGCAAAAGCAAAATGTTGATAATATTTATTCTTTAAGGAAATCAATTCGTTAAACAAGACAGTGAAGTAATGCAAATTAAAATGTCTGAATTTTGTAATATTGCACATGAAAATGTATATTTTCACTTTCTCGCCTTACGAATTGGTGGTAAGAAGAGAAAGTTATGAAATCGTAAGTCAGAAAACAGGGAATATTCGCCAGAAAAAAACCTTTTGCCGAGCTCTTGTAACGAAAAATGGATCCATCCTGTTGCCAAATTTCAAACGGATACTTTGATTTTTGAGGTACTTCAAATGAAGTCTCAAAACAGTTTCAAACTTTTCTCAAATACGGCTGCGAATTTTATGATCAAACTTTGCCCTGGGATAGCGTTGAGAACGCTACCAAGAATGGTGGTAGTCTCATGTTCGCTGAAATCACATATTTTTTCAAAGTTGAAATATTGTGGGTCCTTCTTGCTACAATTATTATATTGAAGATTTAGAGTTTTAGAAATTTGTGTTTGATAATTAGTTATTTTATCACGTTCTGTCTACCTAAAAGTCTACAAGTACTGTGTACCTAACTGTGGAGGGATGTGAGTGTATGTGTCTTGTTAGATTTGGTTTGTGATTTACCTGTACCAGTATTTTCGTTATCAGCAGTGATTTGGTGAAACTTTCCAGTCAGTGTGTCCATTCACGAAGCTTTCTCAAGAGTAAAAAACTTTTTAAATGTTTTTGTGACTATCACGAGAAGCGAAAAGGTAACTGTCAAAGAATACTGAATAATTACTTCAAATATTTTCAAGGAAGGGTTGTAAATTCTTCCAAAATATTTCTCGGAAATGCCTAATAAATCTTTATTGAAAATTTCTTTTCAACGTCATTTGCATTGTTTTATTTTTAGTTTTAATATTGTGTTAGTACTTGTGCATTGGAAGTTACCTATATTCATTTTTAAACGAATAAACACGTTTCGTCAACAACTTTCTCGCTTAAAATAGAAGGATAGGTAAGAATGTGGCGTTTAATATATAAAAATTCCTGCACTATTACGCGGAGATAACGGGGGAAAACGTGTGCTATGACACAACACAAAGAACAATTTTTTAAATTAAATTAAGTAATATATCTTGAAATAAATTATCAACAAAAATCAAAACACCTTAGCCTATAATACTACGTGAATAAATTTAAAAAAGCAACCAAATTTTAATTTTTTAAAAATATTTTTATATTCAATTGTTTATTCACAAGTTGTTCCTTATATGACATTCATTAAATTTATAGAATAAATAGCGCACGGTACTCGACAACAGTAAAACACAATCCAGACGCACGATTGCACGCAAGTCTGTTCATCAATGACCAACTGTAAACTCATATTGTAAATAATACACAGTTTGTTATTAACTTAAGTAATTAAACTAGTCGGTTCGCTAAGATATTCAATACTTAAATATTGTTTGAGCAACATTCCCACGTACAAAATTAAAGTCTAAGCCTACTGAATTGTTTATAATGGTAACAAATGGTATGTATTATTTAAAGGGGAAAATATGATATTTATTATTTTTAGGATCGGAATTGCTTTAGAATCGGAACATATATATATATATATATATATATATATATATATATATATATATATATAATTATGGAGTGACCAATTATATCAATTAGTCAAATGATTTGTGGTACTATCATACACAACTGCATTAGGATTGTTTTATCTCTTTTATTATGTTAACACAGGTGCAATAGGATTTTAATTGATTTTGGTTTTATATAAATAACAGATGTCCAAAAAAGTAACAATAGTCATTGTTACCTCATATTTCCAATTTAGTTCAGATTATTGATGGATCTTGAAATTTACAAAAAAAATATTCTCAATAACCTTTGCAAAGGTTTTCTTTAACTCTTTCATGCATATTGGCCTCATATGGGAACTTACTATTTCCCGCTTATAATATCTTAGAATTTCAACTTGAAAACAATTTCCAATATTTGCGATTTTGCAAAAACTCCAAACAGTTCAACAAAACATCAGTAGATGTTAGAAATTATAAGAATACTCCAGAAACATCTTGTTCTTGGATGTACGATGTTGCCAGAAGAAAAATTGGGAATCTTTCGGTTTTTATTTGGTGACACAGTGTGACTTTTGTAGCTGCTCGAAATATTTTGTGTGCTTTTGCACCATGTTGATGAGGTGTGATGGAGTTATTGTTCAATAATATTATTTTACACATTTCCCTGAAAATTATGTGTCCTCATATAAGAACATGATGAACGAAAGGTAAAATCACAAGCACAGATCTTAGATTAGTATGTTTGTTTACATGTACATTATGCATTGTTTGCAAATACTACCTATTTGTTTATTTACTACAGAATTTTGTTTATAGATGTTTAACCAACAGTTAAGGCTATCCTATGTGATCTGAGACAAAAAGAACAAATGTGAAAGGCTTTCCGAAGGCATGATTACTGCACAGATATATGAAGATCTGAAGATGACTTGAACTTTAGTGACTCCGAAGACGATCCGATATAAGATCAGTGGTAGTCAGTGACTCGAGTGGTAGTGTTGATGAAAATAATGACCAAAATTCCATTGTGCAAAAAGCAATAAACAGAGACATTGCGACTCAGACTGCTGTAGTTGATGCTCGTATGAAAGCACAGAAGCAACCATTGTGGTTTACTGAAAGTCCCTACTTGCAAATAATGAACCTCAGCTTACAGGGAAACACCTAAGTAGTAAATATTCATGCAGAAACCCTGTAGATTATTTCTAGTTGTGTTTATGAATTTACTAAATGATACGTTTTATAAATAAGTAAATGTTCTTGGCACCATTCCAGTTGAGACAAACTCTAATAAGCTCCCCACCGGACCTCTCGGCACGTGAGGTTGTGTAAGTGTAAGGGATGAGGATAGGACAAGGAAGAGAAAGGAAATCGCGCTGTCCGTGGCCCGTTTGTTAACGTACTGCTCCGGCCTTCAGCAGGTGTTGAGCGGAGAAACCACGGAAGAGACTGACCGATCAGAGCAGCCGGCCGCTCGAATTCTCCTCCAGACAGCGCCTGAAATCGACCTAGTTATCTAACTGCTGCCGAAAAACGAGCCTCCTCCGTGAATCGAACTCCAGGTCAGAGGCACTGCCGCGACATCAGTTGACGCTCTGAGCCACCTCTCTTGGTCGAAAGAAACGAAAAGCTCGTGTTGTTGTTCCACGAGAGAATTTTGATGTGATACACCATCCAAAAAGACAACAGAAGCAAATGCTAATCGATGCAAAGATGGACGAGCAAAACTAAATGTGTGCGTGGAAGATCTGAAGTATCTACATCTTTTATTATGTATATTATAAGGAAAATTGTTCAATACTTGTAAATTCAAGCATTGAAATAAATATATAATTGGTGTACAAAGATCTTCTTCTTCTTCTGCAATTCCTAAAAACCTAATTGCAAGTCCTTTATTTCCATAATGTCTTCAAGAACAGATGAATTTTCAAAATTTTAGAAAGAAATGTTTGAAATTCTCTTTCGCAACATGATATTGGTACATTATGTGGTGGAATAAGATGCACAAATATTTTTTGGTTATTATCATAATTCATGCACGAGAGGTTAAATTTTCTCTACATAACTAATAATAGACGGAAAGACATAAGTAGTAGTCCTATTTTCAGATATTCCTCCGTTTTCACGAAAATTGCAAAAGTAATTAAAAGTACAAATGACAAAAGTACAAATACAAAGTAAAAAAAGTAAAGATGAAGATTTTTGACTCAAAGACTGTTTCCTCTTTAGAAAAGGTCATTTACAATGTTTTGAAAAATCGATAAGTTTTTTGCGTTACATGACCTTGAAATTAACAAGAAAAACCTGGGTCTTGCAAAGACTTGTCCATACGTTTCGCTTGCAACTGTGGCAGGCATCATCAGTGGCGTTGCTTGCGGGGGCGAAGTGTTCTTCTTGCAGCACCGCGTTAACCGACGCTCCCGCGGCTCTGGGACCTCTGGGACCTGGTCTTCACGGTGATGGGCGAAGTTGGCGCGTTCGCACCTGGTTGGGCTACGTCAGCGGTAGTGGTTGCAAAACGTATGGACCAGTCTCCGTAAATAAAATAAATAAATAAATAAATAAATAAATAAATAAATAATAAAATAAATAAATATATAATAATAATAAATAAATAAATAAATAAATAAATAAATAAATAAATAAATAAATAAATAAATAAATAAATAAATAATAATAAATAAATAATAAATAAATAATAATAAATAAATAAATAAATAAATAAATAAATAAATAAATAAATAAATAAATAAATTAAATAAAAATAAATAAATAAATAATAAATAAATAAATAAATAAATAAATAAATAAATAAATAAATAAATAAATAAATAAATAAATAAATAAATAATAAATAAAAATACAAATAACTTTTGTACCTGTTCAAAAAACGTACTTTTTAAAACGGTCATGTACAATAGTTTGAAAAAATAGAATTTTGGCGAGATTTCTGCTTGAAATTAATATAAATAGGACTACAAGAAACCTGATCGGAGAACAGGAAATAGATCAATATTCAGTAGGATATGTAAAAATAATTGTATTTTTCATATCCTACTGAAAAATATTTTTTCTTAGTATTCACTATTTCTACAATCCCAATATTGATTCGAGTTTTACTCCATTTTACAGTTTGTATTCTCAATGTACTGATATATTTTCTTTCAAACAATCAGCAAGCCTTCATACCAGTTACCCCAAGTAACTTATCTATCTTGAAAATACGATTTAAATGTAATATGAAAGAAAATTTGATAAAAATAAGTATTATAAGTTTGTTCGAACTTTTGTTACGATAATTTTATAATAGTATAGTACCGTGCTACAAGATAAACTTATAAGATTGATTCCAAATTCAAATTCAGAGTACTCTCTTTGGAAAACAACCAAATGCTTGAAGAGACCAATACAACCTATTCCTCCGATCAGAAAAACTGATGGTACGTGGGCTAAAAGCGACGAAAGAGAAAACGGAATGCTTTGCCTCCCATTTCTCTAACGTCTTTCAACCATTTCCTCCACAAATGCCTGCAGCAGAAGAGGAAGAAATTTACAACTTCCTAGATTCACCGTTGCACTAGCTGCCCAAATCAAGCCCGTAAGTGCTCCAGAAATTGAAACATTAATCATAATTTTCCCAACAAAGAAAAGCTCCCGGATACGATATGATTTCTATAACCATTCTACGCCATCTACCAAGAAAATAATAGCCTTAATTACTTCCAATTGCAATGGCATTCTAAGATTAGAGCACTTCCCCAAGCAATAAAAAATAGCCCAAGTAATAGTCATCCCTAAACCCGCCAAACCAATGCATGAAGTAGTATCATACAGACCAATTAATCTTCTACCAATATTATCCAAAGTTTTTGAGAAATTACTACGTTACTAGTGAGTACGTGAGTACTACATTACGTAGTACTCACGTTTGAATCCACTTCTATAAGAAAAAGAAATAATACCTCATCATCAATTTGGGTTCAGACAAAAGCATTCTACTATAGAACAAATTCATCGAATTATAAACAAAATTAGTGAATCGCTAGAAAATAAAGAATATTGCTCTGCTGTGTTTCTCGACATAAGCCTGGCTTTTGATAAGGTCTGGCACCCAGGTTTATTGTATAAAATTAGGCAAAACTTACCACATCCTTACTATCTCTTATTAAAATCGTACCTCACGGAGAGATATTTTCAAATAAAATTTAACGGTGTAACTTTAGAACTATCCCTATAAATTCCGGGGTGCCTCAAGGACTGTGCTTGCACCTTTCCTTTACTCATTATACACTGCCGACATTTCCAACATCTGAAAACGCATTGACAGCAACCTAACGCGAAGACACAGCCATCTTAGCTCGACATAAAGATCCAGCAGAGCATCACGTCTCGTAGAAGAACATCTGCGATCCATTCAGAAGTGGCAGAAACGCTGGCGCCTCAAGACCAATGACAAGAAGTCTGCCCAAGTTACCTTCAGTCTTAAGCACGAAACAATGCCCTCCTATAAAAATCGGATCACATTACCTATTCTGCAAAACGACTCAGCAAAATATCTTGGAATTACACTAGACTGAAGACTTACATGGAAAACACATAAAGAATAAAAGAAAATAATTAGACCTCAAAATTATCAGATTAAACTGGCTATTAGGAAAAAACTCATCCTTAAGCATCGCAAATAAAATTCTTCTGTTTAAAGCTTTACTAAAACCAATCTGGACATATGGAATATAACTTTGGGGAGCAGCTCAAAATTCAAATATTGAAATATAACGTTTCCAATCTATAAGCTTAATAAAATTTGTAAATGCTCCTTGTATCACACGCCACAATACACCGAGACTTACAAATGACAGCAATAAAAAAAGAAATTAACAAGACCAGCGCAAAATACTTACAACGACTTCATAACCATCAAAATATTCTTGCCATTAACTTACTAGACAATAGTGACACCACCAGACGACTTAAACGATATCATACTTTAGACCTGACATATTTTCTTTCAAACAATCAGAAAGCCTTCATTACAGTTACCCCAAGTAACTTTTCTATCTTGAAAATACGATTTAAATGTAATATAAAAAAGTTGTTGTTAATCTGAAAAAATGTAATATTAGGAGTACGGTCAATGGACCTTACTCTTCTCATGTTATTTAAATTGTAGTTTTGTAATTTTGCCAAATGTTTCTACAGAAACAAATTGCAAAATAAAATATTATTACAAAAGCGACCGATATTTGAGGAGTTCATTGATGAATGGCATCATAAAGTGAAAGATGAGAAGGCTGTTTTACTTAACGATAGCGTTGCAATGTTCTCTAAGACAAATAAAATGGTATTATCAACTATAACAGGTCGGAAAGAATATTTATACACATATGCAGAATATGGACATTACGTAATGATATCTCAGTTTCGTATGAATTAGTAAGGCACCTTTTAGTTTTGTTTCTTCAATATACCATGTTTGAATGTTGTACTAGAAGAAAATGCAAATAGGTACAAATAATGCGATAAAGTATGTGTTGCTTTAGCACCACTAGTTTTCTTTTTTTATGAATAGAACTATGCTTAATAGAATGACGCAGACCTTATTTTCGGGAGTGATATGCAATAATGTTTAATTTAGTGTAAATAACACTTATTGAAAAAGTACAGTTTAGTCTTTATTAAAGATGAGAAATGGTCCAACTTAAGATGTAGCTGTTCGGACACGGGTGATCCAAAAATCACTTTTACTCTCATTAAACGCAGACTTTATTCATCTGTGACTTTTATATGGACAAATCTTTTGATAGATGAGTTAGTTTAGATAATATTACTAGAAAGCAGACGTTCTAACTAAAATATTTCGTATTGTAAAATTCGTCCAATTTTGATGAGCACTAGAGTTTGGGAGGTCAACAATATGCGTCTGGTCTCATTCATTGCAGAATATAATGCCCCACAACTTCAATAGGATTATGTTTTCAATATTGTGAGTTCTTTACGAAAAATATCCGTAAATCCGTCAAAAAATTACTCATTTTGGAAGTAGATATTTATCCCCCACCATTTAAGCACAACTCCGCTGAGGGGGAAAACCTAGGATATTCATGTTGGGCCACAAATAAAGTCATTAAAACATTCTGTAGCAACTATTTCCGATTTAGATTTTAATTCTTCTGGTCAATTTCAGGAACAGTTTTTGTTTAGTTAGCAAACACTTTTTCTTGAAAAATTCCAGAGAGAGATATTTTTTAAATTTTGTTTCCATACTCAAGCTTCCTTTGCATTGTTTTTTCTGCAGAGTTGTGAATATTTTATGAGTGTTCATGTGTGTGTGTTTGTGTGTTAGGTTTTTAGGTTCCAGTTTGGGTTTCGAACATGTTTTTCGTATCATTTGGAGTTAAATCAAAATCAAAGTGTATTTGTTTCTGCCTTTTGATCGCCATTCAATTAAATTTCCTTGCAATTACACTTTGTTCAAAAAATAATTCTAATAGTGGTCGGAGGTCACTCGGTTTCTAAAAAAGAGAAGTGTAGAGAATTGTAGTGAACAACAATACGTCGCCAGTAAGTTTCTATGGCTTGGAGTTCCTATAACTTGCCTCGCGAGAGCCGGGCTGTTGTCTAGCATCGGATCGAGATAGGGCGTGAGGCCGCACTATGCTATTTATACGATTACTTTACATTCATGAGAAATATTGACTTCATTATACCAAAATTACTGAAATTAAAAGTGCCGACAAATTAGGTTGTGGAAATTTTGAAAATAATTTAGTTTTCCCAAAAAATTGTTAGAGATGTAAAGTATTAAATTATTCATCAATTGTCCTAGCAAGAAGACCCCGAATATTTAGAAGTATTTTTAACTCACCGTTTCAGCATCTATCTTCTGCATTGCACGAATGTCGCAAAAAGTAAAGGCTTGTTTTTCTTCTAAAGTATTTATGATTTCTTGATGAAGAGATTTCACTTTCCTGCCGTCCGAAAAAAAGAACGTTTCATCATTGTACTTTGATGGTCTAAAAATAGGCAACTGTTCTGCATCCAAGATACGAGAGAATAAGTTCAACTCTTCTGTGGCCTTTTTTAAAACAGTACCGTCGACCATAATATTCCACGCACGATTTCCCCTTGAATGAGATCTGAAAAGTCCCACATATCCTCCAAGAACATCTTGGAGGAAAAAGATGCCTCGAAGGGACATGTGACATTCCGTTAACTCGTCCATTATCCTTATATGCTCCGACAAACCGCCATTTGCAATTTCAGGCAGCTCCAAACTCAGAACAGACAGCACCACCGGCGAGCGCGAGTCAAACTGCGTCCGTTCAAAGTCGAAAGTGCTGATATTGCGGAAGGGTTTCTGAAAAACATTTTAACATTTTTTGTTAGGATGTTACCTACACAAATATAACACGCTAAATATCCAATATTTATGTTTAATAATAACAATAGTTACTAAGGCTTTTAATATGCTAACTTGTGGCAGATCTGTAAAGATAGTGCCGAAAATCCGTAACGTCTTCCTGACTGGAGGGGGTGACAGCGAGGGTGGGTAGAAACGAGGTCCAGATGAGAAGGGACGGATGAGGTAGGGGGTGCCGGAAAAAAATGTAACATTAAATTCTTCGTCTTGCATTAGACCTGTATTTTCAGTGCTTCACAAAATAGCAGTGTAAGAGCCCAGCGGAACCGCGTGCAACATTTTCTTCCTTATTCTTGCACCCTCCTCCCCCCCAAACACACACACACTTCCACTGCAGTATTACGCGCTTCGGGAACCAGTCGGGGGCTCAGGCGACGGACTCAGCACTTCGCTAGCGGCGAATGCGAATGCAATTGTCACATTTATTTCAACCGTAGAACACCCGAATGTGGACCCGAATATTCCCATAATTAAGCCGCTCATTACTTAAAATTTTCGGAGAATCACGCTCATGCCCTAAACATGCATTGCCGGTGACCTTGAGTCATGAGCTGAATTTGTGCGAATGGCACCGACAAAACAAAAGGAAACTTCGGCCGACAGCCGACGTTCTTCAACAAATCCTCCCTATCGGACATAAATACTGAAGGGCGGCCATTTAAAAGGTTGGCCTAATTCGGCTCCACTATCGCATTAAAGCTTGTCCCGACCAGATCGAGGTATTGTTGGGAAGACACCTCTAGGGGAAACCCTGCAAATTAACTTGAAGGTCGATCTGGATCTCGCCTGTTATCACAAACTAGCTGCAGTAACAGCAACAAAACATAAATTAAACGGAAACATGTAGAAAATTATGCTTTTTTTATAGTGGAATACACCACAGGAGAAATACAAAAGGAGTATCCATTTTCGTAGACTAAAAATGGGAATCAAAACTAGAGGTGGGTCAATATATAAACGACTGGATAATTATGCTAACGTTAAAGCACGAAAGACATCTTGTCGGTTTTGAAGTTTATGATCCGGAAGAAAGAGAAAGAGAGAGAAAGAGAAAGAAAGAAAGAAAGAGAAAGAAAGAAAGAAAGAAAGGAAGGAAGGAAGAAAGAAAGAAAGAAAGAAAGAAAGAAAGAAAGAAAGAAAGAAAGAAAGAGGGAACAAACAGAGGAATTCTACAAAACCAAACATATACTATTGGAGAGGCACAGCTCAAAATATGAAGTCCTTCTTATAGTGGACCTATATGCAAGAGTGAGAAATGAGAGTATACGAACGACTGTGTGGGAAAAGTGTCACATTTCAATAGAGAAAAGTTAAGTAATTTGCAGCTCTCAATAAAATTTAGACTGCAAATACTTTTAAAAGTAATAATAAATAAAATTCTCTAACATAGTATTAGTGCCTGTGGTAATACAAGGAGATGAAGCCACAACTAAACAAAAAGATAACTCTAAAATGCAGGCAGCAGAAACGTGTGTTTTAAAGGAAGAAGAGATGTGGGAAGGTTCAGAGGGAAAAGGACACCGGAACAGGTTCTAAACACTGAAAATTGAAGTGCAGAAGAAGCAGAATCCCATATCAAACACATAAATTGCTGAAAGGATAAAAGGTGCCATAATCTAATTTTGTGTAGAAGCGTCTCTGGTCTAGGAGATTGACATGCAGACTGTATTGTGTTAATGTGGCTACTGGTGCTGCAACAGCACTTACTTCCTCGCATTGTTTCTAACTTTTGGAAATTCATCGAATTCAAAGAAGTTTAGTCCTGTACCGCTTTTAAGACTATCTTTTGTTCGTGAAAAAAACAGTACAAATTTAGAATAATTTCAGTGCAAAAGTGTTCATAATTTGCAAAACTTCAAGTAAAACGTAAGTAAAAAGTAAAACCTACAGAAACTGCGACTAGTACCAAATTTTTACTGTCTTTTGAAACATACATGTTAAAAAATTAAATATTTGTACCAGTTTTTGAAAAAAGAATCTACTTAAAATTTTGTACTAAATTATGCTAAATTACTAATAGAATATTTTCGGAATAAGTGCCTGATCTTATGTCAAAATCTGTCATTGAAAAACGAATGTCATAAAAGACAAGAATTTCTATCTTAAATACAGTAGTTCGAAGACTCCGAAAATGTTTGCACGTTTGCAATTTTCCGTAGTTTAAAAATTTCAACGACAATGAAAGCTTTGTCAATATTGCTAGCGTCTTTTACGCTATCCGATAATAAAATTTAATCCAAAACGTTGGAGCAAAATTCAAAAACTTCTGAAAATGTTGTTGAGACGACATACCAAGAACCCACAAAAATCAAAGTATTCCTTTCAAACTCAGGGCAACTCAAACGCAGGGCCTGAAAATCGTTCAGGTCAGTCGGAAAATATCAATTTTAGATAATATTGTCTGAACGGTTTGGGCTCTATGGTTGCCGGACAAACAGGCGAATGGACACGCGGACAGACTACTGCGTCAGTCAGTTTTTCAATACCGAGAGCACACAAATTGTAAATTCTAGCTACATGAAGAGTTAGAGGAAGTAATCTAATATGCATAGGAAAACGATTTACAACTTTTCCGTTATACAGACCCTGCGAAAAAGATCTTTCTCACGCAAATTCCCCTTTTCACGAAGAGCGATAGAACTTACAATATTTTCTCTTTTTGAAACAAGGGCGAGAAAGTACAATGACTTCATAAAACGGCCGTGGTCAAATTAAAATGCTACTTAAAATCCACAAGCGTAAATACCGGTCTTATTTATCCAGTAAGATGTACTCGCTGCAGGTGATCACAATTCAGCCTTATTCCGAGCGTGTCAACAACAATGCTTGTACTTCCCGTAAGTGCTGTAGATGTTCTTCTGACAAGAGGGGACAGTGATTTCCATTAGTTGAATGGTAAAAAATTGCAGCGAACTACACCTCGGTATCTTCCAGGGTATCTTCCCAACCAATCGAGACAAGCAGTACGTCCCCGGCATGTGTGCCAGTATATTGCATGTAACTGTAAGTGTAAGTAAAAGTAGAACATAGCTAAACGAAGAGGAAGGAAAGTTTTTTAGAAGATAAAACCTAGACCACTGATCACAGCAATCATTCGAGTTCTAAACACAACAGTGACCGCATTGGATATATCCATACACTAAATTCACATTAAGGTTTACCGACAACACACAGAAGATACGACAACTCTCTCATTAAAACTGAAGGATAATCAACTAACGTCCTAAGCAACATCAATGCGCTAATTCACAACTCATTAAAATAGCTTATAATTCAAATGGCATATTCCAGTACCTTCTCATTGAAAGTGGTCGGCAGCGTGTCGTTGAGCACCATATCGAGAAGGCGCCCGAGGTCCCTCGCCGCCACGACGTATCCTTGCTGCTTCGACACCCAATCAGGCGCCTTGGCCGGACGGCGCGCCACCACCAACAGAGCGGAGCAGCAGAACAAGAATGGAGAGCAGACAGCCAGCGCTCCCCGTCGCCCGCATCCGCCACCACCACCGCCCCCTGCTCGCCGCTCACTACTCCAGCGCCCACAAAAGGCCCTCCCACGGCGCAGGGGGCTCTGGCGGCCACGCCCCGCACCCCACTGCAACACAAACAAGAACCAACACACACCTCTCTTCCCACGATGGCCCTTCCCAGCCAGCGCCCACCACACACCCTCCCACGACGGAGGGGCTCTGGCGGCGCCACGCACCCCACTGCAACACACAACAAAGAACCAAACACACACCTCTCCCCACGACGGCCTTTCCCAGCCAGCGCCTACCCACACGCCCTCCCACGGCGCAGGGGACTCTGGCGGCCACGCCCCCACTGCAACACAACAAAGAACCAACACACACCTCTCTCCCACGACGGCCCTTCCCAACCACGCGCCCACCACACGCCCTCCCACGGCGGAGGGGGCTCTAGCGGCCACGCCCTCCACTGCAACACACCAAAGAACCAACACACACCTCCTCTCCCCACGACGGCCCTTCCCAGCCAGCGCCCACCCCACGCCCTCCCACGGCGCAGGGGCTCTGGCGGCAACGCCCACCACTGCAACACAACAAAAAACCAACACACACACCTCCTCTCCCACGATGGCCCTTCCCAGCCAACGCCCACCACACGCCCTCCCACGGCGCGGCGGGGGCTCTGGCGGCCACGCCCACCACTGCAACACAACAACAACCAACACACACCTCCTCTCCCCACGACGGCTCTTCCAAGCCAGCGCCCACCACACGCCCTCCCACGGCGGAGGGGCTCAGGCGGCCACGCCCCCCACTGCAAAACACACCCAAGAACCAAAACACATCTCCTCTCCCCACGAAGGCCCTTCCCAGCCAGCGCCCACCACACGCCCTCCCACGGCCGGAGGGGCTCAGGCGGCCACGCCCCCACTGCAACACAACAAAGAACCAACCCACTCCACCTCTCCCCCACGACCGGCCCTTAACAGCCAGCGCGCACCTCACGCCCTCCCACGGCGGAGGGGCTCAGGCGACCACGATTCCCACTGAAACACAACAAAGAACAAACTCACACATCCTCATCCCCACGATGGCCCTTCCCCAGCCAGCGCCCACCAACACGCCTCCCACGGCGAGGGGGCTCTAGCGGCCACGCCCTCCACTGCCAACACACCAAAGAACAAACACACCTCCTCTCCCCACGATGGCCCTTCCCCAGCCAGCGCCCACCACACGCCCTCGCACGGGCGCAGGGGCTCTGGCGCCCACGCCCACCACTGCAACACAACTTAAAACCAACGCACACCTCCTCTCCCCACGACGGCCTTCCCAGCCAGCGCCCACCCCACGCCCTCCCACGGCGCAGGGGGCTCTGGCGGCCACACGCACCACTGCAACACAACAAAAAACCAACACACACCTCCTCTCCCACGATGGCCCTTTCCAGCCAACGCCCCACCACACGCCTCCCACGGCGCAGGGGGCTCTGGCGGCCACGCCCACCACTGCAACACAACAACAAACCAACACACACCTCCTCTCCCCACGACGGCTCTTCCCAGCCAGCGCCCACACACACGCCCTCCCACGGCGGAGGGGCTCAGGCGCCACGCCCCCCACTGCAACACACCAAGAACCAACACACATCTCCCTCTCCCCACGAAGGCCCTTCCCAGCCAGCGCCCACCACAACGCCCTCCCACGGCGGAGGGGCTCAGGCGGCCACGCCCCCCACTGCAACACAACAAAGAACCAACCCACTCCACCTCTCCCCACGACGGCCCTTAACAGCCAGCGCGCACCTTCACGCCCTCCCACGGCGAAGGGGGCTCAGGCGACCACGAATCCCCACTGAAACACAACAAAGAACAAACTCACACCTCCTCTCCCCACGACGGACCTTCCCAGCCAGCGCCCACCACACTCCCTCCCACGGCGGAGGGGGGCTCAGGCGGCCCACGCCCCCCACTGCAACACACACAAAGAACCAACACACTCCACCTCTCCCCACGACGGCCCTTCCAGCCAGCGCCCACCACACTCCCTCCCACGGCGGAGGGGGCTCAGGCGGCCACGCCCCCCACTGCAAGGCACACAAAGAACCAACACACACCTCCTCTCCCACGATGGCCCTTCTTAGCCAGCTTTTCGAACTTGCCACGTACTCATGCCTGCTGTCATTTAAAGCGGACAAAGAACATATTTTGACACTTTTTAATTTTTTGGTTTTTTAATATCAAAACGAAAATATAATTTTAATAATGTTAAAGAACATAAAACGTCGTCTTAAATAACAATTTTCTTTGAAAAAGTTGGATTGGTTTTTAAGAAAATGGCGTTTAAGCGGTACAGTAATTTTGAAATTTAAAAACTCTCCTATACTATGTATGTTACTCCGAATATACGTACGTATTCGGGAATGAAGAAAGAGATATAAGTTGTAGCTTTTAACAAAAGCCTTACGATGCAATTCACAAACCTTTTTAACTTTTTGCACTTACAAACGTAAGAGAAAGTTTAGCAATCGTGTGCTGGAAAACGGCGAAATTTACGACACACAAAATATTATTGCCGGGCCTTGATAAGAAAAAAGTGAATAATCCAGTTGTTAAATATAGAAAAATATCCTCTAAGACGTGGTAGAGCCAGGCATGTTTTGTGAGTCCTTAATACCGGAAAAATCGAATGATGGCAAAACGTATGTCTGTCTGTCCGTCCGTCTGTGCACAACTCTATGGCATAAAACATTCGACAGATTTTCTCCAAATTTGTTTTACTCGAATAGTAGCTGATGTCACGGACCGTGGAATTTGAAAACTAAATTTTAATTTTTGGGATACTTTACATACTCCCTTTGGTACATTTTAAAATTTTAAAAAAATTACATAGAATTGGAAAATGTCCCAGGGATTTCATGTAAAGTACCTCCCAAAATAAAAAATATGGATTTTAAATTCAAAATGTCACGACATCAGCCAGATTGTTCGGGGATTATCAATTTTGCAGAAAATACGCTTTACAGTTTATTCGCTATGTAACGTATTAGCCAGCGTGCCTCATGGCATCTACATTAGCCAGATTGTTCGGGGATTATCAATTTTGCAGAAAATACGCTTTACAGTTTATTCGCTATGTAACGTATTATCCAGCGTGCCTCATGGCATCTATTTGGGGACGCTTGGAAGAGGTTAGCCTAGCCACAGGAAGAAGGGGTTTTTCCGTAAAGGAAGAACGCGGAAACAGGAGACACAAGGCTTGGGAGTTTCCGGCTTATAGAAAGCTTTTTCACTGTTATACAAGCGAGGGGGTGGCGTGACGTAGTAGGTCACGTGGGCCTCGCCTATATAACAGAGGGTACAGAGCCAGTAGGTGGGTTCTGAAGACGGTGGGGAGAACCTCGTGCGTGTGCACAAAACTCGGCGCCACGACGGTGCATATGCGAGCCAGGCTCGCGAGGCTGGAGTCATTAGTTGACGAAGCCTGCGGACTTTATGTCCTTGGGTGACTGCGGTCACGGGGGAGCTATGCTGTGTGCGTGCTCCGAGGTGAAGAGTGGTTGAGTGCCACGATTCAACGCCGATTCTCAATCGGAATAAGATCGCTCCTGCGATCGAGGCAAACCAGCCGTTGGTGCGCCAGAACGGACTTTGTTTCCAGCGTGACATCCGGTCACGGAAGCTAGGCTTTGTGTGCGCGCTTCAAAGTAGGAGTGGCGAATGCACAATCAAAAACCATCTTCAATCGCGTTTTGGATCGCTCCCGCGATCAGGGGATAGTAGGTCTATCAGAGCTAGGGTGTAAGTAGATTATTAAGTGTATATATTTGTTTTGTTTCTTGTTAAATAATAATTTTGTTATACGAAAGCTCTGTGTCTGTGGTCGCTGTGAGTATCCATGACGTCACAGCTAGCTGTTCACAGACGGACAGACAGACGACAGATACGTTTTGAGTCAATCGACTTTTCGTTGTCAAGAATCCACGAAACAGATATTCTGGTTACACCATGTTTAGAGTTTTTTTCTAAATATCCATTTATCCGCTTTTTCATACAGGGTCACGTTTTTCTGTCGCCGATTTTTTGTGCTGCTAATTACATAACTTTCTCGTCTTAAGAACTATCCTTCTGAAGCGCGAGAAAGTAAAAAATGTAAAGGCCATAACAAATTTATATCAGGGTCATAGTTTCTCTTTTCACTCTTACAACAATAATATTCTCAGAAATACTTTAATAAAATGTTTCTGTTATTGCAACAGGAAAATAAAATGTTGCAGCGCAAAAATATATTTCAGCTGGGAACATTATGGACTGTTTTTTCCTAAGTGCCCTATACTTATAGTGCATAGGCTAGTCTCCAGAAGCCCCTAGAGCCTTCTTGTGAGACTTGTCCTGGGCAGTAAGCGATGAAAGTTAGCCATCACTTTCCCTAGAGACGTTTATCTATTTTGATAACACACCGCACTGCTAAACATCGCTTTCAAAATTGAAAATAACTAAAAAATGTTATTGCGAATATGTTGACTCAACATCTCAATAATCGCCATCTTCAGCAGCAATAGAGATATTATGAGAGACATAAGGTTTTCACGACATGATTAACGACTTTCCGGCAAGGAATGTAAGTAAAAGCCTTTTTAATACAGGTAAATGCATGTATTATGTTTTCCAAAAAGTAATACAGTTTTAAAGTGATTTTCATATTTTCTTGAGAAAGGTGCCCCCGCCGAACATTCGCGCAGGGGCCTAACAACAGAATGTCCGGCCTGAACGAAAGCTTGTTCGCGATAACACTTGAGTTCGCAGCACCAGTTAAAACCGAGGTGCTTTACCCTGAGTTTCGTTACTCCACGGCCTTCCTACTTCCTCCGGTGCCCATCCGTGCCCGCCACCCCAAGTTCGGCCTCGCTGCACGTCGCGAGACGCCAACACTTGCCATAGGAAAAATTACGCTTGGAAAATTACATATAACTCAGGGCGCGTCAATCGCGAAGGTCGTTGTCCCTGTTAGCGTAGTGGATGTTTTATCGCGGGAGGGGGAGGTGATCTCCTCCTTGGGGAGTGAGATCCGGAGCCGATCGACAAGAATTTTCCCTTACCAGGTATCCTCTCACCAGCGACTCCTCCCCACCCGGACAAGCTCTAAAGAACCCGCCTGGTCTCTCGAAAGCTGTAAAGTGTAGTGCATGAAAGTGTACGTAATGAGTGAGTGCGTGTAAGGAGAACGACGAGAAACAAATAAAGATCACGCCCACGGGTGTGACCCGGTTTTAGGGAACTGCCTCCAGCATTCAACCTGAGTTGATTGTAAAAACCACCGATCGGATCACCCGGCCACTAGACTTCTCGTCAGACAGAAGCAGCGGACTTTTGACCTAGCTATCTAGCTAGGGTATAAAATCCTGCTACAGCCGCGAGTCCCGTAGGATCTCCCGGCCAGAGGAACTGCAGTGACATCAATTGATCCCCCTAAAGCCGTTATGTTTTTCCTACAACTGGGTTCTCTGCGTGTGCGGGTACTGAGGAACACCTATTTTATAGAAATCTATGCAGTTCCAATACTCACCTCCAAGAGCGCAGCGTGCGACGGGTGCCGAGGGCGGGCGGGCGGCGTCCACTGTTCCGACAATTGACGGAGCTCAAAATCCAGTGAGATAAAACTCGTGTTCGACGGAGAAAGCAAAAGAAATTTTTTGAGGTCCACATTAAGTACTTCTGTGAACCTACACTTGACTACCGTTGTTAGAAGCAGCAGGAACAACGCACGTAACACTCCGTTCGCCATTCCAGCGAAGCGCCATTCCACACACACAGAGGAGCTTGCCTTCACCTGGCCAAGGAAAGAAACAAATTGTGTTTTCCACTGTCATGCACAAGACATTGAAAGGAATAATACAAACAACTTGTAACTGTGACCAGTGATATGCCAACTGCATATTATTCGTCAGGTTATTTATAAAAACTACTCAACATTGTACTTCTAAATGAACCTGCAAGTGTAACCCCAAGCAACAACATTTTTCAAGCACCGCTATTCCCTAGGCTAAACTCAACTTTCCCTAGGCTTAAACAATTAGTGGTTCCTTGCATTATTTCAAGACTAAGCAATTTTCGAGAAATTCAGAAATTTCAGTTCACTGAAAATTATACTGCACCATTTGTAAACCGTCACTACTCTTTCCAATAAAAAAATCACAGACAATATTGGAGGAAGTTTCGAGAAATATATTGTTTAAAATCTGTTAATAGTTGACGCAAAATTACATGTACATAACTACTCATACATTCAAAAATGTGTACTTCACCTTACTTAAGCAACTCCTTGAGAAACTATCATGAAGAAAAATGTTAATCTTAATTATCGTAGTAATGGAAACACGTCGAAAATATATTTCAACTTTTGCGATATTCGAAATTCAAGTCATTTCAACGAAAATAGAACCTGCGCATTTTACTTTCTTGTATACGTACGTGTATGGAGTAATACATAATAGGAATCGTTGTGTACTGCTATGGAAAATCGACTTAAAACTTTCTACGAAATACACGTTTTGGGGGCCCCTAAAACCGAAATAGCTTTTTAAAGAACGTCTCTTCGTCTCTTTCTGCGCCATTTTCTTAAACATACTTTTACCACTAACCAACAACAAAATTTAATTACAAACGATGAACTAATGTTTTTGAAAATTTGGAAAATATCCTAGATGCTTCATTTAAGGTACCCTCCAAAATTCAAATATCAAATTCAAGGGACATTCACCAGGAACATTGATCAGAGAATATCGATTTTGGGGACAATCAAATGGTTTAGCCGCTAGCATTATTCACAGACGGTCGGACAGACGGACTTCTGTTGGTGTCAATCGACTTCGGTATCAAGGACCCACAAAACATGGATTCTGACTGCACCAAGTGTTATAGAAAAATTTTCTAAATTTAGCAACAGGATTTCCGTTACCATGGCCCTGTGAGATGAGTTTTACTGCAAAAAATAATCGTTTTTTCACGCATCATTATATAACTTCTCTCTACCTCGGTAACGGTAGCCGCTAATGTAAATAGTAACGACATGATAAGCATTTTAAAAAATTATAATTTGTAATTTGTCAAAAAACAAAAGATTAGAGCAATATGTTGTCTACGTCATCTCATTGAGTGCATTTAGCACTAACCCTACGAAAGATTAAAGAAAAAATTTAAAGCCGATTTGAGAAAATATTGTTTTTATAATTTTTAAAAATGAAAAAATGCAACGCAATATTATCCGAAAGCTAGTAAATGTTTCAAAAAATGTACAGGTCCTTGTACCTTTCAAAAAATGTACAAGAACTAATTATAGACAACAAATTTCATTTGACGGAAAACATCCGGGCAGATGATATTCGTTACAATACTAACATTGATTTGTGTGCATTATTGAGATTGTTAAAATAAGTGCTTTAAATGATGTCTCATAAGGTTTAGCGAAAAAAATCTTTTCTGTGAATATGAGATCAAAATTCCAGATTTTCAAAAAGTCAAACGCTGTTTTCTCAAACAATTTCACAAACTTTTTCTTCAAACTGTTAGTACTGTAGTGCTAAACGCGCTGTATAAGCGCTACATAAAACCATTTTACTCTCTTTTGTGACTTACTTTTGTGTTTTTGAGAAATAGACAAATGAAATATATATTTCTCCCATGTCGGTAATATATGCATTAATGGCGATTTGTACACATCTTTATTTTTTTTAAACAAGAACGCTTTCATTAAGTTTCGTCAATACTCAAACTTATTTTGTGGAAATGAGTTTAAAATTTTGCATTTTCAGACATGTTCAAACGCTTTATTGTCAAAGAAGATTTAAATTTTCCCTTTGACGTTTTGTTCTGTGCTATGCCGTTTATGTGCACATTTCCACCAATTTGTATATATTATTAGATTTGAGAGTGAACGTGCTTCAAATGACTTCCAACGAACGTTCTCAAAAACTCAAATATTTTCTGGGAAAAAGAACTTCAAATTTTGCATTTACACAAACACTTGAACAATTTTTTAAAACCCAGTCTCAATTTTGCAACAAACACTTTCGTAAATGACGAGGTTTGAAACATATAAATCACATAATAATTAAAAAAATTACTTTAGACGTCGATAGAGACGTTAGGCCAACTGCGAAGGAGATCGAGGCGAGACCAAAAAACCTAGGCCAATCAAGGCTCTAATATCAAACAATATACACTAGTAACTAAAGTATCTGACGCTTCTGTTACGACACTGTGGCGCTACTTTTGGTACAGAGGCCTTCACGCGAATATACATAATGTTTTTTATTCGTGTGTGAGGAAAAATATTTTTTGACAGTAAGAAACACTTTGTCCGTACTGCTTGCGTAACGAAAAACATTGCTTATCGAATCTTTCTCCTTATCATGTTGATCTAAATGAAGTCTTAAATATTGAAGATTAGTCTGGGAAGTAGCACTATGTAGTCTGCTATGTATGTTTGAAAAACCAAGTGGTGTCTAGAGCAAAACGACTTCGATGACCGTCCCGTATCGATGATACCCCCAATGCTAAGCGACTGAAAATATCAAGCAGAATATTTTGCTATCTGAATACAATGATATTTATGCAGAAATGAGTCTGATTTGTTATTACTTGAGCTCCTTTTGCATTGAAATTGCAAATTATAATTTTGGGGAATTACTTCTCAATAAGCTGTCAACATCTTTTCAAAAAATTTCTTAAGTATCTTAGAATGTTGTAAAAAAAAATTCTAATTTCTATTTCCTGACCGTGTTTCCAATTTTATTTCCTTAGAAGTAATTCCATGATAGTTGGAAGAATCTCAAGATTAAAATAAATGCGCCTTAATCATATTCGCTCAACTCTCCGAAAATTTGAATAAAAAATGCCAAAGAACTAAAGTTTTGTGCCATCTTCTCCTAAGAACCAATCATTCTATATATTGTTTTAAACTTAAATCTGTTAATCGAAACATCTTGAATTCAGTTAAGGTTACTTTTTCGAAAATAAAAGCAGTTTTAACATAATTTTAATTTAAATTTGCCATTCCTATACAATTATTTCCTCAAAAACCGACTTTTGTTATCATTAATTTTTTTCTACATATGTTGCTAGAAATGGTAAAGAATATGATGACAGACAGACGGACAACGAACAGACGGACAGGCGGACTGACTGGCAGCCGGCCAGACGGACAGACGCTCCTTTTGCCGTAAACCAGTTTCTTGTATCAAGGGCCCACTGAACGCAGATTCTGACTATACAATACTACATACTACGTATGGGAACAGGAATTATCTCCTTTTTTTGCAGGGCCCAACATTAAGAATGTTTCGTGATTAAATTCACCGTTTTTTCACCGCACGATTTCTTTATTTTATATTCTTATGAGGTAAAGTGAGAAAATAAAAAACATCCAAACGACACACCCATAGGTTCCCGCACAAAAGAGATGGTATATAAATACTAACTCATGAGATTGGCTGAATGGTGAATTAAAATTGTATACCTTACGTGATACCTCAGGTAATGAAGCTATACGTCATTTTCGTAACATAATAAAACTTTTCAAAAAATTGAGCCGAAACATTCGTTCTTCTATTTCTTTACTTTCCATAGTAATCTTTTTAAAAGAACGGTGGGCCGTGAGAGAGGCAGATGTAAGTTTTAAAAATAATTATCGTTCCAGTATCAGTTGTTCAAATCGCAATTAATTTTTTACATGATTTGCTCTGCTGTCATATAATTGAAAAGGACGTATTAAAGAGCTAATGAGAACAAAATAACGATTTCACATCCAGTCTCACTTTAGAAACGATTTTAAGTTTCAGTGTCGGTGTTAATGCATTGGATATTTACCTTTAAAGATCTCCTTGTAGATCTTGTAAATGCATGTGCAAAAAT
>BOPP01000147.1:46709-93094 GCA_017312745.1 Gryllus bimaculatus
CGCACTGATTATTATCGCTAGACTTTTCCTTATCTTGGCGCCCTCGCGGGCGAGCAAGGTAAGACACTGTAATTTTTCTGACTTGTTTCTCACGTCGTTTATAGTTGTATTAGCGGAAATTTGTTTCCAATATTATATTTATGAGTACACGTGCTTTAAATAATGTCAAAAACAATTTTTCGAAAACTCAACAGTTATCTGTGACAACAGACCTAAAATTCCGCATTTTCAGAAGCACGCAAACGCCATTGTAACACAATTTTTTTAAATCTCTCACGCCGTTAAAATGCACATTTCAAGCAATTCGTAAAAGCTATTGCATTTGTGAGTTAAAGTGCTTAAAATTACTTTAAACGAAGTTTTTCGAAAACCCAAAAATTTTTCAATTTACAGTCTTCAACTTCAAATTTTGAATTTACAGTAACATTATGTGCCATCGTGATAAAAACGTCTGTTCATTTTTCAAACAATCGTAATTTATGACGAGATTTTACTGTTCTTTAATATTCCTAAAATAGTATTACCGTAGTATTAAGAAACCTAAAAATTAGGAATATTTCAAAAAAATGTACTTTGGACGGCGATATATACAGCTTTAAAGAGTGTGGAAATTCAAATAGCTATCCAAGGAAATAGAACCCAAATACGGAAGTGTTTGTGCATTTCTGTAGCTCTACTAGTTACTTTCTGGCTTTACCTCATAAGCTTAGAAAATAAAGAAATCGTGTGGTACAAAAACGGCGATTTTTACCAGAAAAAGTTAATGTGCGCTGGTAACGAAAGAGTAGATAATTTTGGTTTCCATTCGCAGTATATTACGTTCTTTAACACTTCGTGTAGTCATGATCCACGTGCAGTGGGTTCTTGTTACAGAAAATTTGGCGTTCTGGAAAAGGACCGTCCCACACCCGTCCGGCCGACTATCTGCCCATCTGTCCGTCTGTTCGCGTGTCCGTTTGCCCGTCTATCCGCCCTAGTATCCGTCTGGCCACACGAATGTGAACAACGCTTGCGGCTAAACACTACAAAGGATTTTCACGAAAATCGATATTTCCCGCCGATCTCACTGATTCAGTAGCATCTTCAATTCGAAAGCGATGTTTTAATTTTTAGGAGTATTTGACATGAAGCCTCAAAGACAAAATGTTCCAAAATATAATTTGGAATGCAAGTGTAATTTCGGATAATGTATTCGCATAGTGTTACTTTTGAAAGGAGAATCAATGTCACAGTTTTCTTGCTAAAATTTATAATTTTAAAATTGTAAAAATTCTAACTTTTTTGGCTCCTCCGTACAATTACAATATTGAAGACGGAATTGTTTCTCTGAATAAAATATGTTCCTCAAAATTATATCTTCATATGAGACAATAAACATTTTTTTAGAATATGAATTGGTTTCGTAATTTTGAGTGGAATACAATGGAATTTAAAATATTGAAAACTATATTTTCTCAAAGAACGACTTCATATTATTTTGTTAAACTTTTAGTGTCGATAGTACGCTGAATTTTTCTTGCACTGAATAAAAAGGCATAAATCTAATTGGGATGTATTTTTTAGATATTTTCAAAATTTACACACGTGTGATTTTTATGTATATTACTCACGTCAATAATCTTTACGTTACGGGCGTTTTTATACATTATTGCATTTGTGAGTACACGTGCTTCAAGTACGTTTTACGAAATTTCTCGAAAACTCTATTTTTTTTCTAAAAATGGGTACAAATTGTCATATTTCAGAAATGGAAAACCTTTTTTTTTAATCAAATTTTCAAAAAGATAGTGCCCACCCGCTGAAATGTATTTCATTGAAGTATTCGCCATTTCGATGATTTTCTAAAAAGTACACAAAGCTATGTTTAAATTTCTAGTTACGTGTTAAAAGTATGAATTACAAGTTCATTTGGTAATAAGAAAGATCTAGTCTGCAAATGGTTTCCTGCAAGTGTGTTAGTGCAGTGCGAGGGGCGAGTTGTTCGAGGGCACAAGGAAGAAGCAGGAAAGATATCGCTCGGCCAATAGCCCGTTTGATACGTCACCGACCAGAGCAGCAGGCCGCTAGAATTCGCCTTCTGACAGCAGCTTAATTCGGCCTAGCTACTTGTGTCGAGAATCCTACCACCGTCGGGACTCGAAGCCCAGAAGCTCCCGTCATAGGCACTGCAGTTAAATCAGTTGATGCCTTGAACCACTTTGCCTGTCTGAAGCCAACCAGTATACAAAAATACATTAAAATAAGTTTACATATCTATTGCCTTTGATCATCTATTTATTATATCTGGATCACAACAGAACATTATGTACGAAATTAATTATTTAAAAGCAAACTAGCTGACCGCGTGCAATTACACTGCACAGAAGGAAGGGCTGTAGAAAGGTAAAACAAAATACTGAAAATACACGAACATACATTTTGTTTTACCAAACATTTTAAGGCCGGTAAATATACACAGTACAGCTTTCGTGCAAAGTGGACGTACAGAAATGTGCAGACCAGACTGCACGATTTCTGCCTCAAAACCTTTGAGCATGTTCTTAATTTTTCATGCAGAAATCTTAGTTTGAGTCAAGTGCCTGTAGTGGCAAAATCATTCACTAACGGATTTGTTTACCCGACGCGATGGTAATAGGCCATTTCAATTTTGTGGTTATGTGTATCAAGTGATATTGTGATAAACTACCCCTTTTTCTATTGCCACCTTATTTTTCTTCCCTATGTTCCCCCGTGATTAATTTATAAAGATTACAGCAAGGACGCACACACAGATACACCGTCACTGAAAGACTCGCATGGTCCAATTCTGTTATTTCCCGGTAGATCTCCAACCTGCGCTTTGTAGCGATTCGTGCAAAATTCTTTCTGAAAACATACACACCGTGAATGCAAAACGTTTCGCCTGTATGCTTTTAGTTTGAGATTTTGAAGTTTCTGTACAGAAACTGCGAGAGAAAATGCACGAAAAATATACCGTGTTACCAGCCTTTACACGAATATATAGAAATTGTTTACGCCACTAACACCAAATTCTACTATCAACTTCACCTGAATATGTGTAACATATTGTATAAAATACAATTTCCTAATGAGAATCAGAACACCCTCACCTCTTTGATGTTTTCCGTAGATATCATATGAAAGTACATTGAATACTTACAGTTGATAGGCACAGACACTCGTTTTAACGATCACACAACATGTCTAAGCAAGAGCAACTGCTATTAGGGATGTGTCAGGGGCCGATCTAGAGAAGAATTTTGGTAGGGGTAATTCAAAATGTTTTCGTCAAATATGTCTACTACAAACTTTGTAAAACGTCGCAGGCTACACTCAGCTAATGTTGCGGTACGATTTTATTCATTGTAATGATAATCCAAAAATATTTTGTTCACTGACCTTCAATTGTAAAAAAATTGGTTGCTCTATGTTGTGTTTTCAGTTTGCTGTGCACATTCAAAATGTTTACGACAATTAGTTCTCCCGTGTGACTGTGAGATTCGTGCTATGATTAAATTTTTGAACGCGAGGACTGTTGAACCGGCCGAAATTTATCGTCAACGTCAAATTTATCGTCACCGTATTCATGTTTCCGGTGAATAGGCGATAAGTGATGAAATGATGAGAAAGTGGGTAAGAATGTTTAATGCAGATCGAACAAATGTCCACGCCGAGGCTCGGAGTGGTCGGCCTTCTGTTGTCACCGATGATTTGGTAAGGAAAGTTGATGAAGCAATTCATGAGAACAGACGCTTCACAAAGACAACTCTTTCAGAGGCACTTCCACAAATTTCACGTACTGTTTTGTTCGAAATTGTGTCTGACCGCTTGAATTATCGCAAACTGTGTTCCCGATGGGTTCCAAAAACGCTCACTGATGTTCACAAAACAAAGCGACTTGGTAGTGCCTTGACATTTCTCACGCGGAACAGTGATGAGGGAGAAAACTTTTTTAAACCAAATTGTGACAGGTGATGAAACTTCGATCGATGGAGTGGAGACACACTCATTCTCCAAAAAAACAAACATTCAAAGTGACAATGTCATCACAAAAAATCATGTGCACTGTCTTCTGGGATAGGAAAGGCTTACTGAATTGCTTCCCATTGGTGAAACTATTAATGCGGCACGATATTGTGAGACTTTAACAAAACTAAGGCGTGCCATTCAAAACAAACGAAGAAGAATGATCAGTAAAGGAATTGTGTTGCTCCATGACAATGCTCGGCCCCATACTGCTGGTGTCACTCAATCGTTAATTCGACAGTTTCATTGGGAGTAGTTCGATCACCTGCCGTACAGCCTGGACTTGCCGCCGTCCGACTATCACTTGTTCCTGCACATGAAGCGCGAGTTTGGTGGCAAGCGCTTTGGATCTGACGATGACACGAAAAATGCTGTGGAGTCGTCGTTATCGAAACTGGCGGGCAGTTTCTTGGACAATGGTATACAAAAACTGGTCACTCGCTATGACAAGTGTTTGATTATTGGCGGAAACTATGTTGAAAAACAGTTTAAGATATGTATTTTCATGTAAAAATAAAATTGGATTCGAAAAAATTGTTTTACAATTTTTTTTCAAAACGGTACTGTTCCCGAATACCCGTCGTATATATATATATATATATATATATATATATATATATATATATATATATATATATATGTATATATATATATTCTGAAATATGTAAGCTGAATGTACAAATTGCGCAATCTAACTTTCATTGAAATCTCTGAATTTCTCAAAAATTGAATGAGTATCAAATACTGAAAAAAACACTTATATTTTAAGCGCCGGGAAATTTAAGTTTTGTTTTGCGAGTGGTGATATAGCCATGATGTGCTGGGCTTTACAAAAATGTTGCTGCATGAGTTTGCACTTGCATTTACAAGTACCATATTGCATACTTGTTATAAATAATCTGACTAAGTATGTGCTGTTCTCACACCACTAGTCACAGTTACAAGTTGTTTCTATAGTTCCAATCTATGTCTTTTGCATGACAGTCGATTTCACAATTTGTATCCCTCTTTTGCCAGGTGAAGGCAAGCCTGCCTGTGAGTTCTATGCTGAAATGGTGCAGGCAGTGCTACGATCGCTGATCTTGTCCCTTCTAACTTCGGTAGTCAAGTGTACGTCCACGAGACAACAATACAAAGAACAATTTGTTTTGCCTTCGTCGAACCAGGTCGTCATAATGGGTTTAGAAGACGCTTTGCTTTCGGAGCAGTGGACTCCGCCCACCCGCCCCTGGCACCCCTCGCGCGCAGCGCTCCTGGAGGTAAGTATTGGAACTAAATGTTTCTCTTAACCCGCACACGGAAAGAACCACAGAGAAGAGAAGGCCGTAAACAAATCAGCTTACGAGGATCAGGGTTCCTATTGATGACATTGAAGACACTTTGGCCTGGAGATCTTCTTGACGCCCCGGCTGCACATAAGTAAATTGCGCATGTATACGCCACTGGGAATTTCCTGACTAGATAACTGGCGCAGAGCGCAAAACCGCACAAAAATCGTTTATGTTCCATTACCATTGAAATGGTGTAGCGCTATTTTGTCACGTTGTAAACTACAAAGCAGACGTGTTGGATTTTTATTATGCTGCGCAATTTCGGCGTTATCACACGTCTCTAATACTCCGTTGGACGCCGAGAATTGGCGCTTGATGGAAAGGGTGTGTTGTTTCTATTGTGTGTGATGCAGTTGGGCGTGGCCAATTGAGCCTCTTCCTGCGTGGGAGGGCGTGAGGTGGGTGCTGGCTGGGAAGGCCCATCGTGGGGAGAGGTGGTGTGTGTTGGTTATTTTTTATGTGTGGTGTGGTCGGCGCTGGCCATCGTGGGAAGTGTGTGTGTGTGTGTGTGTTGGTTCGTTGTTGTTGCGCAATAGTGTGCGTGGCCGCCTGAGTCCCCTCCGCCGTGGGAGGGCGTGTGGTGGGCGCTGGCTGGGAAGGGCCGTCGTGGGGAAAGGAGGTATGTGTTTGTGGTTTGGTGTGTTGCGGTGTGGACCGTGGCCAGCAGAGCCCTGTGCGCCGTGGGAGGGCGTGTGGTGGGCGCTGGCTGGGAAGGGCCGTCGTGAGGAGAGGTGTGTGTTGGTTCTCTGTTGTGTGTTGCAGTGGGGGGCGTGGCCGCCTGAGCCCCCTCCGCCGTGGGAGGGCGTGTGGTGGGCGCTCTCTGGGACGGGCCCTCAGAGGGCGGTGGTGGTGGCGGATGCGGGCGACGGGGAGCGCTGGCTGTCTGCTCTCCATTCTCGTTCTGCTGCTCCGCTGTTGGTGTGGCCCGCGCCTGATAAGGCGCCTGATTGGGTTTCGGATCAACGAGGTTACGTGTTGGCGGCGAGGGACCTCTCGCGGCTGAGCCTTAAGGTGGTCAATGACACCCTGCGTAGTGGAGTCCGTAAGACGGTACGTAATATATATCATTTGGATGAGGCAAGACTTAAATAAACGGAGTGTTGTCGCTCAAGATGTCAATTGACTATCTGATGAAACTGAGAACGGGATGTCGTAAGAATTGTGTACTACCGGTAAAACTGATTTGGAATTTAGCTAGATTCAGTTTTGTGTTGAGAAAATTCCTAGAAGCGGCTGCTCTGATTGGAAGTTTCCCGAGGTTTCTCCAACAACACCTGGCTAATTCTAGAGCAGTACGCTATGAATCGGGGCCATGGATCACCAGCGACCTTTCTTTTCTCTTACGTGTTTTATCCTCACTATTTACTTTACACACACTTACCCTAACATGTTCTACACCACCACATACCGGGAGACCAGTTGGGAGCTTAAAGCTTGTTCTGGCTGTGGTGGAGCCGCCGTCGTAAGAGATACCTGGTTGGGAAAATATAGCAACCGGCGTGCACTTGATGCCGGTTTCTACCATTCAACGAACGACGATGACCTGCTATGATGAAAGCATAAACTCTAACGCAACGGCAACAGTATTGCAGTTGACGCGGCGATGCAGCGCAGTGGAAAGTTTATCAATTAATCATTCAAGGATGCATAGTGATCACCTGCTGTGTATGGACCTTTCGAGAAAAATAAGAGCGGCATATATGTTTTGCGACTTAACGCCGCACTAGAATTCGACCACGCCTGTGTTTCTGGAGGGTTTTTCTTTTGCGTCCTTACTTCGTAAGAAGAGAAAGTATTGTACGTACGGCCGCGTTCCGTAAAGCGGCGAATTGTAGAAAGAAAAATCAATTTTGTCGCCCTGATGACGGAAAGGGGATAAATGACGTCCAAATGCATGTTTTGTGGGTATTTGATATTGAAAAATAATTGACTACAAAATGTCCTCCCGTCCGTCTGTTCTGTCCGTCTGTGGTCAACGCTAGCACCAAACCATTCATACAATGATCACAAAAATTGATATTTCCCCAATTACGAACTTAAAGCCCTGAAGAGTTTGAAGGAATGTTTTGATTTTTGTGCCTGCATGCTACGATGTCTCAACATTTTCAATTTCTCTATTTTTCTACAATTTCGAAATATCTGAATTGTACTACAAGGTGTTGGATACAATTTTGTACTCGAATCGCGTTAAAAACGCTTGAAAAATTGTTGGTGATCTCATTGTCGTTGAAATTTTTGAAATATGGAAAATTGTAAAGTTCACTCTCTTCAGTGTTTTCATACAACTGCACTAGTTAAGAGAGAGATTATTTTATTTTATCTGCTGCGATAGATAGGTGCATCATTCTTTGATATTCACAGCAACTTTTCTTTTTTCTTTCAGTTCTTCCATTTTCTTTCTGATCTCTGTATTTTTCTTTTACTTTCTTGCTACGGAGTAGATAGAAACTTATGTAATGCTGCACGAAAAACGGGTAAACTTGTGGCAGAAAAACTCTTATTACAGGGCTCTGGCAACGAAAAATTGGATAAATCCATATGCTAAATTTAGAAAAACTTATAACACTTGGTGTAGTCAGAATCCATGTTTTGTGGGTCTTAAATGCCGAAAAATCAAATGACAGAACGTCTTCCCGTCTGGGAACAATGGTAGTAATTAAATTCTTGACTGGCTAATGTCACGGCCCTTTAAATTTTAAACTGATGTTTTTAATTTCGGTGGTACTTAACATGAAGCCTGGGACATTTTCCAAATTTTTAAGAAAATGACTTCATCGTTTTTTAAATATATTTTTTTTGGATAATGTGAAGGACACTTACGTGAAAGTTGAAGATCTCATGTTCGTTGAAAACTGATTTTTCTAAAATAGCAAAATTTACAAATGTTTTCGGAGACTTCTTGCAACTAAAATATTAAAGATAGAGATATTTTCTTAATGAAATATGTTCCTTAAAGATAAATTTTGATATAAAGTCATACCAGTGTTCGAAAATTTAAGTACTTTTGCACAATTTTGCGTGAAAATACGGGCGAGAAAGTACGTGCTGTTTTAGCCCCACTAGTTTCATCTAAGATGTTGTAACCTAGAGCGCTACTTAAAAAGTTTATTTTTGCTTTCTGGATTTTAGAGGTTTTTTTATATCGCTATTGCTTCATCTCCATGCATTAGTATTAGCACAGCTACCTGTGTTCAATAATTCTTCTTTATTTCCTCACAATTCTTCTTTCTTTCCTTGTTTTATCTTCTAGATATCTCTGTATCGTGACGCATATATTTCTAAATTCATTTAGTCTTTTATCTAAACCTATATCTCTTTCACATATGTAATTTAGATATTTAAAACATTTTTCCTGGCTAATAATTTCTCCGTCTATCACAATCTTTCTTCTTACCGGGTATTTCCTTTTATAAGCTATAGCTTCAGTTTCTTTCCGTGGACATTTCTACTACATGGTTTGGGCCTGGTCTAGTCCGCTTCCGTCGGGTTGAGCTGCTCCTTCCCCCTTCTCTCGGTCTGCCAGGATATCTACGTCCCTGAGGGTGGTGTTTGGGTATCTTCTTCGGATTCCTACCTCCAGCTGCATGTGAGAAAACTAGAGTGACCTATGGGTCTTATTAACGATTTAAATTCTCGTACTTTTAATTGTTACCTAATTCCTGTACTCCTTTTTTATGCAATTGTGTGTATCCAGCAATCTCTCTAAGAAATCTCATTTCAATGTGAGGCTTGAATTCTCGCAGCTGTTTTTTCTGTGAAAGTCTACGTTTCAGAGCAGTAGATGTTGGTCGGGATGGCCAATACTTTGTAAAGTTTCGTTATGGACGCTGGTCTCGCTTAATTTTCCATTCGGTCGGCAGTCGGCAACGGGTGTGGACGCATCTTTGGAAAGCTCTTCAGAGTAAAAGGCGATGGACTGTTCTTTGGAGATTTCCGGGCGCGCGTCGGTACCTGGGCAGCGCGGCGCTTCAGGTATGTTTCAGCGAAACCGGGTGTAACGGGGCTCACGGAATGTGGACTGACTGGTGAGGTACTATGTGCAGCGATAGTGGTGATTATGTTGATAATTGGAGGAGTAGAGAAAAATCCTGGGCCTGAGGCGTTGAATGTCTGTTGTCGAGTTATTATGTAGCGGCTGCGACAAGAAGTTAAGGTCGGGAGTGCAGTGTGATAAATGCAACCAATGGTTTCATTACATTGGTGGTAACGTGAAATTACGCTCAGTCGAAAATGGACAGTGGGTGTGTGAGAAATGCAGGAAGGAAATGGAACGCTGTAATGAAGACAGAATTATTGCTCTAGAAAATGAACTTCGTAACGCAAGGCTCCAGATTGAAAAATTTAAACGGAAAAATTCATTACTTGAAGTTCCGGAAAGTAAAACTCATAATAACTTGACCAGGAATTGTGCGAGCAGCCACGTGTTAGGGGATTCGATAGTGCGTCATGTTGGTACGGCAGACAGCGTAGAAGTGAAATGTTTCCCGGGCATTAGAAGGAGCAACTTTCGCAAAGTTCGAGTCTGAAAATCGGGAGTGGGGGATCCAGACGTTGTATTATTGCATTTGGTGCACAACGATTTGACAAAGAAAAATTTATTATGTGATGGGGGAAGTGCATGTGGTAACTGCGGCAGAAGGCAAAAATTTGTGTATTAGAATTGTCATTAGGATCGTGTTGTCGGCGACGAGACCAGGATGGCAAGCGGATCAGAAGTAATTAAGAGGAGAAAATTCGCCGCTGGAGGTGGAAATGAAGTTGGGAGGTGACGTTTGTGGACCCAAACTGTTGGCTACAGGACAGCGACTTTGGACGAGATGGTCTACACCCCAACCGGCGAGGTGCTGCTCGTCTCAGTGACCTACATGCCAATGTCACGTCGTCCTCTGTAAGAAAACCTCACGTCTGACAAATAAATGCCAGTACAGCAATGGATATTTTCGAAGACGGCGAGAGGTTGGCGTCACAGGACGATTTGTCGTTGGTTGATGAGACGGTGAAATTTGATACGACGGCAGCATGGGTCAAGGCGGGACGAAATGACGAAACGTGGGACGAAATGACGGTGCGGAAAGTGGCGGAGGCGCGAGAAGAAAGAACAGGAGGAATGGACGAAAATGCGGCAGCGCTTGCGGCGCCAGCAGAGGACGATGAAACGACGGTCACGGGTGTCACTACAGGTAAGGGTACTCTACGACTGTTGCGGGTGAATTGTAGAAGCATTCGATCGAAGAAACTAGAGTTCGAATTATTAGTCGACACTCATAGTCCTGATGTTGTTATAGGCACCGAATCATGGCTAACCAATGATATTGATAGTTCGAAAATATTTAGCTCAAATTTCGTCAAATAGGAGAAGTTATCTTCATTTTCGTGAATAGAAATGCAAGTAGCCTAGAAGTGTACTCTGATAATGAACATGAAATATTAGGTGTGAAACTGCAAGGGAAAAACTCGAAAAATCACTTAAACATTGTAGCAGTATATCGTGCACCAAATGAAGATTTGGCAACCGTGCAAAAACTTAACTCAAGGCGCCGATATTCTTACAGGAAATATTATAATAGAGGGGGGGGACTTAAACTTGCCAGGTGTCTCTTGGAACGGTGTCGCCGAAACCAGGGGTATTTCCCAATCTTTTGTAAACGAGTTGGTGTGGAATAATGGTTTAGCGCAGGTAGTAGACACACCCAAGAGGGCGAAGGCCGTGCTGGATGTACCAGGAAAACTAGTTATTGCTCACGAAATAATACCAGGTATAAGTAACCATAATGGTGTGTTGCTTTTTGTGAACTGGGAAAACACAAATCGAGACGAATCACGAAAATTAGTATTTCTGTACGGAAAAGCAGATGAGATAAAAATGGATCCAAGAATTATTTAGCGGATAATGTATAGGACTTGGGCTTCATGCGGAAGAACATGGGATGGAAATATGGAATCATCTCACGAGCGTAATTCTTAACTGGCTGTGATATTTTGTTCGACGCCAAGATTATATCAAAGAGAACAGCAATCCTATAAAACACACACGTAAATTTAAGAGATTAAAGAGAAAATTAGGAAAGCTTAATTACTAAAGTAAGAGGGATAGCTATTACGAATTAGAATACAGGCGATGGTCAAAAACGTTATGGAGAAACGAACAGCTCAAGAGAATTTCTTCCGTAAAATACTAAGTAATGAACGTACTAGTTGGAAGGGTTTCTATAAATACGTAAGGCAGCAAAGGGGGAACAAGGAAGCTATACCTGCATTAGAATATAATAATTAATGTTGTGTGACAGATCAGGAAAAATCAGAATGTTTTAATTTGTATTTTCAGTCAGTTTTTGGGGAAGCGGTAGTCATTCCGGAAATTACTGAGCCAAACGAAGCCGAGAGGTTTCGTGTTCAGCCAAGGATTATTCGCAAGAGGATACAAAGCATAGGAATGAACAAATCAGTTAGTTTCGATGACATTTCAGGAGAACTATTAAAAATAGGGGGGAACCAATTGTTACATATTTGACACGACTATTTGAAATCAGTGTCAACAATTATGGCATTCCTCGTGATTGGAAAAGAGCTATTGTGGTGCCGATTTTTAAAAGTGGAAATCGCACTTGTGTCTCTAACTATAGACCTGTGAGTTTAACATCTGTCATTTGTAAGCAAATGGAGTATCTCATAGCTGTAAGTATATTTTTGGGGTGTACATATATATATATATATATAAATATAATATATATATTATATTGTGTGTGTGGTGTGTGGTGTGTGTATTGTGGTGTGTGAAATGCGTGAAATGGAGGCTTTCTTGCTATGCTGGGGTATACACGGTTCTATGTAATATATTATATTTACAATTACTTCATTGTTCGTTTTCAATGTATTTATTATGAAATATTTAATGTCACATCATTTTCATTTGTATAGTGTAATTAATTGGCTACCACCTGGCAAAGACGCCAATTATGGCCAAAATAAATATATTATACTATATTACATTATAATATATTATATTATATTATATTATATTATATTATATTATATTATATTATATTATATTATATTATATTATAATGTTCTTTTAAGTGTTCCATTTATATAGTTGAATCTGTTAATTTTGTTTCCTGGGTCTATTTCTTTATAATGGGAAATATTAAAACCAAAGTAATTAAACTGGGTTACCTGTATTAACATCTTATTTTCTTCTACTTGTTCTGAGCGGAAAGGATGTTTTCCTGAAACGGCCATCACGTTTGATTTCTTCCCCGATCTTTTCGTATAGAAACCTTTCACAGCGCATTTCATTTATCTGTGTAAGAGTTCATCTTCACTATTTGAAATCAATATTTGTTCGTAAGCATATAACATTGTGCTTTTGATATTGCCAACTATATTCATCCCTCCTTTTAATGTTTTCCCGGAGTCTAATTGCTTAGACGATGTATAAATTAAAAAGGCATGTGATACAGGGCAGCTTTGTCGAACACCTCTCTTAGAATTAGAATTAGAATTAGAACTGAAGATTTTTAATTAATCTTAATTTTAGTTTTTTATAAAGGCTTTGAATGGCAGTTACTATGTGAAGAGGAATTCCTATCGTCTTTAATACGGTTCACTGCAATTTTCTCGTCACTCTATCAAACGCCTTGGTGTAATCAACGAACAAAACACCAGTTTCAAAGTTATGTTCTCTTCTCTATTAGTGGTTTTACTGAAAATATTTTCTCTGTACAGCTTCTACACTTTCTGGACTATGACTGTTCCTCAGGCGAAATTACATCAGAAATCTGATTTAACCTGTTTCATACAATCCTTGCATATATTTTCCACGCAGTGCGTAGTATATAATTCTTTTGTAATTCTCTGAGCTTGCTCTGTTACCTATCTTGTAAATTGATATAACTCAGGCCACATTCTAATCTTGAGGTATTACTTTACATTTCCAGCATTTGTTGAAGAGCTGTAGTATTTTTTTATGTAAGCTTTCCAGAGCATATTTCCACAGTTCGGCATTAATTTTGTCCGTATCACACGCTTTCCGGTTTTATTTGTTTTTAAAGTTTCTTGAAGCTCTCTTCTTAAATATAATTCTTACATGTGATCATTACTCAATACTTGTAAATCTGCTCTGCCTTTAATTGGTTGATTTAGATTGTTTAAAAATTTGAAAAACTTTTTTTCTCTCTTCCACGCAAATTACGTTTCATTTCAGCACCGTAATTGTCCCAATGAGATTTATTAAGAAATCGAGTGAATTTTTTAGCTAGTGCTCTTTTAATATTATATTCAATTTGGTTTTGGTCTGATCCATTCCCCAAATATTTAAGGTAAGCTTCTTTTTATGTCTTATATCATGTTACCAATTTCTGCATCCCATACTGTTCAGTCTTCTTCGTTGGTCTACGTGTAAATGCTCGTTGGCAGCTCTGTAAATGACATCTATCAATTCATTCCATTCAGTCTCAAAATCTTCTGCTTCAGAGAGATCATCCGACGCAACTTATGTTCAATTTTTCGAAAATTTGAGTTTTATAAAAAATGATGAGTGAAATGTGTTAATTTGGAGAGAAATTGCGGTATAAATAGTATTAAGTAAGCATTACTAAGGGCAATTATGTATTTGTTGTTTTAGCACGACTAGCTTGAAAATGTACCAAGGGTGGTATGTTAAGTACCCCTCAAAATTTAAATATCGGTTTCAAATTCCAGGGTCCGTGACATTAGCGAGAACTATCAATTTTGAAGAAGATCGCTCGAACTGCTTATGCGCGGGAGCTGTGCGCAGACGGACGGACAGAAAGACAAACGTTTTGCCATCATTCGATTTGTCGGTATTATGGACACGCAAAACATGGATTCTTCCTACACCACATGTTTTGTGTGTAGATGTCAACATGTCAAGAATGTTTTTTTAAATGTAGAAACTGGATCTATCCACTTTTTCGTTACACAACTTCCTGTCCACTGCGTAACCGGTAGCGAGAAATCGGACATGTTCCCCGAGCGGCCCAAGTATATTTCTGTATATTCGTATGTCTCAACTGTGAATACTTTATTATCATATTCTCTTGCAGTTTGATTTAACTTTATTTCTCGTATAAAGTGAAATTACTTTTGCGTTTTGTCTTTCTTTAGAAGTTTGTTTTTTTCTACAGTACATATTAAAGAAATGAAAAGGGTGTAGATGAAATAACATTATAGAGTATTTAAGTAGTTCTGTATTCATGCAATTCATACCGAGTCTTTTCGATTTTTACATTTTTACGTCCTCCTTACAGTTTATAAGCCTTCCTGTGGGTCATTTCTTTTCGTATGTTATCTGCATTTGTAGTAGTTGCATTTTATTATTTCACATTTTTCGTCGTAACAAGATTTTATGTATCATCCGTTTTTCTTTTCTTTGGAGAGCTGCGCTAGGAAAGATACAGAGGAAAATGTTAAGAATAACATGCTGATACAGAACCGAGTAACAGCAGCACTGCAAGACTTCGCTAGGATAATACCACTTGACCTGCAAATCAAAGAAAGAAAGTATATAACCGAAACAAACATCTAAAATTACATAAAAAACAAATATTCGAGAAGCAATCCTACACGACCGGCAAGAAGGTGGAATGCAACATAGTGGGTGGGCCAATGAACCAAGACATAAATTTCGAACATTGAGGATTGGCTTCAATGCAAGCGCATGAAATTAGATAACTTTGTGACTCAAACACTGACAGGACATGGACGAATAGGAAAAGAATAGGAAAATCTGCAGAGGAGCGATGCACGTAGTGCATCGAACTTACACCTGAGCATACATCCTTGAACTGCCCGCTGAGAAAGTCCAAGACAAGAAGTTTATATGCACATAGACAAAACGGTGGAAACCCTTGTGCATAACACGCTCCAGGCGCCAAACACTTGGAAGACCGTCAAAAAATTGGCAAAAGCATTTATGCGCTAGATAGAGAGAATATAAAGTCTGGACAGTTAATTACAGGACTGGAACATCTTGAAGAAATGGCCTCAAGCAGTTACGGGATGGAAACGGAAGATTTTTTTTTCACTTGGTGGAAATCCAACTCCCACAAAGAGTGGTGTCCTTCAAAGATTTTCCCCATTAAAAAAAATATTCTATCATTAACCACACCACTACTACACCTATTACTAGTATTAATAGTAGAATTTATCTTTATTATTATTTTCATTGTTATCATTATTATTGCCATTAGAATTATCTAAACTAATAAAAGTGAATTCAACGACATAAAATCGACAGCAATTGCCCAAAAAGGAGTGTAAGATTAGATACGAAATATTTACAGGCTCTTCTTCAGGGTTTGACACATTGTCCTTGTAAAGTTTGGTAAAGATTAATACAACACAAATACAAAAGATAAATAATTGAAATAGTATGCTGGTAGATGCAAGACGATCATTATTTTTCGCCTGTAGTACGTTCCTAATGTATTCCACCAGAAGCCAGCACATGTGCGGTAGAATCGTGTGCCCGATAATATCAATAAGGCATCATGGACCAGATTTTTCATACCCACAATTTTTAGTTTTTGAAATTTTCTCCGATTATCTATTAAAATAGTATTAAAACGCATAAATTTATTAATATTTTCATATTTTTATCTCCAAATTCTCATGTTTTGCAATTTTACGTGTTCAGGTCTATTTCAGAGCCCAAGTCCACATATTTAAAAGTAGATCATTTTTATCATTCATACATAATTTTTAACATTTCAAACAAAATATAAATTTCAACATTATACCTAAAATGTTACGTGTTTTGAGGTGTTGAGATATCTAGATGACATTTAAATTCCACGATCTCAATTCATTCAACTTAGAGATAAGAGTGCAGAAGTGAATATTGCATAGGAGATAAGAGAACACCTATGCGTACTGTGCGTAAGAGATAAGAGAACATGTGTGATTATTGCTCAAAAGATAAGGAATTAGATAACGTATATGTAAAGATACTACAATTCATATATCTTCAGTCGACCTCAAGTAGGTTATTTCAGAAGTTTGTTACTTGAACCATTTTCATTTCTCGAAATATACTAGTCATCCATTTCATAAAGACATGTATACATTGATACCAACATCCTATTTTCCATTTATATTCGTTATATTTTATTTAAAAAATCTTATATATGAATTTTCTTGAACGCTACTATGTTAAAAGTCTTTAAAGTCTATGTTAAACTCTTTATACCATACGTGATAGCGTATCCAATTCTGTTATTAGGAATAGTATTATGAATTGTAACATATAGATTCATAGATGTTTTTGTGAAGCATCTACATTTTTTCTAATGTACGTATTTATCAAATAAATGGGATATCATGTATTATTTGGAAGTGGTGATATCACCATTTCTAAATTGTTATTATCATACGCAATTCTCTTGAATTCTGTAAATGAACGATACACCTTTTTAAAAAGAATTGGTGGTGTTATATTCCAAGACTCGGATTGAAATTGCTTATTTTGACCATTTTTAAGTGAAATATTCTGTAGGAAACAATGATCAAACTCACTTGAATCTTTTGTTTATTATTAAGTCAGTTTGATTTGGTATTCTAAAAAAACGAAATATGGCATATAATACTTTAAAGAGTGATAATTGGTAATATCTATTACAAACGCCCTTTTCCCAACAATTTCAGGTAATTCAAAGGTTTGTAAATCGTAAAATGAGTACATGTGAATGAGTATATGAGAAATGTAGATATTGAATTTTTTACTAGATTAGCTTTAAATTCTATTACATAAGAAGATTCATAATCTACAATTCGTACATTATTTTTGAAATTTTGAATTACTATTTTTCCTTGTCCTGGTAATGTTATAGAATCTAATGCATCATCTGTTTTTTTATGTCCATCGGTGTACAACATTATAGTAAGAGACCAAGTAAATGAAATTACAAAATCACCTTCCCAAGTAATTTCCTTAATATCTGTAAAAATCCTCCCAATAATCTCAATAGATACAAAACTTCACCATCTTTCGTTTTGAGTTTAGGATTAGAACTAATATAAGTGGCATTTGATAGAATCAATTCAGTTGTTGAATAAGTACTTTTTTGTAAAACAGTGGACGTAATTCTAGGATAATCTAAATATATTTTGATCTCTTTTTTTAACGATAATGAAGATAAATAAGTTACTAGAGTGTCAATCAGTTTCACATTTGATTTATCTTCACATGTTGAATAATCAGATCAATGTTTATGTATAATTTGATAACTGATATATAATTCCGCTCTTCCGAAATGCATCCACCCATCTACATTCATATAAATATATGACGTTTTATTAGATTGTCCAATTTTCTTCTCCCTATCAGTAGCAAGAAACAATTGCCATTAATATCTGTCAATTTAATCCATTTACAAGAGTGTAAAAATATATTATTTCTTTAATTCTAAAATAACAGTGACCATATCACCATTGAAGTTAACATGGCAACAAAAGAAAGAAAGAAATTCAAGGAGAGATCAGGCAAAGAGTGAAAGTCGAACGAAAATAGGAATCACAGTTAAAATAGGTTTTCAGAAAAAACAAATAAATAGGAAAGAGGTTGAAGGAAATGAACTAGAAGAAACAAGAGAGAAAAATGATAATCCACGTGCAAAAAACTGAATACTTACAATTCCCAGCACACCAAGGCATAAGAACACAATTTATGATGTAGTCAAAAGATGAAAAACAAGCAATAAAATGCAGAAAATGAAAACCAATGAAATAGAGACATTAAGAAGATACAGGACAACAATAAAACAATCCTTCGCGACAATTGTAATACACTCTTGAAAAATTAAAGAAAACTTAATATTGCTACACAAAATTTGGGGACTTTGAGTACAGAGAAAGACTTGTCGAACTACAAGAATCTGTAACATATATTCATGTAAATATTTTAGGCCTCTCAAATGTTCGAAGAGAAGGAAATGCCATAATTAAACTACCCGGGGGAGACATTCTCAGTTATGTTGGAGAAACAAAAGGCCGTAGGGGTATGAGTTTTTATATCAACAGGCAAATAAAACCCCACGACGAAGAAATTAAGAGATTCAGTGAAAGACTAATTGTTGTAAAATTAAGTTACGAAAAAGACAGCATAGAAATCTTTCGATTTTATGCGCCATTCGAAAACAGCAGTTACAAGGAAATTGAATGTTGATATGTTTTCAAAATGTTCATGGGCATTACCGGCTTAAAGTAAATCGGGAATAAATGTAAGTACAGCTGTGAATATTATACTCTCTAAGATTATACCTAAATGTTTACAAACAGATCGTGGTTAAAAAATTTATAATCAAGATTTTCAACATCAATGAAATAGTTAAATATTAACCATTATTGTAGTTATTTAGAACATAATTCACACATGAATATAATTCAATATTAATAGATGAACATAATCATATCACACATCATACTATTCAAATGAGACCTATTGATGCCAATACATATTGTGAAAAAATATTCTTAAAAACTGTTTATAAAAACGATAAGACTTGTTTTTACCGAAATTCAAAATTTGTGTTTAAGTAAAGTAAGTTAATTAAAATCTGTATTTGATAAATCATATACTGGTAATTGGTCTACGAAAATATTTGAAATTGTTAAAATCATTTATTTCAATCCTATTGTCTACCAGATTTATATTTTCAAGGATCGTTATATGAATATGAATTACAAAAAAAAGAATATTTAGATACCTCTTTAATAGAAAAAGTGTTAAAAACAAAAGGAAATAAAGTATACGTAAAATGGTTAGGGTTTAATGAAACGCAAAATTCATGGCTAGAAAAATTAAATATTGTATAATTTGGAACTATCAAATGGATATTATAATGCGACGAAATTATGCCCAAGTAAAGGAAAACGATTTAGAAAATGGAAGGAAAATAAAAAATTATGATCATATTATGAAGAAAAAATGGTGTGCTCAGATTCGAACACCACAACTATGAATGGAAATAATAGTCGAATTGAAAATTTTAATATATTTAATCAGGACAATGTGTATTTCAAAATTTTATATTAACCATATCTATTTGGATTTCACTTTCGTTTTAAACGAAATGTAACAAACTTGTCAAAGGTTATTTTATTACAGAATTTAATTTTAAATTTAAAAATGATGTAGATGCAAGAGATAAAGAAATTTATAGGATTAAAGAAGAAAAATGAGATTAAGATTATAAATCAAAGGTATTTAAAATGTTATTGTACTTAAACCAATGAATAAAAATAAATTACTATAATTTATAATGAAACTAAAGAAGAAAATTTAGATAAGAGATATTTAGTCAATTATATTAATACACTACTACACGGGTATTAATTATTATGTATATTTCTTTTCATATGATTATTCAAATAATATATAACAATTATACATCCACAGGAACTTTGCGATTTTGCTCTTATGCATTTTTTACATTCATAAGTATGACCATCACATGTAGACTATGGTTTTTATGAAATTAATTTAATTCTTATCCTATTTTACAGGCACAACACTTTTTAATTTATTGAATCTTATTCTATGAATATCTGTGGGTTGATGACGTGATAAATATCTTTTGATCACTGATTCACCAAATTCATAATCTACTTTTTCTAAACATTTCTCCCTATTTCTATACAATATATTTCAAAATAGTTCTCCATCATTTACATAGGAACAATCATTTACGCCCTGACATGTTTAAAATAAATTTAATTTTATGGTGATATGTGATGTTATAGAATTGTTTTTACTACAATCGATATTTAAGAGATATAAATTATTTTTTTTAGCTTTCATTAGAGTATTCAAAAATTCATAATATTGTTAATATACATCATCTTTAAAGAAATAAATTCCATCATTCACATAACTGTGTACTTCATCCATTGATGATGGTATACATGAGAAATCTCTTAATATCATACCAAAATCTTCTATTTGAGAATGCATTGATCAATTTCAGCATAATATATAAAATAAATTAATAGTTGATAAATAGCTGTAATTTCTTCAAAATCTGCTAGTGAAAACGATAACCAATTTCGAACAAGTTGTAGATGATTAATTTAATTCGTTTTTACATTTAGGATCCAAATTCATTCTTTATATAATAGATAGAATATACCGTGTAATCAAAAATGTTAAATATTCAAAGTAGCAAATAATATACGATTATTTTGTGGATTTGGTGGTGACGATGGTAATACAGGAGATTAATGACCATAATAACTTTCAATAGCTGAATTTTGTCCGTATGGGAATCTAATAATCCGTGATAATAAGCATACATTATCGCTTTTCGATAATTTTTATTGTCTATACCTTATGTATTTCCAATTTCATGAAGTATAAGAGAAAAATTATTTTAAGCTTGTGGTGTATTTGCATCTCTATTATAATACCAATCTTTCTTTTAAAACAATATGGATTTCTAATGGAGAATTATTTGCATTACAAAGTTTCGCATGTGCTAATATACCACATTTTCCATCAAATTTATGGGAGCACATATGTTGTTCACGTTGACATGGATATTCACCACTTTTATTCGATATAATTATATCAGAATGTAAAATACCTCTCTCAAAATTTAATTTGTAGGAGATAGCCATATTTCAAATGCTGATTCAGTTAAAATTATTGCCTGATTTACATTACTATAACACCATTTTATTGAATTCATAATCCATTTTGGGAAGACCTTTTAAAATGAGTATCATGAACACCAGATTAGGGTGATTTAATAAATCAAATGTATCACTATTTAACTCTCCATCTAATGGTAATTGATATTATTCTTGAAGTTTAAGACTGGCATTGTTACGATTCGTTGAATTTTATATAATGCTTGAAATGTTAAAAATTATATTTTTTGAAATATGTGGTCTAGGGTTCTACACGTTAACAAGTAAAATTATCAAAAAATGAGAAAAATTTGGGATAAAAAATGAAATTTAATAAATTTAAATATTTTAATACGATTTTAATGAATAACTGGAAACGTTTAAAATCAAAAGTTGTGGCCAAGGACTCCCCTTTTGTATACTACTCTCGATCAACACGAAAGTTGGCACATCTACGGGTTTCTTCATGCAGAAGTTTTTTTTAAACTTTTTTGTAACTACTAAATGACGCTTCAGCACAAGATTGCGTTTAATTTTAATATAATTTGCATTCAATCTGAGCTTCGTTGTTGGTGAGCGTTGCCTTGTAATGCGGGGCGAGGCTGAGGAGGACAGGACAGGCGGTGCGAGAGAGGGGGAGACAGACAGGCAGATATGCAGGGAGAGAGAGAGGCATGAACATACAGAGACACAAAGATAGCAGGAAGAGACAGACGGAGGCAGACAGAGACAGAAAGAAAGGAGACAGAGGCAGACAGGGAGACACAGAGCCTGATAGAGAACGACCGACACAGAGACAGAGAGAGGCGTAGGGAGAGACGGAGAGAGAAAGAGAGAGACGGTGAGTGAAAGAGAGATGGAAGGAGAAAGAGGGAGGGGAGGGAGATGGACAGTAGTACAATGTCTGCCGGGATCCGCCAGTTAAACTTAAATATTGTATATTTAGCTTTTTATTTGCTCATGTAATACCCTAACAAAAACGTTACTTAAATGTTTTTCAGCCACTCTTCCGTAATTTGAGCATTTTCGACTTTCATCGGACGCAGTTTGACTCGCGCTCGCCGGTGGTGCTGTCTGTTCTGAGTTTGGAGCTGCCTGAAATTACAAATGACGACCTGTCGGAGCATGTAGGGATAATGGACGAGTTATGGGAATGTCACATGTCCTTTCGAGGCATCTTTTTCCTTCAAGATGCTCTTGGAAAATATGTGGGACTTTTCAGAGCTCATCCAAAGAGAAGTATTGCGTGGTATATAATGGTCGACGGTAGTGTTATAAAGAAGGCAATAGAAGAGTTGAACTTATTCTCACGTAACTTGGATGCACATATTTTACCTATATTCAGGCCATCATCCTATAATGATGAAACGTTCTTTTTTTCGGACGGCAGAAAAATTAAATCTCTTCAACAAGAAATAATAACTACTTTAAAAGAAAAATTACTCTTTACTCTTCGGGACATTCCTGCGTTGCAGAAGTTGGATGCAGAAGCGGTGAGTTAAAAATACTTTTAAATATTCGGGGTCTCTTTGCTAGGACAAATGATGCATAATTCAATACTTAACAATTAGAACAAATTTTCGAGATAATTACGTTTTTCCATTTTCCACATCCTATATTTGATGGCATTTTTTATTTTAATAAATTATATTGATAAAATAAAATAAATATTTCACATTAATTAATAGTTTCTATTATAAACAAACATGCGGCCTGACGCTCTATCTCGATCCGATGTCAGACCAAAACATTTTACATTAACCCATTAGATTTATAGAAAAAAATTATCAACATATTTTTTTAAGTTTATCAAGGATTAATAAAGAAAAAACTACGAAAGAATTGAAAAATTTGGACCAAGTCGCCCAATTTCACGGCATTAGTTTTTTCTAACGAATGTACAGTTTTATATTAGGTATTTTTCAGAACAAATTTGATTTAAAACAAAAATCTCTAGCTTCTATTTTTTGGCTTCCAATGTTAAGTTTTTGTAATTTTCGAAAATACGGAGAGTTCAACTAAAATAATACTTGCACCATTATCTTGAGCGCAACTTCTTCTATCAGTGGATAAAATTAAATAAATTTGGAACTTGTTTTATAAAGTATGTTTTTAAAAACTGCATAATTTCAAACCCAAATTTGTCAAACACTCCTCTTTTTTTGCAAATATATTGTGCATGGTCTTCTTTAGAGTTGATTGTTTACCGCAGGCTTTGTCTGAGGTAAAATCTCTTTCATCAAAGTTGTAGTTGTAATGTTCACTTTTTGCTATTTTAGAAAAACCTTGAGATAGCTTAAAATGGGACCATATTGTTACTCGAAAGAAGAGAAAAATTAGTTTTAAATAAGTAAATAATAAATTTTAATTACCGATATTTCGCGCAAAATTACACGTAAATAATATTTTTGAAAAATTGATCATGAACTTATTTAAAGATGTGAAGATTTTATTAAGGAACAACGTTTCAAGTTCAATATTATTTTTAAAGGAAATCGCCGAAAAATTTAGAAATTTTGTATTTTTTTTGAAACATCAGGGGTTTTAACGAAAATCAGACATGCACCATTCTTTTAAGTCTTCTAACCGTCCATCCGACAACAAAATGTAAAAAAAAACATTTGGGACCATTGAAAATTTTGAAAATGACAGATGGATTTCATATAAAGTCCACCACAATATTAAAATATTTGTTACAAATTCTAAAGGACGTAACATCAGCTAGATTGATTGGGAAATATCAATTTTCGAAAAAACCGTCTGAACGGTGTAGATGCTAGCGTTGACGGACGGACAGACACGTTTTGTCGTCAATCGATTTTTCGGTGTCAAGGATCCACAAAACATGGATTCTGACTACCCAAGCCGTTATATATAATTTACTATGTTTAGGTACAAAAATTATTGACTTTCATTACCAGGCCTGGCAATAAAGGTTTCTTTTTTTCGAAATTTTGTCGTTTTCATCTTACAGTGATGCTATGACCAAAACAAGTTAATTTCATAAAACAGTTTTTTATTTACAATTGCTGAACATACAAAGCCATTAACATGCGTAGTTACAAAATAACCAGATTTACCGGGAACTTCCCAGATTTAACAAAAACCGGAGAGATGTCCAACAAGAATGCCGTGGTCGCAATCCAAATTCCAGAAGAGAAGTCCATTATACTGGCCGGCAGCGTAGTCACTCACTAACTTGCACTCTCGTAGCTCGCACTATGATGGAACTGCTGGAACTTCGCTCACTGCTCGCTGTGCGCCGTTTTATAAACGGTCAGGGCCAAAGGGTCACCGACTGGCCCGGCCGTTCGTCCGATGGCGCGCTCGGTGGCGCCGACCTCCGCTGAACCCGACCTCAGCGACCTCCCGTGAGCGGCGCCCGTATTTTCCTGGTGCGCCGCCGCCTCGCTGCTGCACCCCGGTGCCGGTTCTTTCAAAGGGGCGCGGGCAACCACTACAGATGACAATACTTTATATTCCACGATATACTTTATATGAGCGCGAAAGTAAAATCGATTGACGGCAAAACAACTGTCTGTCGATCCGTCTAGAGTCAACGCTAGCGCGAAAATTCTTCATATGATTTTTTCTACAACTTCATACGATGTTTCCTATCGGCCTCAACGATCCCAAAGCCCATCGAGTGTGAAATGAATATCTATTTTGGGACTATTTTCAATTAAGCCTCAAAAACATTCGTAATATATTTTTTTTTGAAAATGGCTCCAAACTTTTTTCCGCATCTTCCCGCAACTCCAGCAATGTTGTTAGGTGATTTTTCTTATCTGATTATCAATAATGAAGATACAAACCTGATAATCAAAACAGATGTTTAAAATAGATCATATTCAATTTTTCGGTAATATGAGTGATTGTGGGATCAATTTGCGTAAAACATGGGCAACAACAATTTAAAAAAATTAGTTATTGATATACACAAAACATACTTTCTCATATTACTTCTCAATTTGGAATTTTTGCAGAGTCAGAAACTGCAAACTACGCCATTATTTTAAACGGTCCTGGTTTTAATCGTAGGAAAAATTTCATGATAAATATGAAGAGTTTTTTAATGTGTTTTTTTTTCGTAAATTGATAAAATTTCAAACACATATTACGCAATAAGTACTCGCCCATTCGTAGGCTTCAGCGGCCGAAGTCATTTGATACTTGACTGTCCAGGATGAGCTGCATCACTATCGGTCGAGTTGATGTATCGACCATCTTGTTGTGTCCTCCAGAGCTTGACCGACAGTGACGCTGCTCACCCTAGACAGCCAGGTGTCAATAGCTACTCGTTTTTAAAAACATTTTACAGCACCTAATAAAAGAGGTCATTTTAGTCTTTTTCAAGGGAAAGTCTCTATATTCAATTTGGGAGTTTTTAAATGTTAAAATTTAGCAACTTTTGAGACTACAGAGTTCCCCAGAAACGAGACTAGAACATTTTTTTTCGTCTAGTGATACATACGAGGGGGAAATTTAAAGAAAAAATTGGAACGGTTTTTAACGAAAAAATAGTTATATTACTTCCAAATTGCCAATATTTCAAGCAAAATTACGCAAAAAATACTCCTATTTCCGAAAAATTATTCAACGCTTTATTTCAAGATGAGACTATCACAGACATCAAAAACGCTCCATTTTTTTCTCTGGATTTTGTTTCACGGATAGAAAAAGAACGCTGAAAAGAATGACGCAGGTATCAATTTCGTCAAAACCCCCTAATGTTCGAAAATTGCTAATTTAAAAATTAAGAGAGAACGTATGTGCTGTTGTAGCACTAGTAATTGAACTCTCCGAATTTTTAAAAATTACAAAAGTTCTAAGTAATTCCTGTGGCCTTCTAGAATTACAAAAGAGATATTTTTTCATCATGAAATTGGTGCATCAAAAAAATTAGAAATACGGTGATACACAATTTTTCGAAAATATGAGTAGTTTTTACATATTTTTGTATGAAGCAGGCAATTTTGAAATAGTATTTGTAAATCCCTATTTTCTCAAAATCTGTTCTAAATTTTTTCTTTACCTTTTTTCCTTGTACGTAACAAAGAACCGTAAAGATAATACTGTTTTTTCATTGTCGGCGAACTCTGTATTCTGGAATGTTTAAACAAGAGCAACAAATTTGCAAAAATACAAATCTATTGACGTGACTTTTTGGTACTATATAAAATATGTTCTAAAAAATTGGTACTTTAAAGGAGGCCATAAACATTATTAAAGACATTTGTAGTTTAGTTTCAAAATTAGTTTCAATTTTTTCAAAATGCAGATTCGAATTTTTTGAACTTCTGCTCGAAGGTTTCAAGAATCGGACTGCTTAGCAACAACGCAGCATGCCACGTCCGGCCAATGGCTTCGAAATTCTTCAAATTTGTTCGTATTGACGAGAAATATTAAAGCTGTATGAAAACAAGTTTTAAATGTGAAATTTGTTTTGATATATTAGCTATAAATGAAGTTGTTCGGCCCTAATGTTCTACAATTTTGAATGAATTTTATAAATGATAACAGATGTATTAAAACAAATGAAATTGGAAAAATATTACGTAACTGGAAATATCATTTTACGTAACCGTTACTAAGTTCGAGAAAGAACCTCTAGTTCATCTCAATCTTCCCTACATTTACATTCACTTATATTGTTTTAACGAAGAAATAAATATATATCGTCTAAATTGTACTTTTGCAAGATTAAGGTTTTGATATTAAGAAAATAGAATTCGGCTATCAAGACACTAGAACCAATTTGTAAACCGTCCTTACGAAGAGAATAATTAAAAATTTTGAGCAGTTTTTTAGAAAAAAATATTGAAACGTTCCCTCAATTTCACGTAAAATTGTGTCCAAACAACTCATATTTTCGAAAACCCATTCTTCTAATTGCTGTTTGCGCTATCCTGAGACAAAGTTCAATCAAAAAATTTGGTTTCATTTTTTGGAAAATTTTTAAACTGTTGTTTACTGTTCATACAAAGTACCACCAAGTATCAAAATATTAATTTCAAACTTGCAGGACTTTGGGCATGCTTAGATAAACGGTTTTAGAGAAAACATACTTACTGGCCAACGCCCACCCTTGGCAGGTTAGACATTTGGTGACGCGCTGAGCAGTACAGACAGGCTGTCTCTCTGTATGGTACGCTCTCCTCCGGGTTTGTGTTGGACTCAGGGCTGGGCACATCGGAACGCGTGCTGCATCCATTTTGGGGGCAATACATAGCACACAGGTTTTACCTTCGAAGACGCCTACGAGATGCAGGTGGCTGGCAAGGTAGTCCTGACCACGGCGGCACTGGTGGGTCGAGGTAGATTGCGGGGATCGGCGTTTCCGTCAGGCTGGACCAAAGTTTCCCGGCGGCGCTCTCGGTTCTTCGTGCTTTTACCCAGGCATTTATTGAGCGCTTTATGCCGGATTTGGCAGCGGAATACGACTGATGGCTTAGTGGTCAAATACTGTGACTTTCTTGGCCAACTCGTCTGCTTGTTCATTCCCTGGGATATCAACGAGTCTAGGAATCCACTGTAGGACGATTTGACGACCATCTTGTATTAGTTTTGAGATCTTGGAGCGGCAGGTTATAGTATATTTGCAGAACAGTTTTCCAGCAATGCCGACTTTGGCTAATTTGTGCACTTCCTTTCCATACTGTATCGTAAGCAACTTTTAGTACCACAAAGACTGCCACTGTGGACCATTTTTGTTGGAATACGTCTTTGACATGTTGTGAGAATGCCACTACGTTGTGCATTATGTTTCTGTGCTTCCTAAAATCGGTTTTGGCATCGTCAATTATATTCAAGTGACCAATTGCTAAGGTTAATCTGCTTAATATCATTCTTTTTGCCAATTTGCATTGAGAGCTGGTCAGGGAAATTAGGCGATAGCTTTCTACCTGGCGTGGGTTTTCACCTTTTTTAGTGTTGGTATGACTTCCTCTTTTCTCCTCTAGCTGGGCACTCGTGAGTTCCACGTTTAATTGACGAGTGTTAGCAGGACTTCCTTTGTTTTAGTTCCCACATTGATTAACATTTCAGGAAATAGTTTGTTCGGTCCCTACCTTCTTTTTCTTTCATTTCAATGCCGCTTCCAGCTCTGTGATTGTCAAATAGTCCATGCATATAGAAATCACTTTTTTGTCTAAGCATTCTGTAGGCGGGCTGCGTAGCTGGTTTATTTTCCATTCTTATTTATTGTTATGTTGGTGACATGGGTGTAGTTTGCACATGGCGTTAGCGATTTCGTTATGAATCGTGTGAACTTTATCTCTTTCTATGACAGGGAGTTGCTGTTGCTTGTTACTGTCATTATTTAGAGTTGTCACAAGCTTATGTGCTTTGGGACCATCCTTTCTGAAATCCAACCTTTCTAAGAAATTTCGGAAAAAGTCTCTTTTAACAGTTTTAATGGCTTGGGTAAGTATGGCCTGCTTTCTTCTCAAGTCTACGCAGTCTTGCGGAGATTTAGTTTGTTCTGCTTTGCACCTGGTCTTGTTTCTCTGATCTTTCACCCTTTCTAGTGTTGGGTTCCAGAAGGACTTATAGCGTTTTGTTTGTCCTTGGGGAATTTGACGCGAGGATGGCTTCTGTTGTTGATGTGGCAGAGGCTTCTGGATCTATTAGCTGCAGGCCAGTTAGGACATCATCTGTGCGCTGCTTATCCATTTCGCTTTCTTGAAATTCCATCGCGGGGCTCCGTTTTGCGTCTGTTTCTCTTTTCTTATCTCGCATCTGACTCGGTGGCCACGTCCTCCTGCATCATCCATTAGCGAGGCAGTGGTTTCCTGCGTAATGTGAGGGTGGGTTAAGACCAGGTCGAGACTAGTTTGACTGCCAGCAAAGGACAGGAAAGTAGGTGGCGTCTCTTTAGCGAGATGTAGTCGATGAAAGCCTCCAGATGTCTGCCGGCATTTGTTGTTCTTTGTTACCCCATCTTAGAGATGGGGTATTAAAGTATCCTACTATAACAGTATTTCTCAGGATGTGGCCATCTAGATGTGTATCTCCAGTTCTGGTATGTTTTCAAGGGGGTTATAAATAAAGATTATGGTATGTTCTCTTCCAGACTTCCACATTGTAAGCTTCCAGACTATTTCTATCTTGCATTTCGTGTTGTATTTTTGAATCGCTTACTAGGGTCGTTTTGTTTCCAATCATCATTCCCTAAGCTGCTTGTCGGCTTCTTTATAAAATATGGTTAGAGTAACCATTTGTTGTGTAGATTGGGTTGTTTCTGGCGCAGCACCCGCTTCTCCAATAACATAGATATCTCTATCCTTTGCGAGGACGCTTCGTTTAAACTCTAAGAACTTAGCTAAGCTTAGACTAAGAAATTGCTAAGACCTCCTGCATTCCAGTAGACAACCTTCAGAGCTGAGTCCACGTTCTGAGAGGGACCATTTGTATTTTCATGTGAGACCCACAAAACATACATTGTGACAGGGTGTTAGGAGACATGATTTACAACATACTAGAACAAGATTTATCATTTTCGTTATCAGGGCCCGGCAAAAAGATTTTTGGCAATAAATCGCTCTTTACAATACTTTCTCTCATTAGGATGTAAGGTAAAAACAGTAAAAGTCATTATTTATCTCCTAGCAATTGGGCCCCATTGCGTAATTGCTGGTAGAAATTGGAAGGCAAAAAATTCTTTAGAAAGATGTACTTTCAGAACACGCATATTTGGAAATGCTCTATAAGTTCCAAGCAGAGTTAGTCGCATATGGATTTACACCCATTAGCAGCACCATGCTTCAGTATGGTGGAATAGCAAAAAAAGGATACCAATGCATCCAAGCAACGTGGGACAAATCGAATCTGTTTGTGGTGGTTCGGCCGGCGGGCAACCTGCCGGGCTGGTCGCTGCCTCTGCGAGTGTTCAGTGCGCGCATCTGGGGGGCGCTGGCGGCCACAGTGCTCGCGTACGCTCTGGCGTGGCGCGTCGTGTCTGGCGATGGAGCCCTGCGGTGCCTCACGGCCACGCTCGCCGCGCTCTCCTCGTGTGGCGGCGTGGCGCAGGCCCGGATTCGCGCCCTGCCGCAGCGCCTGCAGCTGGCCGGCGCGCTGCTCGCCTCTGCCGTCGTCATCGCCGCCGCGTACCAGGTACAGTTGCCCATGCAGCTGGTCAACGACCTGACTGCATCTCCCACCTACGAGGTGCTGTTGGGTTTCTAGCTGTTCCCACATATCAGGCCCAGTTAGGCCTGGAGTAGGTAGCGTGCTGCTCATTTCGTTGTCGTTGTCACCAAATACTTGTAGTAGAATTTTTCATTGCTACTGAATATAAACTATATGTGTATGTGTTTTCCCAATGTTAATACTTATATTGTAAACAATTTATTTATTGAATGACTTTCTTAAGTTCAGAAAATAAATGAAGACTATTTTTGATCATGTATCACTGCCTTCGTTGGGGGGTGGTCTCCTGTGTCTTCATCCCCATTCTCCAAAGAAGTCATACATCTTGAAGAGTCAGGAACCCTTCAAGTAGGCGTGTCACTGATTTTTATCAAAGATCATACAAGATTTTGTTGGCACATTTATTGTTTAAAGTCTAAGGTACAAAGGATCGCATTTGTACATAGTGATAGCAACTTCAAGCAAACAATCGTTACTCCAATACATCACAAACAATTTTTATTGATGACGATGAAAATGTCGAAAAAGAACATCAATTTTTAAAATATCCATGTTTTAATTATGCTGAAACAATGCGAAGTAAAATATTTTAGTTCAAATGTGATACATAGTACGTCATTACTAATTAAATTAGAATTTGCCTTAAATTCGACTGTCATGGTTATTTTTTAATCAATATTCTATGTTTTCAAGGTTGCCCTGATAACAATAACTTCGATAAATCCAGTTGTTAAATAAAGAAAAAATCCTTTTACGCATGCTAAAGCCAGAATTCCTGTTTTGTGCGTCCTTGATACAAAAAAAAAACATTGATGTCGAAAACTCCATCTGGCCCTCTGTCTGTCTGCCCGTCAGTCTATGAACACCCCTAGCGTCTAAACCATACATCCGGTATCTTTTTTCAAAATATATATTTTCCAGTGGATCATGCTCCACTCGAGGCGCCGCGCTTTTGAAAACATGTCTTCCAAGTTTGGGAGATACTTCACATGTATCACTCCAGACAAACCAATCTCGTACCATAAAGGGGGAGCAATTACACAATGAGGACAAAATGAAAAATGGGACAAGGCGACAAAATGGGAAATTGGAATCCGAATGGGACAAGTGGGTCAAATTGGACAAAGGGTGAATGTAACACGGAGATCAAATTAGACAAAGCGTGAATGTAACATGGGGACAAATGGAACAAGGGAACAGAATGGGACAAGGGAGCAAATGGGACAAGGAAAATAAACGAGACAAAACTGGACAAGGGGTGAAAATTGTGTAATGGGAGAAAATTGATCAATATGACAAATTTGGACAATGAGCAAAATTGGACAAGGGGACAAAATGGGACAAGGGAACACGTCGGACATCAGCACAAAATGAGTTAATACGGCAAATGGATAAGCGGGAAAAGTGGGATAAAAGGGACATGGGAAAAAGGGACGGAATGCAACACGAGCACTAGGTGATTCCGGCACTCGACTCGTGCGTTAATCAACTGTTTTGCGCCTCTGTTACCTAAACTACTATATTGATATTAGCCTTTTCACATTTCAAATATAAGAAAAATATTTTAATTACTGTACATACATCTAAACAGTTATATATATATATATATATATATATATATATATATATATATATATATATATATGAAAATAATGGACAAAAATATTATTTTAATTTTTTAACATGGCGCACCAATCATTAAAAAAATCCAGAAAATAGATTATTTTTAGGGCAACATTTGAGAATTTTCTTGTGCATTCGGTAGAATTAAAATTTGCTTTGAAAAGATCAAAAATTTTAAAATCCATTTAAAAGTTTAAATTTTGTGAAAAGCAAAATTTTTTTAAAAATTCAAAAATTGAGTTATTTTCAGATAAAGAATCATTATTTTCTAAGGTAAATCTCGACCTATTCAATGAAAAAAATAAAAAACACATTTTTCGATATTACGAAGGATGTGCAGGGGGGTATCTAAAACTACATGAAAAATTGTATTTTGAAATCACAATCCTTAGGAAAAATTTTATTTTCAAGCAGCTTATCCAGCTAGATCATTTGTACATTTTCATTAACCCAAAAATCAGTTCTCGAGATGATGTGCTCAGCTTTGCATGAGAAATAAACGCGAAACATGTTATTATGACATTAAATTTCCAAAATGTGATGTTGAAGGTACAAGGTCTTTTCTAAACAAGAGATGGGAATCGGTGGCGACAGTAGCCAGATCGATTGGTAATGTTAATTTTGGAGAAAATCATCTGATCGGTTTAGCTGCTATCGTTGGACGGACGGACGGACAGACAGAGAGACGTTTTGCCTTCAATCGATTTTTCGGTATCAAGAACCCACAAAACGGATTCTGACTACATCACGTGATAGAGGATTTGTTTTTTTTAAATTTAGCAACTGGATTTATCCACATTTTCGTTACCAGATCCTTGTAATAAAAGTTTTTCTGCCGCTAATTTGCCGCTTTTTCGCGCAGCATTACATATGTTTCGCTCTTTTCGTTGTCTTACGTTGCAAGGCAGTAAAATTTGTCAAAATGTAACGTCCGTAACAAATGGAATGGCTGATATAATTCATCCATTTCAAGGGAAATGTTGTGGTGATGTCAATTAGATATAAATAGTCCCAATATCCAATCTCTATCAACATTGTAAAAGAATTTACGTTACACAGAAATAACATTAGTCTGTAGAAAATACATAAGGCAGTGTAATACCAAAATTGAGTGTCAAACGTATTGTGAACCTACATATCTATCTGTCAAGAATCGAAAAAAAACTTTCAGACAAAACCTACGTATTTTGTGGGGTACAATCCGAATATGCAATAAAAATGGGAGCTTCTCTTTAGCATTTCGAAGTTGTCCCCCGCCTCACCCCCAGAGAGTTGGGTTGGGTGTCATGTTTGATATCAATGAATTGATTTTTGAAAATTAACTTCAATTTTTTAAAAATATTTTTACTCGCAATTATTTTTTTCTGAGATATTTGACCGCTGCAGGCCTTTTAGTCTACTCGGTACTTAAAGCAAAGTCGGGTTAACTCAAGAACTCATTTATAACTCAAGAACGGCTGTCCTAATTTTGATTATCTCTGAATAGTTGAATTCATCGGAAGAGAACGAAAATGAATCAGTTAGGTTCATAGCTTGGTGTTGGGTTCATAATTATTGCTTTCACCAGCTTCACCACTGAAGATCCCGGTTCGATTCTCGTAGAATCCCCGTAAACCTCATGTAAAAATTGTTTCGACAAAGTGTTAGCACGCTTCACAGGGGCTCGTCCAACTCCTGTGAAGCGTTTTAAACCTTACCAAATACCTTCCCAATTCTGGCCGATGTGTAGATGACGCAGGGCGCGTCCGAGACGCGAGCGCGAAGACGCTACCTATCGGCGATTCCCTGCCTTGACTGCGACTGACGTGACTTGACTACCCAGCGGCCCCTAAAGGGTGTTTGGTGTATAATAAAGGAGGATTACTCCTATAATAGTAATTAACGAAGGATTACTTCAAGGTGCGCTCAACGCTCTTAGGAGCTAGGAGACGCGTTGTGTGTATAGACGCAACAAATTTTAAAAAAGTAATAGTGATCACAATCTAAATATACGTCTTTATTTTTCAAAGGTCCCGTCACCCTTTTAGCGTAACTTTCACTGTTAATAATGGTCAATAAACTTATATCTCTTACGATTTGTGTGTCCAGGGACGCCTCTATTCACTAGTCGCCAAACCCCAAAGATTTCCGGAAATCGACACTCTCGAGCAACTGGCAGATTCCTCAATGCCTGTGGTCAGCTATGGTGATATGGTGAATTACGTGTTTGTGAAAGAAGCAGAAAATGCAGACAACGGACTCTCTCCTGCCAAATTGCAGACTCATCAAAGAATTATTCAACAAGGCATTCGTTTGGTAGCATATGACGAGTTTCGGAAGATGGTAATTGAACGTGAAAATGTTGCATTTCTTGTTGATGGCTACATGTGGACGACTTCATCAAGTGAAATATTATTTGGAAGGAAGATGCATAACCTTAAAGATTATCTCAGCAAGATAGGAACGTGCTTATTAATAACTAAGTAAGTACTTTTAATATTGCTATTTAAAGCTACTTTTTACATTTTGGTTTACATACATGTATACGGAGTATACGGAGTATCCGCAGAAAAAAGACATTGCCGGACCCTGGTAACCATAAGTGCATACATGCAGTTGCTAATTTAAGAGAAAAATTCTCTAACGGGTAGTTTGGCCAGAATGCTTGTTTTGTGAGCCCATCAAACCGAAAAATTAATTGACGACAAAACGACAATCCGTCTGTCCATTCGTCTCTGATCACCAATAGAGCCTAAATCATAGTAGAATTTTGTTTCCAAATTGATGAAACCTCTGGCGATGTGGCTCCAGTCGAATTTTTGAGATTTTGAAAACCATGCTTTAAAATTTGGGAGTAATATGAAGTCCCTGAGGCATTTTCAAAATTTTCTGAAAAACTGCTCCACATGTTTTTCGTTAACTTTCTTGTAGGATTGGAGTAAAATACACCCCTCTTGGATTTACAACATTCGGTTATCCCAAAAGCATATATGTCACCATTAAAACTAATTAATTGTTAATTAATTACGTAAAAATTTTGTTTCGGTTCTTCAAACTTCCGAGTAATTAATGGTGTGCTGGCGAAATATTCGTCTGGCTCACCACAATCGGTTACCAAAAAAACATATATACTACCATTAATACTATTTAATTGTTAATTCATGATGAGCTGACGAAATATCCAGCTGGCACTCCACAGTCAGTTACCACAAAAACAAAAATGCTACCTTGTAGAACGATGTAATAACTAATTATTTACGGGAAAATATTTTTTTTCGGTCATCCAATTTTTGAGTAATTAATTATGAATTACCCCTTAAGAGTTCAGCTGGTACACTACAGTACCGGTACACTTCAGTAGCCACAAAAATACTTATGCCACCATTTAGAACTATTTAATCGCTAATTAATATTTGCGTAATTAATTAGCAATTAAACTTTATACAACATGACATATTTGTTTTTGTGGTAACCGAATGTTGTAGTGCCAGCGGAAGAGGGGTGTAAAATATAAAGGTGGCATGAATCCGATTTTCAGGTTTAAAATTCTGAATTTTCGAAAAATTCATGTTTCAATTTTTCTCGGCGTCTTCCTACAACTACAAAATTGAAGATAGAGATTTTCCTTCAAATTAAGATTATTTCCATATCTAGTTCTTTCAATGAGGTGATGTGCATGTTTTAAAACTTTAAACTTCTTGCGCAAAATTTCGTGCAATTTGTGCAAATTTAAAAAATAACAAACAATTTTTTTAACCGCCTTAATTTTTTCTTTATACATGCGGTGGGTAGTGATAAATGTACTATATTACATGACATAATCGACATATTGCTCCAATGTTGTTGTTTTGTTAAATTATCAAAATGTATTTTTTTCTCACGTCAGCAATTTTTTATATTATCGGAAGTTTGTTCACATTATATTTATGAGTACGTGTGCTCTATATAATGTCACGTAAAGATGAAACCGAAAACAACCATTTTCTGTAAAAACTAGCTCAAAAACGCGCGTTTTCAGAAACGCTCAAACACCATTTTCTCAAATCTTGATCCAAATGTTTTTGAAAGTTTTCCAACAGGTAGTGCTAATTGCAGTTTAATATGCCATGAATGTAGTTTTGGGTATTCTTTTCTCTTTCAAAAATCACAGAAAATAATTCTTTAAATAACTCACGTCGTTAATATTCACATTTCCAGCGAGATGTAAAAACTATTGCATTTGTGAGTGAAAGTGCTTAAACTGTTTTCAAATGAAGTTTTTCGAACACGCAAACATTTTCTTTGAAAAACAGCTTCAAATTTCGCATTAACAGTAAAGCTTAAACGCCATTATCTTAAAACGGCTCCAAATTGTTCATCGAAAATGTCCATATAGGACGAGATTTTACTATTCTATTGTATGTAATGCTGCGGAAAATCGATTTCGAAATTTCAACGGAAATGGACGTCACGGGACCGCTGACATTGAAAAAGTGTTGTTGTTTTTTCAAAAAGTCTGTCTGTCAATTTGTGACAACCACTAGCGCCTACTTTGTTGTTGCTTTTTTTTGTTGTTATTTTTTTCAAAATGAGTATTTTCCTGATCTGGCTGGACTGGAGGCGCTGCGATTTTGAAAAAGTTTCCATAAATTTGGGAATACTTTGCGTGAAGCATCCCGGTCATTTTCAAAATTTTCTCAAAAAAAGGTCCATTTGTGTTCAAAAACTGCTGCAATTTTTTTCTATAAATTTTTTGTTAGAAAGAAGTACAATACTCTTTAAAAAGTGGTATAAGTCCAATTATCACGGATAACTCTAAATTTTCGAAAATAGCAAAAGTTTGAATTTTTAGACTACGATTTTGTAGAGATTTTCCCTTGAAATTACATTTTTCCCAAATATTAACTCTTTCATGAAGATCATGTACATTTTTTGGAAACTTTGTACTTTTCGGGAAATATTGCGTGCAATATTTGCGATTTTAAAAATTTCAAAAACAAGATTGTCTCAATATGGCTTCAAATTTTTACTTACAATTTTTGGTATATAATGATAGTGCTAAATGCACTCTATAAGATGTCATAAGCGCCATATTCTTTCGTTCATTCAAAAATTAACGTTTACATTTACATTAACGAATATTTGTTCACATTTTTGTATTTATTAGTACGTGTGCTTTAAATAATAAGATTTAAAGTTTCTCGAAAACTTAACAGTTTTGTTGCACAATAAACTCAAATTTCCGCATTTTCAGAAAAACTCAAATACCATTTTCTAAAATTTTATTCAAACTTTTTTCTTCAAACTTTTTCAACTGCCAGTGCTAATTCCACAGTTTAAAACGGCATAAAGTTAATTTTGGAGTATACTTTTGTTTTTTTCAAATATTACATCATTATATTTTTTAAATATTTCTCACGCCGTTAATATGCACATTTCCAATGGTTTGTAGACACTATTGTTTTTGTGAGTTAAAGTGCCACAAATGCCTTCAAATAATGTTTTTTCGAAAACTCAAAAATTTTCAGTGAAAAAGATCTGCAAATTTCACCATTAGAGTAGCCCTTAAAAGCCATTTTATTAATGCGGCTCCAAATTTCTCAATTAAAATTGCTGTATATGACGAAGTTTTACTTTTTTTTAATATTCTTGAATTAATATTACGGTTCTACTATTAGGAAAAACGTACTTTGGGTGGCGATAGATGGCAGTTGGCAAGAGGATGGGGCAAGACCGTAAATCCAGTCCACGCCAAGGAAATTAGAAAACTTTACTACGAGACTACTATTGTGTGCCATTCTTTAGCACTACTAGTTTCGTTTAAACGTGGAGCAGAAACTGCCTACAAAAAGACAGAACCCAGAATTGTAGACAGTAAATGGAAATCGTTCCAAGTACAAACTAGTAGAACACTCAAAGCGCATACTTTCTCGCATTGTTTATAAATGATCCGCAATATTATACTACTACATAAGCCAGGAAAAGAATTTTCAACCAGCCAATATGTTTTCCGCTCCGAGACCCGAGCTCAGATCCTCGGAGTTAACATGCCGACACTCATACCACTACGCCACACAAACGCCGTGTTTCACGAAATCGGACAGAGGCATAAAGATGTAAATGTAAGATGTAAAGATGTGAAAGATTCATGTAAAAAATCTCTCAACAATCAAAATATCCGTTAGAAACTCCTAAAGCATCCAGTCTGTTCTAATCTATCAGGGAATATCAATTTTGGAGAAAATCGGCTGAACGATTAATGCGCAACAGTTGTCCACCGGCGAACTGATAGTTGTTCCCGGTGAGTCAACTGCTAAGGTCATTAGTCTCGTAAGTGAAGAACGTGTTTATTCTCGGAAGGCAGCGGTGATCTCCCTCCTGGATGGCTAAATCCGGCGTCGACCTACAGTCGGGTAGCGGGGCTTCCCCAGTCAGGTACTTCCTACTATATGGGCATCGCCTCAGCCGGGGCAACCGGTCTCCGGTGTGGTATAAATGTGTGTGTACACAAAGCGTAGGATTGGACAAAGAATGCGAAGGAAAGATCGCACGCGGTCCGTTGCTTGTCTGTGTGCCGTCTTCTTCTAGAGATATCCTTTCTTCCCTTGTTTCATATTGTGAATTTCGAGTGGCTGAAGACTGTTTTTAATGTCTTCTATTTTGACTCTTTTTTTGTGTTGGTCTTTGGTTTCATATCATTAAAATTGGTGTTATGCTGATTACACCTGGATTGTTCTTATTTTTAATCCATTTTTAAATGCCAAGCTTTTTGAGGTTTAAGCATATTGAAATTGCTTCATTTTAAAATCGAAAGTCATATTTTTATTAGTTGCCAAAAACATATTTTTATGCCAGGAATTGACAAGTATTCGAACTATATCCAGAGCCCTCAGCACCAACGACCTCAGCAGTTTGCAGTACAAAGTAATATTACAGTTGTTCTATTAGGAAACAGAAATAAAAAGAAAATTTCAAAAAAATGTACTGGCGATAGATGGCAGCTGTTTATGGCAGCAAATATTTGGCAAGTCCGAATTGCTAGCCAAGACCAAAGAAGAAAAATAATACGTGAATGTTTGTGTCATTCTGTAGCCCCATTAGTTATTTTATTAATAAGCATTTCGCAAAATTATTAGCATTAGGAAGTTAATTTCTCTGTGGTTATGATGAGAGATATACTATATTTCATTGAAAATACCGCTAGAACTTCATGGATTTCCAAGCCGGTATAGACGTCGTATGAAGATATTTTACCGGGGAAAAAGGATGCAGGTATTTGATAGAGACATGGAAGAATACGCGTGTTTCATCGTCTTTTTACCTGTATTTAATAATTTTCCGGTCTCTGGTTTTTACACTTGAAATAATTGACACACACACACGCGCACACACACACGCGCACACACACACACACACACACACATATATTATATATTAATATAATATAATATATATACTATAAATTACATACAAGTACAGATATATATTATATATATTATTGTAGCGGTACAGAATTATTCATGAAAATAATTGAGTAAAGCCAGACTAAGAAAATTTTCTAACTGAAGAAAAACATCACGGCGTCATCGCGCGCGTCCCCTTTCTGAAAACAGAAGGCCCTGACCATTTCGAATTATGACACCCCACCAACAGCCGAAGAAGGTGTAAAATTGTACAAAAGCGCCCCAGCGGTAGCCCACATCTGAATACTCCAGAAACTCCTGTCATCGTGACGGAAACCGCGAAGATAATCAGTAGCCGGGAAGCCCTTCAGAGACGTGCCTACTTTCGTAACGAGAATGGAAAAACCTATACTCCGCCGGAAGCCCATTGCCAAACTTGTGTACAACGCCATCACTTCTTAGCCCAAAGCGACGCGACTGTGTAGGGAGAAAGAACATATTGAAGAGAAAGGGGGGGCAATAAGAGTAACTTCGTGCGTTATGAGAAATAAAAATAATGCAGTTGAGAAAAGAGAGCTTCTCTGGTAGGAGCCAGTCGCGGGAGAGGCGAGTGCGCCTCGAAGGCACTATATATATATATATATATAATATATATATAAATAAATAATATATATAATAATTATATCATTATATTCTTAGCTACCCACCTACCACAACACAACTGTTACCTCACAGTAGCACGCATGAACCGGTAACGGTTATCAAGATTGCTCGTGAAGCGAGCTTTAAAAAATATAGGGAGCAGGATCTTCAACGTGCGAGAAAAGGTTTGAACCCTGACAAAAATTAAAGATTGCACACGAACGAGCGGTATAATTTACTCAAAAACTTTTAGTGGTCATCAGTTCAGGAACAAAAACCAGAATAAGAATCACACTTTACAAAGAATGATCAAAAACACAAATAGAAACCTTTACAATAAACACCATATGAATAAACACATATAATTAGACTTCAAAATTGAATACGCTAAAATAATTACCCTAAATACACTGGGAATTCCCTTGGAAAATAATTATAATTCTAAAATTAGCTTTCTATATTAGCATTGCACATGAAACCAAAATTCAATTTAACAAATCTACTGCTTCAAATATTACAGTAAAGAACAGAATGTTGCAAGTGCACTACTCTCATTTACAATAGCTAATTGGAAAAGCAGAATATGCAGTCCTAAGTAAAATGATATTGCAGGGCAATAGCGCATCAAAACGTCTCCTACGATATATACGTAATTTGTCTGCCACTTGTGTTCTCAAAATTCTTAAACACTTTCCCTATACTAGTTTCCCTGCGACTTGAACTTACTATCTTCCGCAATCTTAACGCGTTACCTCGTGCTCCCCAACTTGGTCTTGATGGTCGTGCGCTGGCGCTGCGCCGACGCCGTGCGTCCAGTTTCGCGTTGTAAAGAGACGGGATTCACGCTCTGCGTCTGCGTGCTTCTTGCGCTCTTTCGTTTCTTCCCCCAGCCGTCCGTATCTTCCTCGTGCGCCTGGATCCGGGAAATTCTCAGTGGTGGGGCTGCTTCCCCTCTCTCAACCCTTCACAGGAAAAACATGCTTGCAATCGCTTCGGGCACGGATACCAGGCCGCGCGTTTTAAGTACCTTTACCTACCGCGTCTGTTATCCTCGCTGCCTCCGAGTGTTCACAACATGAGACGGGTGGTGTTAATGGGTTGCACCAATCCCCATAACGCCACTCAAATCTATATATACAATATACATATATACAATAAACATATATACATAATACAATATACATATATCATAATAAATATACCATATATACATATATACATATATACATATATACATATAACATATATACATACGTATACATATAACATATATACATATAAATATATACATATATACATATATACATATATTACATATATACATATATTATATATATATGGAGAGAGAGAGGAACGGAGGACGACAAACAGACAGACTTGCGTAGTGTGCATGTAATCATCAAAGTGTCTGAATATGTTTAATACCGAATTATCCGGTTAATCCACATTATTGAAAACCTGGTACTAAAGTTTGAGGCAGAAACTCATCCCACATTTGGTGTCTTTACAACTGAAAGTGCGATTGGGCGAAATGGGTTCGTCAATACGTTTCGTTGACGAGGAAGAGCAGGTATATGACAAAAAAGGTATCAGACTAATTGGAGGGTTTATACGATGCCCCTTAACCGCATAGTAAAACCTCAAATTGATGATTCGCCTACTCATTTCCGAATTGGTGTGTCAAGGATACAAATCACACAAAGCAACCTCGAATATGCGCCATTTCAAAATAAACCGTTCACCCTCACTTTATCCAACTGAATATCCAATGTTAAAAGAAATCGCAAATTCACCCAAATTTGGAACACGGAGTGTAAATAATTAACGCACTTTATAATTTACATTTTATTTCCTGTTCTGAACGTTCAATTATGTTTTCCTCCATAAATTAGTATCACAACTGTCAAATGAAACATCCTCTTTTTCAGCAATTGGCCTTGGAAACACGTGGTCGAAGATACCATACTGGCGCATGCGCAAGCAGGTCTGTACCATACAAGCCGACGAAATGAACACTTACGTGTGGAACCAATACCACCCCGATCGGGCGCCATCTTTCCTTCGAACGACGAAGCAAACGCCCGCCATTCGAGTGCTACAGTTGGCAGACCTGCTCCCGCCCCTGGAGCTGCTGCTGGTGGGCTCCTGGTGCCGGTCACGTGCTTCGTGGGTAGCTTGGCTACCGCCACCGCTCGCCTCCTCCGGCCCCGCCCCTCAACCACAACCCGGAAATCCTGGTCCCCACTACAACCACGCCTCAAACCACCACATCCCTCCATGAACCTCCCTTTGACTCCAACCCTGAAATCCCCGCCACGCCAAACACTCGCCTCCCTCCACCACACTCACACCCCCAACCACCACTCCCTCCATGATCCTTCCTGCCCCAAACACTGCACCCTTACAACCACAGCCATCCACCACAACTCAGCACATCCCATGATCCTTCCCTCACCCCAAATAAAACTCTCCTCAACCCAAAACCTCCGCCCGCAACACCCACTCTTCCCTCATCGATCCTCCTCGAGACCCCTCCTCTACCACTAATCTTCATCACTCTCTGCCGCGATCGATCCCTGCCTTTCATATCCGAATCTCCTTCCACCACACACAGCCACCATCCCTTCCACTCACTCCTCCCATGATCCGCCACTTTCTTCCGCTGTTTTTTCGCACGTCAGACAGGCAAATAATCAATGTATACAACTCTTGGAAAAAAAAATATCTGCAGTGGGTAAATACCGCCAGAAATACAAGCGTAAAACAACCACCTATGATACATGTTTGCCTAGGGTGCTGGCTTACTTATCGCTCTCACCGGATACGATTTGCAGCAGCTAAAACACATAAAAACACGCTTTAGAAGATCATAAACTCTGGCCGGATCGAGAACAATCACAGTTCCTCAAACCAGGAAAGACCGAGAATGCACCGGAATGACACCTCATGTCTCGATGCAGACAAACATGGACCAAGCAGTGAGTACGGAAACGCACAGTACGCATTCACAGTTCCTCCAATACCACAGACGAATCTCGCTTTTTACTTAACTACTTTGATATCTCGATCAGTTCCTCTTTAAACATATGCCTTGTTATAATCATTTCTTGTCATGCATCCAAGAAATGCTTTGACATATCAAATTTTGCCTGTTTTTCTTTTCCCTGATGACACCATACTCTATCAATGTTTACGTCGAACGTCGGTCCCACACGAAACGACGGCGGTAAAAAGGGCGAGCGAGCGCGCGCTCAATACAAACAAAAGGTGCCGGCCTCAACGCAGTTGCGGAGCGATGCCGCGGCGCGGCCGCAGGCGAGGTGACGTGTACAGGGTGAAACGGGGAGGGGATAATAACGTGTCTGCAAACATCGTCAATATCCTACGCATAAAAACGACCGATCGCTACCACTTTCTTCTTCATATTCCGATCGCCATCCACGCAGCAACATCTAAAAATAGATTTGCGGTCGTGGAGGGATATAGTAATTGAGTAGCCAATGAGATAGAAGTACAGAGCTTGGACGTCAGAGAGACGTGTAAGTAATTGTGAAGAAGTTAACTGAAGAAGACAAAAGCAAATTTTCGTCGACTGAAGACGTGAGAAATTAGTACCGTTTAAATATTATTACAAAGTGATTCAGTAGGCCAACCAAAGTAGGATAGTAAGTCTCGTGCCGAGAAGAAATAGCCGCTTCAGTCAACTGCAGTTAATTAGGCACTGTGCCAAGTGAGTGCAGCCCTACCCTCGTACGTAGCAAATGTGCATCATTTAATCGTTTGGCGTCGTGCAAGGAACATTCGCACGCCAGGCCGTAAACGACACGACGCTGGCAATGAAGAGGCCAATGAAGCAGACGAAGACTAAGCGTCCGAGAAGATGACGAAAACGGAGCTTGCCGGAGGAGACAGCATGCAATGAAGCAATGGTGGAGCAGTAAAGGCCTATGAAGGCCAGATGGGTGGTGCAATCAAGGGCTGACGAGGCGAGAGGAAGTGGTGGCAGTGAGCATGATGGGCGAAAGAGTTAGTGACGAGGACGTTCAATAAGTTCGATCTACCTCCGTGATCTTACGGCAATTGGTGGAGAACGAGTTGCACAGCAGGTGTGACTTGTCTTGATTTCGGCTGTTAAAATGAGTCTCCGTCTCTAGTTGTGAATAAAATGGCAAGTGCAGTTCCATGCGGGTCAACAAGAAAACAAGAGGATTTCCGAACACGTGAGAAAAGAGAGATTTTGGATATTGTGGCTTATTACAACTTAATCACTCCATATAAGCCCAAATCTGGCTCCCAGTGCTATTCTGCTCCAAACAGAAAAAATAGCGTTGGGCGATGAATTTCCGACCGATGAAATCCACTTAAGTACTGCTGTAATGGGATATCGGGACAGTCAATATGTTATCCTCCTTCTGAAGTAGTTCGATCACTAGATCAAAGTAGACGGAAGTGAGTTGGAAGCCAAGGGGTACCTGCATTGAAAAGTAATGAAGTATTTCAATATAAAATTCATATTCTGGTTCACGTAGATTCTGTTTGAGCTCCCTGTTCCCAAGAGGATGAAAAACGGTTGAAAGCGGATAACCGCAAAACCTTTCGCTATTTGGGTGTTGAGGTTCATCAATAAACTGAGATTTGTAAACAAAAGTACAGGACATTCCTTAGACCGAATTTGAATTGTAGACGAAATATTGCCAAACCACAAGAAATAAAAATGTTGAAAAAGGCTTGAAATGTTTTCGATATACTTATAAAATTTCCTAGCAGCAAAATTAGAACAAGGGATGTTACTGTAGAGGAAGTAAGAAAATGTTATTCTTGTTATTATAGGGGAAATTTAAAAAACTTCGTAGATTAAAAATATTGAGGAGAATCATATTGTGAACTACACAATGCATTACTCCCATGTCGAACACATTGTCCTAAATAATTGGATATGAATTGTTACATTAGAGTATAAGTAAAAGTATGTGGTTCTGAAACAGGCAATGAATTTTGCAGTTCACCTAGAAAATAAACGTAAATACACTGCATCATACATATACTACCTGAATTTGTTGTCAAAAAATCATGTATCATAACGGTCATACATATAATTAAAAATCTTTCGTAACACTTGTAAAGCCCCTTTACACGAAGTATGTACTCGTTGTAATATACTTTGGCACAACAGCTCTTCATGAGCGAGACCTCCCAGCAGCGACGCGAACTCGCGGCGATGGGTTAAATGGTTTCGCGTGTAGCATAAAGCCACCCTGCCTGTATTTCCGGATCCAACCTGAGAAGTGAGTGGTCCAATCGACACAAAAGCAACAGTACTGGATAGTTGGCAGGGAAAGCGCACAATTAAATTTTTTGCCCGACGGGAATCACCGAGTTGCACCGAGAAAGCGAGCCAACGCTAACAAAGTCCGAAACACTTAAGTGAGGGGCAATGCAAAATTTTGACTATCCGCAATAAAAATAAAAATAAACTAAAATGACACTTAAGAATCGTTTTTTTTAACCTCTCTCATTCATACCCATGTCAATAAGTAGGTAATCAACAAAATGGGACAATATTGAATGAATATTTGGATTACTTTAATATGCAAAAATATTAACATAAAAAAAAGTATATAGTGGTCCACACTATTTTTCTTTCACAGCATGAATGATCTAGTGTAACCGATGTATTCACACGGCTGTACAAACATCGAGAATTGAATCCATCTGTATTATTTGCGAGGCCACCTCCGATAATAAAGCTTAACAAGATTGAAAAAATATTTATTACAAAGTTTAATCATTATTTAAAATGTTAAAAAGAAAATTAAATGATAAGGCTCTTCTGAAGCTTATAATTTTTGCAAGTAAAGTACGATCACCTAGCGAAGACAAATTCTGCAGGTACCTTTTTCCAATTAGCGAACCCTAAAGGCGAGGTGGCCGCAGCATGTTGCCAACACAGCGCCGCCGATATAAGGCGTGGCGAGTTCGAGACCCGCCCATTGGCATGGTGATTCCCTCTCTCCAGTGTATGTGTGTTTGCGGAAAGGACTTGTGATCGCCGACCACAGACCAAAAAGCCCGCAAAGTGTGTCTAGTAGGGAAAGATTAATGAGACCATGAAAGGATCCTCGACGCGATAGTCCAAAGATCACATTCGCCTGAAACCTCCTGAAAATCTCCAGAAGAAAAAAACCTATATTAAGAATATGGCAGTGGAGTCTTAATCTGTCTTACCATATTCGTAAGATACCGTTCCAAATGAAAGTACGTCTCTCACAAGCTACCGCAACTGGCAACGCGTTAACATATCCTCCAGTGCAATTGAGAGCTTCGGAACATATAGATGTAGTTCCTTTATTTAAACATAATTACATTGTAATGGTGCCGTTCACGAACAATTGATCTGTGGTAGAATATTTCAAAAAACTTATTACTTTCTCTCAATCACAATTATCTACATTCATAAAAAGCATAATGTAAAATATAAACAAATGTTTTGCAACCAGGTAATAGTCAAACTGTAAAGTAGAAACACTCGGAGGGCGTTTTAAATGTGTATACGAGGGATGGATCGATCGGATAAACACAGATATAATACGCACAAAGGGAAAATGAA